>OX375874.1:66601178-67201178 GCA_947359465.1 Metellina segmentata | reverse complement strand
AAAGTCGTCATGAAAAGTTCTTTCAGAACTTTTTTTTAACTCACAATGAATCCGAAAAACAGTGTTTCTTAAAGAAACCAAGGGGATAATCGATGCTAAATCAATAAGGACCTTACATGTAATCCGAAAACTTAGTTGCATAACTGAACCGAATGGCAAAAAAGTATATCACTGAGCTTGGAATGAGTCCCTAAGCGAAATTTAGAAAGAAAGCTTAGAGCAAACATTTTTCGCTTTTAATGGATGCAAAAATCGATCATATGGCTTAGGAAAAAGTAGGCCGTTGGTTTAGTGATTGATAAGTTCGTTAAGTCCCCTTTTCTGTTTTTCTTGCATCGTTCCAACTCTTTTATTTTTCATTTTAGTGACTGAAATAGTGAATCTGGATCAATTAATTGACAATCGATTTCCATGCATATTCTTCAATTGATAAAAGTGTCAAATGTGATGGATGCAGATATCTTCAATATATTTTTCATGGCTTATATATTTTCGTAGTATTCCCTGAATATTTTTTTGCGGTTCAAACGCAACTGATTTCGGTATTTCTGGTAATAGTGAATCCAGAGGCATGTTATGAGTTTGATCTCTTTTATAAAATTTGATTGAAAATTTGATATTGAAATATTGAACATTTGAAACATTTTATTGCCAACGAATTGAATTGAATTAAGTGAGATTTTTGAATGAGTTTATGTATAATTGAATGAAAAAGAAATGTGATTAGTACTTATACTGGAATACACTTTTATGCAGTTATCAATAAATCTACACACGTGATAGGAATCATACAACAAAAACAATTATCATCATATTTCTGAATGCTGAACTAATTCAAAACGTATGTCTTACCTACCTCATTGTCATGTAAAATATGAAAAGTTGTACGAAAGCACGATTTTTTGTATGAATCAGCCATCATTTAATAATATATGATGCACCATGACTCCAGAAATATAATATTCCGTAGCGCGTTTTTTTTTTAACATTCAGCCATCATTTAATAATATATGATGCAACATGACTCTAGAAATATGATATTACGTAGCGCAAAATTTTGTCTGTGTAATAAAACAAAAATTACAATTTTGTAAAAAGTAATAGAATAATTAATTATTTTCGAAAATGACATAAAATGTTGTTTTCTACGTATGAACAACAAAAAAGTTGCTCATACACTCCCCCAAACACCATTAAAAAGCAAACAAACAAAACAATTTTAAACAAAAAAAAAATGGAATAAGAAAGTAAAATTTTATAAACTATAAAAAAGTAAAAGAAAACAAAGCCTAATCCACGGCAGCAGCTGGGAGACCGGTGTTACTTAGACCGAATATAGCTTTATACGAACTATGCATTTATACACTTATATTATAACGTAATATAAGCTGACACTGGTTACTAAGGATTAGCAGTTTTCAGCACTTTTAAGTAAATAATTACTTATTGAGCTTTGAGTCACTATCCGCTAAAAGAAGTTCAAATTCGGGTATGAAAGCAGAACTATTAACTTACTGAAACCGAATCGACAAATATTTATTTCATCACAGTCAATATTTTATTTACATATACTTTAGAAAGCGTTTTTCAATACCGTCTATTCATTTTCCACATGAACATTTACCAAATACAAGTTTGCTTAATAATCCGGAATACATTTTTTCATCATCCACTTAAAAAAAAATAGAACCCCCCTTTAATTGAAATGCCTAACACTTCCGACCTGTTAAATGGCTCCTATACGAAAGTGACCGTGTGATTTAAAAAGCGGGCGAAGTGGAAAGGAAAAAACGAAGAAATTCTTACATCCCATCTTCAAAGGCGAAAAATTCCAATCGCTTATTCCGAACTTAAGCCGTAGGCATTCTGGACCAAAACCGCGAAATCATTTATTGTGAGCTGAAATTTAATTTCCCGCAGAGTCCTGAGGGGAAAATGGTTAGCTCAATTTTTCTCCACGCTTGTTGAAAGTAATCTCTGAGCTGCGATAATTGACGTGGAGAGATTAATTACTGGAAAGGCGTTTCTTTTATAAGAATATATTACTCGCGCAAAGCGGCTACATTCTTTGCTCGGTCATAAACAAGCGTCGAGCGCCATCCGAAGTCACTTCATTTTGACTTACAAACAAATTTGAGATGATGTAGTTTTATTACGGTGGTGAGGAATTCTTGAATGGAAGAGTGTTTCGTAGAAAAATGTGATTGCAAAGATACGCTTATTTTACCACGTTTTTATAATCTTTGAGGTATTTAAGGGTAGTTTCTATGTTTTCGTACACATTCTCTACTTTGTAATGTTGCATTCGGAAACAAATAGCAATTCGTAATTTTTGTTTTATATACAAAACAAAATTTGTTTTCCTGCCGTTGAGAACTGTATAAAGCACTAAAAAATGGTACATTAACATCTAACGACACCTTAAGTTATTTCAGTTTATTCTATGTGTTATTGGCGTTGGCGGAATGTTGAACGTAGTGGGTAGCGGTATTAGATACGATCTTCTGGCTTGGTGTTGCCGGTCTCATGACTGCTGTTTATGGTTTGATTTAATTATTCTTATTTTAATGTTTTGTTTGTATATTTGTTTTTAATGGTGTTTGGGGAGTATATGAGCAATTTTGTAGCATTTTGCGACTCATATACGTAAAAAAACATCATATGGTGTCGTATGAGTCAGACTCCTCACTGATGACGCCCTCATCCACCAACACTTTCATTTTCAATGAATTCCTACTTGTTTTTCTCTTTTGATTTTCCTCTTGTTTTTCTCTTTTGATTTTCCTCTTGTTTTAGAAATTATATTGCTTACCAAGCTATGTCTCCAGCTTTCAACGCGTTTCCGTGATTTTTTTTAACTTACGTTTTAATTTTGTTTTCTCGTTGAATATATATATATATATATATATATATATATATATATATATAATTACTACCCTACAATATTGGACCTGGCAGCTAGATGTGATTGTATAAGGGGAAAGGTACTTGCTTTAATAGGAAGATGGTCCCCGCATGTTGAAATTACACTGCCAACCCCTGTGGGCATATTATCAACAAGGTTTTCATACAAATTTTTCTGTCCATTTTTCTGCAAGAATGTCGCCAGCTCAGCTGTAGATTTCGGACGTGGTTCCCTGGTCCGTAAAGTCTCTCCAACTCAAACCCACAACTCGCCTATGGGTGTAGGTCGGGACAAATTGAAATCGGGACGTTATGTCAGTTTCAACAAAACATCTACCAATGAGTAAACAACAAACCACATATCGACGTCATTCATGTTCATCCAAAACAAAAGATGCCATTTTCCTTCTGAATAACGCATATTAAAATAATTTGAATACAAATTTATAGTTCATTGAGTTTCCATCTTATTTCCCCCCCCCAATTTGATCATGCGTTGTTAGTATTTTATAAGAATCATATGTCTACCAGGTATTCAAAAATATTAAAGTATTACGTTCTAAAAGTTGTCTTCGCATGATTAAATCGTTACAAAAATATATTGTAATTATTACACCAATATAATACCAATCTTTAAACAGCAAAATTCAACATTAGAATAACTTAAAACTTTTATAGTAGCATCCATGCATTAAAAAGCCACCAAGTAAATGTTTTTCAGAAAAAATTAAAGGTGCACTCAATTACGTCTTGAGAACACTACAGATATTTGCAAGTTTTTTAACACAGTGGGGAATTATTACTTTCCAATACAAGGGTTTTCTTTTAAACTGTTACTTTCTTATATAAAATTTCAAATCAATCATGGAATTGTTAGTCACTTGCTATATAATTCATTTCTATTTAAAAGATTATGAATAATTTAAATTATGTTTATACATTTTAAGTTCATAGTGATTAAAATATCAGTAACATATTTCATTCGATTGTATCGAGATATTTTGTGTTTTACATGTATTTTGTGATAAAATGCAGTTTTTCTGAACATCTAATGCATCTAAGAAATGAAGGATTGACGTAAGCCTGTGCAATTTTCGATTTATTTATGTTTATAGAAAATTCTGATAGCGAAGGACAATTTCCACATCATTTCACATCAGAAAAAGTGCAAAAAGAATAGCTTTGAAGTAGACAGTGAGAAGAATGGGCTAATAAATAAGTTTGAAATTTATTATTTCATCCGACTCAGCACACACACAAGCGACTTATTTTCGTTTCAAGAAGGTGTTTTGAAAAAAAGAAGATTCCAAACTGAAAATAATTTCTTCACAGCTGAAAAAGTCGAAGAAATATCTCGACTTTTCTTCTATTGTTATATTGAAAACCATTTTTATGCGGATTGATACTGTTGGAATAGAAAAATTGTTATCGAACATTTTTGTTCCATTGTCAGGCAAGCACGGATTTCGATTTCTGTAGTATTTCATAACACTGCTCAAATTCATTTCAGGAGTAACATTTATACGATTTTTAACTTTTTTGAATAGCTCCTTAAAAAAATGTTTAAACTAAATATACTAAATAACTATCTTTTAGTGTGCTAATAAACTTCCAAGGAGGCCACTTTTTTGTATATCTAAGTATAAGTATATACTTATAATTAATTTAAAAATTCGTGTTTACCTTTAAAATTATTTTTTTTTCATGTGTTTACAATAACACGCATGAATATCACTAAACAGAAAAAAGCAGCTAAAGTGAAAATTTACCAAATTTCAATGACAAAAATATATTATTTTAACAATTTGAAAAGTAAACCAAATTTAATTTCTAAGTGAAATTAAAATAGTTAATTACCATCCTAAAGAAAAGCTTTAGCGGGAGAAAAAAATTGCCATCGCCAAATTTATACAAAATGGTGACATTTGACACAGGAATATATGTACCGTAACACCAATTTTGATATAGTTTACAGTTGCATTCAATTATTAAATATTAATTTATTGCTAACTTGAAATAATATTTCTGGAAAACATAGCTAAACACATGTAAAACATTTTTACTTACTGAAAATGCTGCTGAATCATTAAAACTCTAATGGAATATCTTTTTTTAAGTGCAGTAGGAAATAGATATCCGCCGAATGAAATATGAAACATTGTCTCATAATTTATTTAGTGTAAGCAATATAAAACAACGCAATTTAGTTTTAGAATATCTAATATATTTTAATTCTATTTAATATTTCGCAGTTGCTTTAATTCGTAATACAGGATGCTTCATAAGTACGTATACTCTTTGCAGATGTTGTAAAAAAGGAACAGCTTAAGGCATGGTCCCTAAATGAAAACTGTTAGCTAGATATACTCATATAGTTTGCGTCCCCCTCCCGAGCGAAATGACGTAGGCGATTCCGAGCATGTCACGTGACTAGTCAGTGGAAATGGCTGCTTATGCAGTGGAGAAGGCGTTTTGTGTTCTTGAATTAAGCAAAACGGAATTTGTACCTTTGTGCAGGGGCATTTTTGATTATGATTTGGAAAAGAACCTCCTATGAGAAAATTCATTTACGATTGGTTTAAAAAATTTGTTACTTCGGGCTGTTTAGGCAAAGTTCTAAAGCCAGGACGACCGAGTGTGTATCGACAGATATCGTCAAGATCTGTATTCATCCAATTGAATAATAAAGTCGAATAACTTTATCTTCCAATTGGATGGTGAACCACCAGATTGGTCAGGTGAAATGCGAAATTATTTCTATTAACCGATGGATTGGATGTAGTGCTGAGTACAACATGCCGCTATCACAATGGCCATCCAGATGCCATGTTGTAACACCATGTGACATTTTTCTTAGGGGCTACGTAAAGAATAAAGTGTTTAACCCTCCTCTTCCTGTTGTTTTTGTGGAGTTGAAACCCAGCGTATCACATCAACTTTCATTGAACTTACTTCAGTTACCCAACTCGCATCTGGATGAAAATGGGTTACCAGTTCGATGTGTTTAGCGTGACTAAGGGTACAAACATAGAACAACTGTAATTATCTCAAAAAATTTGAAACATTGACATACACTACTGTTACAGGAAACATAAAATACTTATCACTGTTATACAGTGCTTTGTAGCTGTCTACTTTATTATGAATCTCCCATTTGTTGCTCTAGTATTTAAAAAATCAATGTTTAAAATATGCAAAAGGTACAAACTATTATATAAATTCCAACAGCTTATAAAATTGAATTAATCTGATTTACTGTATGTTTTTAGTTACAATATCATAACTACCCACAGTATTCTACAGAAATGTTGACACCCGCTATAAATTACAAGGAGAAAAAGTCACGTGAGTTGTTTGAAAGACATTTTTTCGAACCAATCAAAATATATTATAGTTATAATTATTTACGCTAATACCAAATCACTGATTCTTTTAACGCAATTTCAAATATGATCATATGGCATTAATGTACAGTTCAGTGAATCTGAAACAGAATTTAAAAACACTTTAAAGAAGAAAATCACGTATAACTATATCAACATATCGTTTTATCATATGTACATCAGAACCGTACTACAAATATAAATTAACAGCTTTATGTATTTTCATGTACACTATAATCCACAACGATAAAAATTCAAAAGTTTTGTGTTTCATATTAATCAATTTATCTCTACTAACTTTAAGATAACAAACAAAATTCCAAGCAAAAGTCTTAATCGATTTACTCTCAAAACTAGAATTTTAAAACACTGACGATATACTGCTACGCATTCATCACACAAATTTGTTTCGTAATAAAGGTCTTTTATCCATACGTATCATTTTAGTTGAGAAACACTGAGATTCCTAAACATTTCAGGTGTAGAGTTCCCTTTATGTTGACTGTTTCAGTCTAAGGGTTTTTATTTAATAATATTTTTTACTGGGTTTTCAAAACTCGTTAAAAGGAAAGAATGTCTAGTTTAGAAAATGAATTGAAGTTAGAACTACGGTAAAGGTACCATTAGTTGTAATTTATGTTGGGAAATACGTATATTGTTATGCATTTTATGCCATTGAGAGTGGTATGATAACTGAATTTTCAGAACCGTATGAAAACTATTTTTTACAGCTAATCATGTTGCTTTGCACCAAGAATATTCTACTGTCATTTTACTTATTTATCTAAAGTTTGGATTGTTATAAGTAGTACGTAATTTTTTAAAAACAAATGGATTTGTACATTTTAGTTTTAAGTACAATGACTGCTATTCTCCTTGATTCTAATCACCTTAGATTTTGTGAAACTGACATTGTATTTATACTCTTGTTGTCCAGGTTATATTGATTAACCTAGTATGAAAATTACCTTTTCAAAGATTTAACAAATAATGAAAAGGACTGTTTTTACAAACTATAATTTGTAATATAACTATATAAATTAAATAAAAAAATTCTACTGTTACATAGTGTTTGTGCTTTGCCTTCCCCTTTATGTCTTTTTGTCCAAAGCAACTAAAAATTCAATAACTTTTTTCTAATTTTGACAAATTCAAGTCAGCAAAAGGTAAGCTATTTGAATATGCGCCAACATCATTCTCCATTCAATTGGGCAATCTTTAGAGGCTAGGTACGCATTTACCTCGCTGAAGTGAGGCGGGACCTTCGACAGACTTTAGAATTTTGATAATTTGAAACTTATTAAATAGTTGCTTTTAATTAAGCGTTTTGAATAAGAATTATCTAATCTCTATTCGTCATCAATAAATATTGATTGAGTGATAAAAAATAAATTTTGTAGATACCTCTATAAACAACCTTGGTAAATTTTGGCATGCACTTACCCTCATTTACCCTATATTTATTTGGATAAAGATTAAACCATTCGCTGCTTATTAATATAATTATATGTGTTGTTTATTCCAGTCAATATGGGAATTTCTATTGTTTATAGAACATTTCGGAATTTTATTTTAACGGTGAATAAGGCAAAAATAAAATATTCAACTCCTTATTTGATGGATATTAAGGTTATTTGTATTACGGAGATATACGATGCAAGCTCACTTATCGACAGTCAAATCCTTCTTATAGGTCATACAAATCAAATTTAGCTATTGAAAACACCACAAACGTTTCCGATAGTACTAAGCACAAACGTGTTTGTAAAGTTAAACTGCTTCTAAACTTAAATATTACCTTTAGTGATCAGATGCAATAAACGAAGACTGCATGATTAAATTGAAACGAGCATACTCTCAACGGAACATGGCGTTTTAGAAAGCTTTAGGCTTGACATGGTGTAACATATCATTAACATTTGGCTTTTTAAATGTCCCAGTCAAATCAATATGATTGACTATAATAATCTTTTTATTCGTCAGCCACATGGCATTTTATTACAAACAATTACCTTAATAATGATTGACTATAATAATAAGTTATCTTTTTATTTGTCAGCCACATGGCATTTTATTACAAACCAGTATCTTAACAATGCTCGACATCAAGGACTTTATACATGTGTAGGATGCTTCCAAACGTATGGACAGTAGAATATTTATATCCTTATTATAGATAGAGACACTTACAATCTGTGATAACATCTTTTGAAGTGAACTTTAGTCCGTGTTATTATACATTTTGAATGTATGCGAGCTGACATTGTCTGTGACTTTGCAGCAACTCTAGTCTTCGAAAAAGGAAATGTAATTACTTACTGCAGCCGGTGTGCAAACACACAAGTGCTCTACTTGCGAATAAAATATTAACTTAAGATAAATGTGTCCTTTCTTTTAAAGTTGAAAGAAGGCATTTTCAAATGAGAGTACTGGCAGAGTCATAAAAAGGCGGGGATAGAAAGTTACTTTAAGTTTACTTTTGACAGCGTGGAAAAGCTTGACTCTGACTCATAAATCATGTGATTTTAGAGTGCTTCGAGAAAAGCAGGAAGACTTGGCCTTTTTTTCCCGCACATAGATCTGAAAAACGGGCTTTTGTTGTTTCCCATCGGAGAACAACACGTCGATACCTTTGTTTAGTAAAATAGCAGCGTTTTAGAAGGGTTTTTATTCATGATTTCTTCGTTGAAATGGAGAAAAATAGCTTTTGATATCCATCTTCTCCACGGCGACAGCGGTTGTTTCGTTTTATAAAATGTGCGAGAGGCAGAAAGCTGATATTTTTCAGAGCGATTAAAAATTAGCGACAGCTTTTTATTTTGAAGAACAGACTTTGTGGAAGGTTTCTTCTGGAACTTTGTTCTCTATTAATAACCAGCGATAGCTATTTTTCTTCTGGTCTCCAGATAATTAATCAATTGTGTTTTAGAAAGAAGTGTACCAAATATTCATTATTTTAACCCTCTGCGAATTGAGAGATTTTTAAGCAGTGTTATATTGTTTTTACCCTACAATACCAATGACTAAATACCATCATCAATGTATAAAGGTTCCATGGTAGTATTATATTGGTTATATCTAAGACTGGTCAGAATTGATGCAGAGTAAATTGCAGGCTTTATAGTGGAAAATGCGTGCATGACCATTAGAGGGTTTGGTACACATGTTTTCAAAACATAAATGTACTTGTAGGATATATAAAACGAAGGAATTTTACTTCTCACAATTTTGTGGCTTAACACTATGAATTTCAACTTTTTTCCTCGTATGTTTTAGTCAATTGACATGTTATCTATGTGTATCTGACAACTGTATAGATCATGTTCAACTAGATTTTTATAATCCGTTATCACATAGTTATTACTTAAACAAAAAAGTCATGTTTTATACTATCCGTGACTCAAATATCAAAAATACTTGCTCGCATAGAGTCACTAATTAAGATGCCCACTACATTTAATGCACTGTAAGGTATTGCCATTTCCAGGCTACAGAAATAGTTTGAAAATAGAGAAGAGGTTACAAACCAATTAGTTCTTGGTCGTCCTATACTTAGAATTGTCCATCAGTACCAATATCTTGAAGTAATTGTATGATCAGATTGCGCGATGTTTTGCAAAGACCTACTCTGAAGATCTTAAAGCCATTTTAGAACAAATCTTCAGATACAGACATTTATCAGAGGCAAATAACAGCTAATAATTATCAGTGATAGAAACTCTTCCTCAGATGGGATAGATTTGAAGGCCCATTTGAAGTGCAGGAATATTCAGGATGGACTTGATTTTAATGGAGAAGGATAAATAAACTATTTCCTCTCCCTGTGATGAGAGGGGATTCAGTTTACGTCGAGCCACTTCTCTGATAACTGAGAGTGGATAAACGTAATTGGGATTGTAATTGAATACTGATGTTATTGTGATTGCAATGGAGAGATTGCACAGTCCCACCTTAGTAAAGGAAATGGACTTATTTGGGAGGGGGGGTTGGTGGTGGCACAGTATATCTAGATATGTTGATCTGTCGGTATGAACTTCATATTTTACCTAGACGTTCCGTTAACAAGAAAAAAACAATAGAAACCTCAAATACACTCTTGAAAGAGATTCTGTGATACACAATATATATTTATATTTGATAATCACCGTAAAGATGAAACATCAGTAACCTTTAAAAGTAAAAATATGAAGGACAAGGGGTGTTTAGAAATTTTTTATATAAATCCGATACAAATACTTTTTGACTACACCAAGGATCGTCTAATGAGGCGAACGTGAGGGCGAGCTATTATTTTTAAGATTAAATGATTTTGGTGAACTTAGCCAGCACTATAATAAAATTAAAACATTATACAGTACTATACAGAGGCTGTTCGCTCATTTTTAGACGATTTTGGTCAGGGGTAATACAAAATCATTTGCTGCAAAAGAAATAATTCCAGTTGTACTATGTTTTTAAAAGTCAAAATTATCGTCTGCGGCTTGAGAGGTTTGTTTTTATTCAAAATGGCGTTTTTAACGAAGCAGTGGCTCGAAGGCTATATTTATGCTCTTTCCGAAGAGATATATCCATATTCCGTTATCCAAAAACGATGTGAGGCTCATGGTTTTGTGATATCTAAGGTGTCGATAGGAAATATCGTCAACGAGAAAGGAATAAAACGTCAAATAGGAGAATCAAGTGGGACAAAAATTCTCAACAAGTAACCAAGGGAGAAACGGACATATTCGACTATTGCAAAGGTACGTTGTTTAATGTTAAAAGAAAATCCCCCTAGTCAAAGGACAGTTGCAAAATCATTAAAATGCTCGGTGTCCACTGTAAACAAAATGATAAACGTTGATTTAAATCTTAAGAAAGCGAAAAAACGCAATGTGCATCGTCTCCAAAGCATATAGCTGAATTCAGGAGACGGTGCCGAATCTATATGAAAATCACTTATCGAAACAAAAATTGAAAAAAATGGTCACAATAGATGAATCATGAGTGTATTTAAAGATTGCAGCAAAAAAAGAGCCATTTATTATCATAAAAGGGGAGAAAAAAATTTAAGTACATGGTTCACAGAATCGAAAGAAAGTTTTTCTAAGGGATTCATGATTGTTGCTTGTTTTTCATATAATGGCAAGTTAAAAATAAAGGGAGTGGACAAAATGTCAAGATTAACTCCAAATACTATCAGGAACATATTTTATCGCCAATTTTTCTGAATGAAATACGATCGCTTTACCCACAGGGCCATCAATCTGTGGAACTCCATCAAGACAAAACTAGCAGTCACACATCAAAATCCACTGTAAATTTCCTAAAAGAAATGCAACAAAAAACCGGTATCAAGGCCATACCCTTCACTGATATCCCTACTAAATCTCCCGGTGTATCACCTACGGTTTTTTGTGCTTTCCGACTTTTAAAATCTGCATTATCCAAACGTCGTCCCACAACCCTTGCAGGACCC
Organism: Metellina segmentata; assembly: GCA_947359465.1. Classification (NCBI taxonomy): domain Eukaryota; kingdom Metazoa; phylum Arthropoda; class Arachnida; order Araneae; family Tetragnathidae; genus Metellina; species Metellina segmentata. The sequence goes on along the minus strand of OX375874.1, from coordinate 67,189,433 downwards.
TGAAAACTGTTCAGGAGGAATGGGATAGAATACCTCTTCTGACACTTCAAAAGAAATTATTATCCTGGAAATTACGGTGTCGAAAAATAGTTCAGAATAAGGGCTATCAAATAGAACATTTAAAACACAAGAATTTTATGTAATTTAGTTTTGTGAATACAATATACATTGTCTAAAAAATGTGTGAACAGCCTCTGTATATAAAAGTAAATTATTTCCACCATGAAGGCCAAGTTTCACTGTCAGCCATGATCTGCTAAAGAAGTGACTACGGGTATTTTTAAAGAAAAATGATAGCACTTTTGACAAATATAGATGGACTTCGTAACAATCGACAGGCACTTCAATAAATACAGAATTGCTGATGCAGCGAATGACAAAAATAAAATTAATATCAAAAGACAGTCAACCCCCCACATATAAAAGATAAAAGAGTATTTCTTCAAATCAGAGATAATGGCACCAAAATGATACGGGCGACCCATTCAGTGAAATTATCTCTCCTCAGAATGAAAGAAATTCCTCTATACAAACACCATATCATATTGCTTTTCAAAGGTTATGCCCTACTTATGACGTACTTCTATAGGTTTGGACTATGAATCACAATTTCCTTGTTTATGTTTGTGCAAAAGTCTTCCACTGCAAAACGCCACTAAATGTCGTCTCATGGAGTAGTATCATATTAAACACCATTCAGGCCATCTAGATATCGAGGAGTGTAGGAGAAATGCATACCACCATAATGATTTTTGGAACCAGATTTCGAAACTTTCAAGATTTCGTAGAAGTTTACGGTGAAGAACTAGAAGCAGTATCTTAGAATAGACATTGAAAATTCTTGTTGAAGCTTTTATACTGACGAACTTTTATATATTTGTTTCTCATCTGTATTTATCCTTCCATGGGTGTCCATAAAACATCAGGATATTCTCTAAAGGAAAGGTAAGTGGGCTGTTATGGTGATAGGTATGTATGCGATCTTAATACAGCCCTAACAGTCTCACGCAATCGACAATCTATCAACTTTAGGTATCCCCCATCTATCGAATTCAACTACTGCTTAATTTTGGTGGGGAAGTATTGTAATGAACTTATCCAACACTATAATAACTCCCAATTCGATCTCCTCAATAAAGTAATTTTGGGTAGACATAATTACACTGTCTTTAGCACGTCTTTCTAAAAGATCGAATATCATTTAAGTAACATGATATGAAGTATAAGGATGAACAAACCTTACAATATTCTAAGATAAAGTCATGTTTTAAAATTCTAAATATTGTTCATGTACAACATATGAGTTTTACAATTCATATTATTTACTACAAGTGACAAATGTATTATTGCATGCTTTATTGCTGTATAGTTATGTAAATCAAGTACACAAGTACGTCAATTTCACAAGTTAATGTAACACGAGTAAGCCAATCCGAGAATTGATAAATAGCGGAGTATTGTATTAGTTTAGTTTTGAACATCTCGACAATGCAGTATGCTATACCTGGTAAGTATTTAACCTGCTATCTTGTACGTATTTAATCTGGCTATCTGGTAAATATTTAATCTGGTTATCTGGTATTAATTTAGGTTATAAATGCTAGTTCTACCACACTTCGTCTTATGAGAGAGAATAACAAATATTTAGTTTTAACCATTACGAAGAAAAATGCACAGTGCATCTCTTTACATGTGTGAATCTAAAGTTGAAACTTTTTCATATTTTGAAAGTCACAGTAGCATAGTGTTTTTGCTCGCAACGCTAGCAACCTACGAATTGTAGGCGGCACAGGATCATTTCCTCATTAAGTGATTTTTGCTCATATTTGTAAATAAAGCTTCTCTTATGTGTATAACTATTTAGTTGAAGTTTGTCACAGCTAGGTGAAATATGGCCCTACACCCATAAGTCCGAAAATCAATCATAAACCGCTCGGAATATGAGCATATAATCTGGTTATCTGGTATTTAATAGGGCTATCTGGTATTTAATCGGGCTATCTGGCATTTAATATGGCTATCTGGTAAGTATTTAATCTGGCTATCTGCTTACTTAATATGGCTATCTGGTAAGTATTTAATCTGGTTATCTGCTAAGTACTTAATATGGCTATCTGGTAAGTATTTAATCTTGCTATCTGCTAAGTACTTAATATGGCTATCTTATAAGTATTTAATCTGGCTATCTGCTAAGTACTTAATATGGCTATCTGGTAAGTATTTAATCTGGCTATCTGCTAAGTACTTAATAGGCTATCTGGTAAATGCTGTATCTAGTAACATATCAATAACGGTTATAATCCATATATAATTAAATAAAATAATAGTAAACTCAATGCAAGTGGAAGAAGTAATTAAAAAAATTAGGAAAACTTGTAATTAATGTAAATAATAATGGTAGTTATACAAAAAGATTGCTCGATAACTGTCTATACGGATATAAACTTCAAATTGGTAATATTTTATCTAAACTGGTTATTGACAGTTCCTAAGACTGCAAGTCTCTTTCTATAGCGATGGATCTAAGCAAAAAAATCTCTAATTTAATTTACAACCCCTATTTCAAAACAATCGATCTAGACATGTTAGTGAAACTAATTAAAAGTTGTAAGTATCCCTTCACCTCGATATTCCAATAAAAGTATTTTTTCACAATCAATTATGTATTATCAGAGATAAAAATCGCTTTTTAATTACTCGGTGTTGAGTTAACTCATTAGTCGTGGTACAATTTTTTTTTCTTTTTTAAGAGTGAAAAGAATAAAAAAATAAAACACAAAATTCATTTTTTGATACTTAATATAAACCGTTCTGATTGTAAAACTTTTATTTGACTTTTTAGTGTGTCAGATAAAATGTAACAGGGTATTTTTAAGAGTTTTTACAAAAAAATATTGCTTGAGTAGTTCTCAAGAATTTCCAACCGTCATTATACTAACTTAAGATACATTTACGATCTTCAGTCTCCAATGAGATAAGTAGCTATTTCTCTAAAAAAACAGTGCTTTTAATGAGTAGCATATGAGATGATAAAAGCATCTAAATACCACCTCTTGACATTACTAAAACGATATAATTTAGGGTTAAAAAAATTATCATGCTATGCGCCAATTAAAAATGTGGGAGAGCCTGTAAAATTTCATTACCAATTTTGTATTCACGAGACCATTATGGAATGGTTTTTATTTTTTTAGACCCGCTGACGACTTTATTTTTAAAATACAAGAATTGCTGTGCACTAAAATAGGTTTATTAACATCAATTTTAACTGTGCACAAAATAATTTGATTTCAGAATTTGTATTTTACTTTTCAAATCATGAATAAATATTATCTTATGTGAAAAATACGTTGTGATGATATGAAGCAATATTTAGTCACTGCCTCTTGCTATTGAACTGGTATGTATGTACACAAAAAAAATTTTAATTAAAAATAATGATTACAAACTTAATTACAAAGCTCCTTTGTAAGGCTTTTTTTTTCATATGTAAGGGAAGCAAGTAGAGAATAGATTTACAAGAAGAATCATGGAATTGATTGTCATTCTTAACTTGTATTTATGATTATGAAAACATTTAACTAAATAAAGATTAAAGTATGTTTCCCACTACATTTTAAGGATACACAAACCTAATTACAGACTGATTGAATTCAAAGCAGTTTTAATACTTGCTTCAAAACTAATACAGTGGTTGATATTATTTTAGATAAATTGATCGTTCAAAACCTGTAGGTTTTTGCTGTATATTACTTATTATTGAGTGGTTCTTAAGAATATCTAACTATATTTATCCCACTTTTGTGGGTATATTTATGATCATCATACCATGTATACTGAGAGATAATTTCAACACTATTAAAAATATATAGATTAACAACAATAAATCCTTATTCTCATGTATAAATCGGTATAGACTCTAATAATACAATCAGTAAATTTTACAGATTTATTATACATAAGTAAATAAAATTTTATTGATAATTATATAAATATATAAATTTGTGTAATTGCATTACAAAGTTTATAAATTGCATACAAAAAATAATTTCGTTTTGAAACATCCGTTTCATGTTGTACCCTGTTTTGTTCAGCTGCATAGGGATTCTTGCGTCGGATAATCCACATTCTCTACTTGACAAATGTTCGTGTCTAACTCTGCTTTACGTAGCATAAGTGTTTGGAAGCCTTACACATTCTAGGTATACCATTATAAGTACAGCTCGATAGGAATGCAAATTGCACGAAAACCCTATTTCGGCACATAGTACATTGGATTTGTGTCCGATGTCCAGCGTTATCTGCAGATTGGTATTTTCTGATGCTCCTTGATTGGGCTTATAAATCGCATGCACAGTGAAAGGTGCATCAGACAGTCTGCTTCACGTACATTAGAGTCGGTGAGATTTAACCAGATTACACAAACTCAAATCAGGAGTGGAATATCAAACGCATTCCAACGGAGATAATTCTAACCTTATTTAATAAACGTTGCTGGCGTAGCTCTACCTGTTAATACTGAAAGCAGGTTCTTACTGTTGAAATTCAGTCCGAATAAAAGGGTGAGTTTGATTAATAGTTTGAAGGTATTTTACGTATCACTCACATAATTATTAGTTGTACTTATCAGGAAAAGAGAGATTTTTTATGTATTTAGAAAGTGCACTGATATTGTAAAATTAATTGGAGGTCAAAGTATACAACTGAACCTTATTTAATAAACTTTGCTGGCATAGCTCTACTTGTTAATACTGCAAGCAGGTTCTTACTGTTAAAATTTAGTCCGAATAAAATGGTGATTTTGATTGTTAGTTTGAAGGTATTTTACGAGTGACTCACATAATTGTTAGGGTACTTATCAGGCAAAGAGAGATCAATGTATTTAGAAAGTGCATGAATTGTAATATTGTAAAATTAATTGGAGGTCAAGGAATACAACTGAAGTAGGCCTACTTTTAAATGTATCTTTTTAGGTTTATATTTATATAATTATAATTTAATATTGAAAAAAAAAATATTCTCAAAACTTTTTTCCGTTCTGATATACTACACCAATGAATCTCTCTTGAAATTCTTTCAGTCGATAGGTGCGGTTATTTGATTATTAAATGTGAGGTACTGCACAAGAAATATTGTATTACTTGATACAACTATAGTGTTTATAATAAGGGATTAAGCACATTCAGGTTAAAAAATAAACAATGAAAGGTAACAAATAGTTATTGCATTTTTGAAATCTTCAATAAAAAATATTTTTATATGTGGTTTATTAGTATTTAAATTATCACGTGGCCATAATTTTTTAATAAAATTATTAGTTTATTCTCATAAAATTCTTTCAACTCCTTCAATATACACTGCTGTTTGTAAAAAATGCAACACTATAAAGAAATCATCCGAATGAAATGAAATTTTCAGCAAATGTCAATTGTAGGATGTTATGCAAAGTGGTAAAATTTCAGAGCCACCGCCCATTTGTGGCGTGAGCAGCGCCCTCTGAACTGTTACTAAAAGCGTATAAATAGAGGGCTGTAGTTGGACGTTGAAAATAGTGCATGGTTATTTTTTAGTGGCGAACGTTTAGTGAGACCTAAGTATGCCTCCACGACGAAATAGGGTAAAATTTCAACAATTTACGGAGTTTGAAAGGGGGAGAAACATCGGCCTTCGTGAAGGAGAATTTTCCTATCGCGCAATAGCAGCTCGTGTGCAGCGGAACAGTTCCACATTGGTGCTAGTTTGGAAGCAGTGGATCGACGTGCACCGGACAATTCGAAAGACTGGGTGTGGACGACTGAAGGTGATATCAGCGCGCGATGATAAACACCTGGTCCACATGGCGGTGAATGACCGTACAGCTTCCTCCAGGCAGTTTGCAGCCCTTTGTCCTACTGCTACAGGTGTACTAATGTCGGCTTCGTCAATTCTCCAACGTCTGCTTCACCGTGGACTGCGTACAAGGATTCCTTTATACAGTATCCCCCTCACATAAAACCATCGACGGCTGCGTATGTAATGAGCTCATGAGCACAGAGCCTGGGGGAGGGAGCTGATTGTCAACAAGTTGTTTTTCTGACGAATCCCGCTTTAATTTGTGGAACCATGATGACCGCATTCGTGTTAGACGCTATGCTGGTGAACGCTGCCTACAGAGTGCGTTATCGAACGTTATTGTGGCCGAACACTAGGAGTTATGGTCTGGGGTGCGATTTTGTATCATGGACTATCTCAGCTGCTACGAATTGAGGGTAATCTGAATATCAACAGGCACGTCCGTGAAGTATTAGAGCCCGAAGTTGTTCCCTTCCTTCAAGGTATCCCTGGAGCTTTCTTTCAACAGGATAATGCGCGCCCACATGTTGCAAGGAATGTTCGAGATTTCCTTTCAGCCCAACACATGAAATTTCTTTTTTTGGCCTGCTTTTCGCCGGATATGTCGTCTATTGAGCACGTGTGGGATTTGGTTAGTCGGCGTCTCCTCTGTGATCCGCGTCTTAAAGCTTCAAAAGACGAACTTTAGGTGCGCATACAAACAATATGGTATTATCTTCCACAAGCAGACATTCAACATTTGTTTCACTCCATGCCACGTTGTATAGCAGCACTTATTGCAGCGCGTGGTGGCTACACCAAATACTGATTTCGGACACTTAATATTGTTTTTTTTTTTTGCTTTAAAAATTTATTCATTTATTTGTATTAATGCAAGCCGTTTGTGTATTAAATTTTTTTTAATTCTCATGACTCCTTCATGATTTTTCATTTTTTACAATCGGCAGTATATCATGAAAGCTGTTTCAATTTTAACAAGTGAAATATGTCAGATCCGAACGTAGTCTTTTTAGCAGTACATATAAATAGATTCTATCAGCATATTAAGCATTCTGCAATGAACATGCACCATTTTAATGAAATGAATGTTCAAGATGTCATTCAGAGGCAAAAATAAAATGAAAGAAATATTGCCCTTCACGAAAAGGCCACACTTCTCACTGTCTAAGAATCATCTACACTTTCGAAGAAAATACAACACCCAATTCACTCGATCTTTCCTTTTGCAATCATCATTCCAAAAGATGAACACTTAGCAAGTGAAGACAACAAAGGTGGAGATAGTGATTTTTCAATTCAAGGAGTTTCAGCATAACAGCCATCTCATTTGCATCGCAATGGCATTCAAAGCACAAAGCACATGAAAGTTTTGATTTCCATAAAATTATAGGAGCACACATCTGTTTATTGTTGTCTCCATTTAAATGAAACACCCTTTATGTTGTGCCTTTCTATTGCCAAGAAATATTTACGGAATGTTAGGCTGTTTTAGCGCTTGTTCTCATAATAATTATTTTCATTTTTTTACTTTTATAGAACGTTGGAACACTTCTTAACCATAACAGTTGTATGTGTCGGTAAAATTAATTAAAGGGGTGATTTAATAAAACCTTATTTAATTATACGGTTTCAAACTTTTATGACATCAAAATAATAAATATTTATTTTAACAAATGAGAATGTATCCAATCAAATATTATGTTGCATTATGCATTAATCTGTTTAATAACATTTATACTTTTGCATTAATCAATTTACAAAAATATTTATGAATGCGCAGGTAACAATATTAATTTTTTTTTTAACTTTGATATGTATGTATGCTTAAAATATATGTACCTAGAAATGAAAAGTGGGCGCTGTTGAAATGATTCGTCTTTTAGAAATATAAGAACGTTTACCTTTACTTTTAAAAACGCACTTTATATGTACCCTTTTAGTAATAAAAGTTCTAAAAGCGGCAGATACCTTCATAATAAATACAGTTACTCAGTGTCACATCTGTTTGTATACAATTTGACAGAGTAAATTTCATTTTTGCCTTAACATTCGATTAGATATTCTTTCAATTGCATGATGAATGTTAATAATTAATATACACGCTTGTAACAATAAACTGTGTATATTTTATAAATAAAAGAGTCATTATTTGTTTGGAAGCTTTTGGTTCTTAACAATGCAAAAAATAAATTTAACATTCCAAGTGGTTTAAATAAAATATCTCGGACATTAACATCTGGCAATTTTGGTAATGACGAGATCTCTCGACCAATAAGTTCTAACTAATTTTGCTAATGACGAGATCTCTCGTACAAAATGTTCTGACTAATTTTGCTTATGAGAAGGTCTCTCGTACAGTAAGTTCTAATTAATTTTGCTACAGGCGAGATCTCTCATACAATAAGTCTGACTAAATTGCTGTTGACGAGATCTGTTGTACCATAAGTTTTAACTAATTTTGCTAATGACGAGATATCTCATACAATAAGTTCTAACTAATTTTGCTAATGACGAGATCTCCCGTACGATAAGTTCTGACTCTAATTTCGCTGAAAACGAGATCTCTAGTAAAACAATTTCTGACTAATTTTGTTAATGACGAGATCTCTCGTACAATAAGTTCTAACTAATTTTTCTAATGACAAGATCTCTCGTACATTAAATTCTGACTAATTTTGCTAATAAAGTGATACCTCGTCGTCAATATATTATGATGACAAGATCAAGATCTTGCCAGCTTTTTGCTAGTTAAGAGATAGATAATTCATCAAGATGTGGTCAGTTTTTCTAATGACGAGGTACTTCATCGAGGTAAATAATCGAAGGGTTAATAAAATCCCTTTATGGTCGAGGAGATTCATTCTGAAAATAAAAGTAATAATTTTTAAGCTTGCTTGTTTAGATACTACCGTAATTCAAACTATTTTCACATCCATGTGTGCAGTGAAGTATAAATATAATTATCTTGCCAATATCTCATAATTCCATAGCTCACATTGTTCGGTAGCACTAAGCATTTCCTTCCTGACTTTTATTAATTTAAAAAGCAAGCTTAAATAAAAATAATAGCTAGTCCTAATCCTTGAGAATGTAACTGAACACACATTCAAATAGTATACTTATTAAATGTCTTGCGTATAAAAATGACAATGAAACTTCATTTCCTTAAAATTAACTGTGGATCATAAGGAATTCATAGAGTAAGAATAGTGTTCAAAATTACCAGAAGTAAACCCATAAACAATCTGAAAAAGAATCCTTATAATATTACCTTGAATATTATTTGAATAACGTGAAGGAAAAGACCTACAATAGCCTTGTATTGATCCGTATCTTAAGAATGTGGGATAAATTCGAGGATAAATTTTCGCTCGCTTAAAGCTTCCAGTGTATTCAAACATCCGGTACGCACTAATTTGCTGATAATTAACTATGGAGGCCAAACGGAGTCTGAAGAAAAGACTCAAACGCGGTGGGGGGTTCTCAATCTGCACATCTTGAATTTTTGAACACTGCATTTAAATTAAAGACAATAAGAATCCTGCTTCAATGAACAAGAGAATGGATAAACTATGTTTAGAGGAAGTAGTTTGTTAACAATTAAAGCACTAGTTTTTTAAAGGACATGGAACAAAGAATGCTATTTCGTGTAGTAAATTTTAAATGGGAAATTTCTCTATCAGTTTGATTAAAAGTTTCTTGAGGGCTCATTAAAAATGTCCGAACGTTATAACATTGCCTTATAATAAATATTTAAATCAAGCAATAGAAAGATGGATTCGTATTGCTGAACTGTTAAGATTTGTTGAATTAAGTAAAAATAAAAATAATCGACCGACTATTCGCCGTAAGTTTATGTGAAAATCACATGTGTCAGCTACGCTATACATTCACACTGTAGATTTATGTTAGAAAAATACAAGCACAATTTACATTATAGTTGGAACAATGCTTCTTTTAATGGAGCAATATTTAAAGCTATATCTCTATGTGTCTAAAGTATTCGTATTTATGGATAAATAATCTGATATTAAATAATTCATTCATATTTATCTAATATTTACTGCATCATAAGTATTGAGTATTTTATCTTTATAATTTAAAGTTATAAAAACCGTTCATTTCTGCTTTTTCTAAGATATAAATATTTATTTCATTCAGAAAAAAATACGTCTTACCCTGGATATTATTTTGAACATTTCCAATAGTTTTTAAAACATTGGCAATCTGTCTTGAAGCAAATTCTTGTCTAACTTGATTTACAAGAATCCATCTTATTTAAAATTCCGAAATTAGATTTCATTTCAATCCAACAATATATCCATAACCGTATGTAACAAGTTTCAATAAATATTTTTGCATCATTCATATATTATGCAACAACAAACAATTCAAAATAGACTCCACATAAACGTTAGGCACTCTTTAAGCAAACACATAAATAGGTGTTTAACACAAAACACACAATAGTTTCCCTTTTAAGTCTACATTCATATTAAATAGTTAAAACGTTAACCACACACTTCATCGTCAATTTCTTATAATATCCTAGACAGTTTCACAAGCGAAGTTTTAAACAAAAATATAAAACAAGATTAAAAATTAACTCAAATCAACCTTCAAATTGAACCATCTCTTTCTTCGCATTCCTGATCTCTCAAATAAAGAAAACTTCAAGAATACCGTTGTATTATACGACAGAGAAAAAGTTATACTAAAGCATTTTACCCTTGAATAATGAAAATAAACTTCCAGTAGAAGCATATTATGGCTAGTTTTTATGGAAAAACTCTGCCTCAACAAAGAAAAGGCGTAAAAGCGGGTACCATTTCAAAAGAAAAGCGTCATTTAATGGCACTGGGTTATCCTTCCAAGTCATTGCAGAAGTTTCATGCGAAAGATCTAAGGGACTCTATACACATAAAAAGATATCAACGGGCAAGGTTTTCTGTTTAAGTTATTCAGGAATAACGCGCCATTTTAAGGGGACGTGCCAGGTATATTTTATAAAATGGTGTATTTTATTGCATTTCAGCAACTCTACGGCTCTTAAAATGTATTCAATTACTTCAATTGCTCTCTAACTAAAGTAATGACTCTTATGACTTACAGAATAAACTGACTCAATTAAATTAGAAGTAAATTCGATTGAATAAGGCAATACCAATTTTTCTTCCATACAACTTTCATTGTGAAGTTGATAATGAGATATATTTAAAGTTAGAAATACGTTTATGAAATGGATGTCTCTTATGACATACTTGTGAGAGTGATCTTGATTGTTACATATAGATAAACTAATTCAATTCAATTTAGAGTAAATTTTTTCGTCAATGATAGGCAATACCAGTAACAAACATTACCACAAGGCTTTTATTAGTCATTTTAACAACGCTTTGAACATTCTCTGTAAGATCTATAGCTTATACATAATTAAACGTTGTAATTCGTTTTTTAATTATTGTGATGTTTCTATTGATTTACTTATAAAAGTATTATTTATTATAAAACGCAAAATAAAATGCCTGAAATATAAATCAAAAGTAAATTACATTGAATTATAGGGTAATACCAGTTTTGCCTCGATATTAAAATCACTGCAAGAGTGATAAAAGACATTTATTTAAACTTGCACAAATTAGTTTTTAGGCCTTAATTCTATAGTGTAGTTGGTAACTAAATTAAAGTGAGATCATAGTTATTATGAATTCCAATCCAGCATCTCATGTTATAAGTTTGTTCATTAGTATTCAGTCTAATTTAATATACACTTCCTCTTATGGTTCTTTTTGTAGAAACGAAGGTACACTTGTGAAACCTTTGGAAATTTCAACAGGAGTTCAAGATTGTGGATGAAATAAAATTCGATGATTCTACAAATTAAAATTTTGACAGATTTAAAATCTATCACAGTCAATATAGTCTTTGGTACATGATGAAATAGTAAACTCTATCTGCTATACAAATAATATATTTCTTGTGATATAAATTTTTTTAGATGTTTTCTTTTACCAAACATTACCAATACCAATTTTACTGGTACTTTTAGCACCGTTGGTTATTTTAGTAACAGTTTTTCCGTTGTGAATAGATTCTTGACCAACAATGTAGCGAAGTATATTTTAAAACAATGAGGCAATTCTATATTTATTTCCCTAAAATTTCACTTTTGTATTGCTTGAATTTGAATTTATGAGAATGATAATTTTTTATTTAATATTGTGTTCCTTGCAATATTGAAGAATCTGGAGAATCCAACGTGATTAAAAACATACTATCATAGCTTAATTATGTCTTTTACATAGAGTTGGCAGCAATATGTACAAGTAATCTATACAAATTCACACCGTTTGACAGATTTGTACTATACGTGATATATTCTCGGATAATGTATGTAATAAATGTAAGCATATCAACCTAACATTAAAACCTATAAATTACGTTCTCGATTTATATGCCTGATTTAAGTTTTGATCAATTTTTAAGTAATTTGTATGATTAATTTAGTATCACTGTTTATATTTATATTATACTTTTGCAGTTAAAGTAAAAATGCCAAATAGGTGAAATCAAAATATTTGAGTAACTAAAATAATAGGTAAAATCAAAATATTTGAGTGACTAAAATAATATGCAAATTAAAAAATAAGTTGATTGTTCATTAAAAATAAAATACATTCACACAATAACATGAACAAGTTTGTTTCTGGTTCTTGATCAAATACGAGTAAGTAATTGTAAGAAAAAATACATATTTAAAGAAGGCTAAACTACGTCTATTTAAAAAAAACTTCATTATTTTATTTCATTTAATTACTATATGTAATTTAACTTATCTGGTGGCCAACAAAAAACTAATTAATTTATATAGTTTCTTGTTGAAATTTTACTTATACATTTTTGTTATACAAAATGTAAGTTGTGTGATTGGAATATACCTGATTTTTGAAATTTCTATGATAATAATATGTTAAAACTGTGGTATATTTAATTAACTTATTTTATGCTACAAAAAATAACAGTTATGGAACTCCGACTGCTTTCGTTTCCAAAATGATATTAATGAATTATTTTTCCGAAAAATAATTTGCTTCTAAACGAATCATGCTTGGTGAATTTAAATATTTCATAGGGCAAATAATTTCAAAGTATATAACTTATTATAGCATAACATTCTTATAAGTACCAAGGTATTTAATTTTGTTTTGATATTTAATACCTTTAAAGTAAAACCCCTTCCTACGGATGCTTATTAATATATCAATGTGATTTTTTGCATCTGAATGGTAAGTGTACAATAATTATGTTATAAACATTTTAATCTCAAAGCTATAAAAATTACATTTAAAGAAATGTTTTTAAAAATTCAAAACTGCAAAAACTAGTATTTTTTCTAGATAGTTCAATTTGATAAAACATACTGGTTCCACGATTAAAGAAATTATCGTCGCCTAGACTTACCTTGTTTTAAATACCAAATCCCGTGTAGATTTTTCTTTCGAATATTTCAGATAAAGTCATATTTAATTAACTTTTTATTCTAATATGTGATACCTTATGTTCTAATCTAATAAAAAAAAATGTGAATTTCTTTTGTTTATTAATTTTTATGAGGCATGATTATTTATACCATGTACATGTAATCTTTAATTGAATAAATAAAATATTCGAAACATAAAAGAAAGCATTTTGATTATTTATAAATAGGACATGCAAGTAAATTTTGTTTATTTAGAAATAGGAAGATCAAGAATAGAAAATTTGGTTTTAAAAATAGGAAATTTGGATGATAGCAATTTACAACTTACATAAACACTTGAACTCATGGTACATGCTAATCGGAATTCAAATCAAACATCATTTTACTCAAATACAATAATATTTCTTCTAAATAAAATTTCTAAACAAAAGTTTTCCATTTACGTCGTACACTAAACCTTTTTTAAATTTTTAATACTAAATTATCAGCATAAATAATATATTTTTGAACCACATACTATCCTTTGAGTTTTAATGCAAAAATCAAAACTTTCAAATTTGAGGAATATTTTGTGATTTAAATGACTTAATTAATCTAAATGTTGTTTATTCTCACAGATACATTAATGAAATAAAAACCATTAAAAATTTACAAAAAGAATGCAATAAAGAAAGCTTTTAGTCTTCTCGCAAATCAAATTTCCATGGGGATTTATCTACTTAATTCTATGAACTTGCATTTTAGAAAAAATATTTTTACTGAACTAATTAAATTACATTTGATACAAAAACTATATCTATTCGTTAACGTATTTTTTTATATATTCGTTAACGTATTTTTTTACATATTCGTTAACGCATTTTTTATCCATTCGTTAACGTATTGTATATATAATTCTGCGAGCACACTATTTATCATCCATATGAACATCTTACTCTTTGAGTCTTAGTTTTAGAGTAAAACTTCATAACTAACTTTAACAATACAAAACGTTTCTACGAACAGGAAAATAATATTATAAATTTAGAAATTACTTTTAAAAAATCAGTTGCACTTACACTTCCTTGAAAATAAAACCGTATTAGTCTTAGCGTCTTACACAAAATATTATAATGTTTTACATTAAAATTAAAAATTATATCAGTTTTTTCGAATTCATTTTAACAGAACAAAAGTTTTATTTTAACCTCTTACTGTAGATGTATAAATTTATGAGAGAATAACTTCCAGTATGACTAAGATAAAAATTAAATAAATGTATTTGTGTGTGTTTTTGAAGTTAAAATCATATTAACCTGATAACAATCGTGATTTCATTTTATATAATATTAAGACGAATTAGCGAATTCGATGAATCTACACATTTGGCAATCCGTTAAACTTAATGAATGTCTTAAAGGCGTGTGTTATTGCAAGTACATACATTAATCAATTCGCAGGACCAAAAAAAATGTTGTTCCCTTTCCTAAGTACTCAAGACTGTGCAAGAAATAGCACAAGGATAAAGCTTACGATGAATAATTTGTCCTGGTCATTGTTTATTCTTATCCTAATTACTTGATGGCCTTAGATTGTGTTTATTTTCGGGTTCTACAGAGGAAACTACATTATTCTTTGTCTTTTATTTGTGTGCAACTATTGCTTACCTCTTGGAGAGAAGTAAGTTTTATAGCTCCAAGTTCTTTCCTACTATTTCATGTATGCAGAGCTTAAAAGCATTTCTACTTTTGTGTTAGCATTTAATTGATCATTTCTTTCTAGTTGTTTGTCCAAACGAACTGAAGGATGTACTACTTACATCATATTTTTATGTTCGAGCATACCTCACGTATTTTAATGTTACTTTCGAGATTTATTTGTATGAACAATTTACTTAAGACTAGAAGCGGCGTTGGGGTCATTTTGACCTTTTTTCCAATTTCTCATCCTTTATTTGACGATACAGATGAACATAGAAGCTCATATTTTTATACTTTTCTTAAAATGCTTCTATGTGTACTGGGACACTTTTTCATATTTTATGTTAATAATTAAATTAAATAATCTAAGAAATACCTAAAACAGCCAACAGAGGTCATTTTGACCCTCAAAAGAAAAAATGACTGATTTTTAAGTGAATGTCTGCTTTCGAATACCCGATGCCTCCTTTTTGTTTTCTGAGCGTGGGGAAAGCTCGCACATCTTATTGCTATGAATATCGCTACACTTAGAAAGTTCGCTCTGAGCACTCTGACAGTTCTTTGAAATGCGCTCGCATCCTACGTATAAACAATGTCTAGAGGATATATATATATATATATATATATATATATATATATATTTTTTTTTTTTTTTTTTTTTTTAATTACTGCGGGCACTCGATTGCTAATCATAGGCCACTGCAAGGCCCGGAAGCGATGGTCATTTGTGAAGGGGCACCCAATGGGCGACTACCCCTAACTAAGGACAGCACAATTACATCCATGCCCTGACCCCGGATTCGAACCAGGAACCTTCCGATCCAGAGGCCAACACCTTAAGCACTAGACCGGTTGGTCGGCTAGAAGATATCCATGCCCTGTATATATATATATATATATATATATATATATATATATATATATATATATATATATATATATATATATATATGAACAGAGATAAGATTTGTGTGTATATATCAAAAGAATGCCACGATTCTTAGCAGCATGCACACAAATGTGCTTACGAACATCGCAAATAATCTTACTAAATGTGGCGTAGATGTAGCAGTCTTTTTTGTTTCTGTAGTTTAATCTTGCGTTCGTGGAAGTACTACGAATGGTGCTTTGCCCACCAAATGCATGCAATTGTTCAGGTACAGAACACGAAACGAAAGAAATGGGCCTTTGAACTTCGCATAGGACAGAATAAGACTTCGACTAGTTGTGAGGGACGCCAGAAACCAATTTGTGATAACTGTGTTGCTGTCACTGTCAAGCGTTCAAAATTTTCTATATTTGCTAATGTCTATAGAACTTTGGAATACATTGTGTGTTTATTCATAGTTTATGTTTTTGTAATGACACTTTGAAACAAGTTGTGTGCTAATTTGTATTATTTGCATTTGTATTTTTTGTTTGTTTTCGTATCACGTACTTCTGCGAAAGAATATTGTGTAATATTATACATTACATTATATACTGTCATGCATTGTAATTAGTGTTTTGTTGTAATTTCAAAAGAAAAACCTTTTAAAAATAATTAACACTAAAAACTAAAAAACTTTTTAAAACATTTTAACTCCAAAAATCTTATATATTGCCATTTTCAGCATCCACTTTATCAATTAAAACCAAATTTTCTTATATATGGCTTATATTTCTGATGAGGGTCAAGTTGACCCCCAACGGCGGTTTTAGGTAAATCTAAAATCCGGCTGTTCTAGTGTTAATAGAAATTTACGGAATATACACTCTATATACCTTTCCAAGTTTTAAAGATACTTCGAACAAGTAATACTCTCTTTTGTTAGTATTTTATTACTATGAACTAATTGCCAACTCTCAAGTTTGAGCTGGACACTAAATCGTATCAGATCATTTTTCGGGGAAGATAAATATATGCTTTAATGTAATATTTTCCACCTGAAAATCAACAGCAAATTGATAGTTATCTAAATATTCAATTAAAAAATATATAATTTTAATTATTTAACATGTTTAAGATTTAATTTTTCCTTTTCATAGTCAAATACGTTTAGGTGATGGTACATGAGATTATATATCTACCAAAGTACCCAGAATCGACACTGCAATTAACACTCTAAGCGTTGTGGTTCAAAATTATCAGCCGTTGTCCTCAGATCGTCCTTAGAAATCGATTCAAGACCATCACCAATAGCTCGTTGTGTGACGCTCCAGTGCGACGTTAATTTCACAAGATAGCCCTTCTAATCGTCACGTGATTGTCTAAAAGTGTGGTATTGTTTTATTTCACCACAACACATAATGCCAATATGGCCATATCTACTGTCGCTTTTGGGACCCATCCCGGACTGTCGCCAATAGACTAGTACCACGTTAATTTAACTAGATACCCTTCTAACAGTAGCGTGATTTTCTAAAACTGTATTATTGATTTTACCTCATAACACACATAATGTCAATATGGCCTTATCTATTGTTCCTTTGAGACCCATCCCGGACTGTCGCCAATTGAACTTTATGTTGCTACAGTGTGACATAATTTCATCTACCAATAATTGTATTTAATATGTGTCTGTTATAAATATAATTTGTTCGAAATTAATTAAATCTAGAATATATTTACTATTAAAATAATATATGAAGAAAATTGAAATTAAAAATTAAATGCTAGCACTGAACAGAATCGCATTTAAAAATTGCATTAATCTAATCGCGTTAGCATTTTAAAGGCACGTGTTTTTCTTTTCAGCCGCACCTCATTTGATTAATTCCCAATCACTCACGAAAATTATGTTGATATTTTGCTCCTCAATTATATTAGCATAAAACGTAATTAGGAATATTAAACTCCTTGTCAAACAGGAATACGCTGTAAAACCTTCATCCATCACAATCGATCTTTCTTGTCGAAGCTAATCTCCGGACATCTAATGTAACTAATAGCTGGAATCTGAACTACAGGTAATCAATTGCGGAAATCTGTTTCGCGAAAAGAAATTTCGCTGAAGGCTACATTTTGCGAAATTGAATACAATTGTTTGGGTTTATGGAATAGAATCATAAAAGGTGTGCGATATAATATGAGTCTCATAATCATGAGATTACTCTAGCGTCTAGCACAAGGAAGGTTAATAACATCCGGGTGGAAGGTTAATTGTCTACTCAATTCATGATGTGAACTTTACTGAATTTCCTGCAACCCTCTGAAAGCTTTAGAATTCCGAGTAGTTGTACAGTATTGATTTTATCCGTACAACACACACAATGACTAAATAACCACACATCGTTTAGTCGAAAGATTTTTCGGAAAGTTTCTATTGGTCAGGAGGGTTAAAAGTGATTGAAAGTCGTGTAGGAGACTGCACGGAACTGGACTGATATATGCGTGAGATAAAGGGTTTTTTACTTTAACACTTAATGCACCCTAAACTAATAGCCGCATAGCCGCACGAGTAAAAAATCTTCTGCATCTTGTTATCTGTACAATTTTAAGTAAACCGTGTTAATCTCCAAACTTTACGATCTGTACTTTGTACTTTCTTGGTAAACCGTCTGAGAATAGAGCGAAAAAAAACAGCCTTTTCTCTTGCCAAATAAAAATAAATCGTTTTTATGGCAATTGTTGCTCGATAAATTTGATATCTGCAAACCCGATAGTAAAAAATACAACCCTCATGTGCGTGCGGTTAGCTTCGCGAAATAAAAAATACGAAAATTGTATGACCAACTTTTAATTGCATCGATTTTATTTATTGACCAATTTGAAAAATAATTGTGCCATAAGAAAGAGTGTAATGTAATGTATTCAGTGATATTCCCAAATTTAAAAAATAAAGTTTTTTGCTGTAGAAATAACGGTTTTAACAAAAAGTAGCGAAAATAAACAAAGATACCGAATTTTGTGTGACCAACTTTTGATCGCATCCAATTTTATTATTAACCGATTTCAAAAATAACAGTACCGTAAGAAAGAGTACATTCTAAGGTATACTGTGATATTTTAAAAATCAAAAACTAATAGCAATACGATATAGATACGGCAGTTTAAAAAAAAAATAACAAAAATGTCCTGATTTTTCCCGAATTTCAAAAAAATATTATCATAAACCTAATTGAAATTTCAAAAAAACCTCGACGAGCTGTAAAACTTTACGTTGAAAGGTACTCTTTAAATAAAACTCACGGCTGAAGACTGAAAATGTGTATGTGTTTTGCTCATTCGCGGATGAAATTTCGCTTCTTCAATTTTGACACCTAATAAACCCTAAACTAATAGCCGCATCGGAAAAAAATCTTAATAATTGTCCAGGGAATGCGATGAAGAACAAACCATGTTAATTTCGTTTTTTTCCGATCAGTACTTTCTCGGGAAACCGTCTAAGAATCGAGCTAAACAACACAGTTTTCAATCCTGCGGCGTCGTCGGTAACTTTTTTTTAATATAGAGAGAAAGGAATTTTTCAGCTGCCAGAAAGATGGCAAAAAGTCAAAGAACAGAATAGGGCTTATGTGATTGAATAAAATTTTCTTTTTTTACAGCTGTAATGTTTTTGTACAGCTTCGTTGGTATTTATCTTAAGAAACCAGCAGAACTTTTTGGATGACCCAATAGTTTTTATTATTCTAATGGTAACTTTGATGAACGAGTGTCGTATAACATCAAGGTACAGTTAAGAAAAAGAGTTCAATTCAATTAAACAAATACTATGATTTATTAGAAAAACTAAATCAAGCTGCAAAGCTTTTCCTGGAATATATAATTGAAATTATATGACATGTAGAAAATTACGATTCACGTCTGATTCATACGGAACAGATTAATTCTCAGTAATTTGTCAAAAGTCAACACTGAACTACGTCTGAAAATTGAATTCAATGATTGTCATAGTCTGAAATTAGAATATACCTTCGAAATCCAAGATATTAAAATATATCAAATGCACATGGTAATTAAACAAATTAAACAAAACTTTTTAAGAAATACTCTAATTGCTTCTTCTTATTAGCAAATTCGTATATGAAGTATTTATTACATTAACACTAAATCCATTTATTTGCTTATAATTTAAATGCATTAATTGAGATGAAATCCATTTGTTTTCTACATAGTTTATGGAAATGGATTTTTCAGAGGTTAAGAACACATATAATGTAAGAAACATTACTGATAGTAACTATATTCTATTAAGAAATGTTTTTATATTTAAAATATGCATAATGATCGGTTTTAATATTATAAATTGTTTTCAACAAATGCATTTTTCAATACAATAATATTTCTTATATTTCATTTCCTTCATTTATTTTTTGTTTCATTATTGATTAAGCAATCCATTGTTGGACCCAAAAGTTACAGGGAGATATTAAAGGTGAACCTTTTAGATCGCTGAAGAATTTTCAAGAAGCAAAATATATTTTAATGATCACCTTGAAATCCTCTCCTGCCAACTTAAGAGTGTAAATCCTGTGAGAACAAAGTTTATGGATATATTTATGAATATTTTGCAATAAATGGTAGTTCAAGATAATATATTCCGGCAGTTTGTCCATTAAATCTGAATTAAATATGTCCGACTCTAGACAGTTGTATCCCCAAAGAGGAACGTTAATTCCAACGTAATACTGCGATTCTAAAACAATACTTATTAATTCAGGCATATTTAGAGTTAAAAGAGTAGAGTTAAGAGAGTAGAGGCATATTTAGAGCTAAGAAGATTTCTGGAGATGGTGTCTGAAAATACATTTGTTTCTGTCTTATGCTTTACTAAATCAAGAAAGTACAATCCCACCATATATATTGTTGTCTGATTATCGAAAAATCGTTTAACTTTAAATTTCGTAATAATTTATTCACATAGGGTTGTAGATGCAAGATTTTGCTAACACACTTCTACACTACATATAGAACCCATTTCATAACATTCGGGCATTAACTGAAAGAATCATAACAATAATCACCATTTTTATAAAACTCCTGAATCTTCTTTACTAATTTTTAGTTCTTACGTAGGCAGTTTTTATGAAGGTTTATTTATTCTGCGAATAAGTAAAATACTTTTCGACTTACATTTGACAATAATTTTGAGATAAATAGAAAATAGTTATAGAATTGGGTCAAATGTCTAGTTATGTTATTGTTTGAAATAAATATTCGTTTCCGTTCAAGTCGAAGAAACCCGTTCTCAAAAGGTACACTGGAGTATGAATCAGTTTATAATAAAACATTAGGAACTAATTCAAATATTACTTCACCAATATTAGAGCTATTTCTATTACTTACAGACAGATCATTTGGATAATTCCTAGAACAATGGATAGTTTTTAGATTTTTTGTTAAATGCATTCTTAGTAATATATTTTAGATTTCAGATTTTAAAATGTTTTAAATTTTATTTCATCAGATTTAAAAGAGTTTTAACAATACCCATAAAAATTAAACATTTTGATCACAGGGCTATTCAAACTACTATTACATACATAAAAAAACATCATATACATAAATTTAGAAAATGTGTTCTGATACTTACGTATATAGAACCCTTAATCTTAACTGCCTGTTAACTTTAATACGTCCAATAAAACATAACATGCAATCAATTACGTTCTTGACACCCACATATTGATAAATTAGTGGTTGCTAAGACCGAACTAGCACTTTCAAATGTTACGACGTCATCGTTATATTTATACAGCTCGCCCAGTTGCTTCCAATCAGTTATTTTTCTTTCTCTTTCTAAAGGTAGATTTGTGGTATTTACTGGGTCTCAGACGTCTCAAAACTTGGGACATTTGCAGATTTCTCAGTAGCTAAAATTCAAACTATGTCATACGAGAAGTAAATATCGAAATGAGTTAGGTAAATATTTATTTGTTATTATTTTGTATCCATGTGGTAAAAGAAATACAAGCTTCGGAGTTTCTTATCGACAGTTCAATTATTACATTGTGTTAAGAGATGCGACGTACTAGTATTATCACCAGTGAACCATCTTTTATTTTAATACACGCCTTTTAAAAAGTACCACTACAACACGTGTATGATTCGCGGTTCACGATCCTTGGTTTATTCCTCAGATGGAAAGTGAGATATCTCTATTACAATCAGTGAATGCATTTTGTACTAGGTATTCTCTTATAATGACCATGATTATGTGTTTTTATTGATAATGCATTATGATGTCAATCATCATATGCAATCATTGTAAATGGCATAAACTCAATGAACATTTTACTAGTTTAATTGTAGTCTATTTCAGAAACCATGTGCGATTTCCCTCAATCTTTTAACAATATTTTCTCCAACTAAGTTAGAAACGTTAATTATTACAAAATCTGCAGCTAATCTGTTATCAAAGTATCATTTAAAAATGTGAACTTCAAGTATTTAAAGAATATCTTTTAAATTCGAAATCATAATATTATAGCCATGACATCTGATGTTTAGTGAGAAGTATTGCTTTTTTAACCTAACAGTATTTGTGTCGTCTATAGTTAGAAAAATATGAATTTAAAACGAATTTATTTCCGATTAAATAATGAGATAACTGTTACTATACTATTTCAATCACTTGAGCTTTTGATATATTTGCATATTTAAACAAGTTGAAAACTTGTAATTTAAATATATTTAAACAATATAGTTGTTTGTTATGTGTAAATAATAAGTTTCGATGTTTTCTAGACTTCTTTTCAATCGTTAGGTAAAACCATCAACCCAAATGTGCTACTTCAAGGTTCAAACTAAAACAGACTTGCAAATTAGCAAAATACATGGTTTATGCAATCATTAAAGTTTTATATGTGAGATCAACTTTGGCTTATATATTAAAGAACCTAGATAAAAGTTTATGGGTTGGAACAATGGTAGCAATGAAATATTCATTTGTGCTCGACATTCTACATAATTGATATCTCATCCCATTATTAACAAATTCCAATTTTCGCATGAATTATTTGAGTAATCCGATGAGAATAAATAATGGTGCATATTCATTCAAATAGGATGTATGTGTTTTCGTATATCTGAAGATAGTCGATAAAATTGAAATTATCATGCTTAGGAATTTTTTGAAAGCCTGGTTGCAATGAAATTTTTGATTTATACTTTATAACATAATATACTGTTCGTTGCTGAACGGTGATGGTTATTTAGAAAACTGAGAAATTTTTTTCGCTGTATACATGGGATATAAAGAATATGCACTGCATTTTAAAACCAAAATATTACGTTTATGATGAAAACTTAGTATTTCTGAATTTAAATGGAATACTATTTGATATAACTATTATATCTGTATATATTTGCACATGGAGAAAAATATTTCGATGAAGACAGATTGTTCAAATTGTCTTCAATAGGGGTCCAGTTCCTTTCCCTTAGACGTCACTCTTAAGAAGCCTAAGGTAGTCAAAACCGTCCTAGACTCAGTTGGTGCGGCACGTTGAAATGGCCCCTCTTCTGTATGCTACAAAGTGACCTTGTCTTTTTTTCACGAAAGTATCTTGCTTTGTAGCTACATTTGCATCTAAAGCTAAAATTGCTTATGTAATACCCATGATTATTTGCACAGGGTCCATCTTGTGAACTTGAACGAATATATTGTCTGCTAAACGCCAAAGGAGATGTCTGAATATATTTTATATCCGTGCACAACATAGAGCTTTCAGATCACATCTCATATTATTGTGAATTCACAATTCATAGTTTTCTATTTAATCTACTTCTTATTTCTATGAACATCGCATTTCATTTGCGTAGTACCTTTAAAAATGAATCAAGAATCGCTGAAATCATGAAATGCGGGTGTATTTTTTAAGCTGGATTACTTCGAAAAATCTCGAAAATTCGGGTTTTGTGAGTGTCTAGGAGATGTTAATGGCGTAGTTAGGGTAAAGAACACCTAATTATAATTTCAAAATAGCTTTTATATATTAATTCGTACACGTGAAAGGCTAAAATCACATATAAACTGCTATTTGAACATGTACAACACTAGGAATTGTTAGCTGAAAATAGATTACTACTAATTGAGATTATCTAGGACAATACATAACCAAATCTTTCAGACATTATACAAGGACCTACTAAGTCACACACAGCAGTGTTTTGGTCATACAATCTATGAAGCATTCAGTATAACACTAGGACACAGCATTCAGCTTTTGTTCAGAGGATCAACCCCCAGGAAAAATAAATTACACCTGTCGGTAAGTCTATCTCTGTCATTATAAGCACAAAACATAAAGTGAAACATATCTGTACATTTATTGGTATTGGATATATCTCTCCATTTGATTTTCATGTAACCCAACCAATAAAGTATTTAGCTATGATGATGCATTGAGGACACCTGTAAATACGATCATATCTCTTTGGTTTAAACAGTAATCTCAAAACTATATCTTGTAAATGTAGATAATTTGCTTTCTTCAAAATTAGAATATCCGAGTGACATTATATCATAATGTAAAATCAAAGAAAATAGCACAATTACAAATAACAAACCATATTTGAGAAAAGTGAGCTGATGTTAAAATTTGAGAAGAATCATTTTCTACTAAAAATCAACTTTCTGTACTATGTTACATATAATTATTAACCCTCCCAACATATAGAGATTGATTAAGTGATTTTCGAGCTGTATAGCATTTCTTTTTTCACACGAGATACTCCCGTAATGTCAAAATAAACACATGCAATGGTTGAGAGAGTCTTAATAAATATTTGATCCCAAGAAGTTCAAGACTTGGTAGAACTCAATCGGGGAAGATTGCGGGTTTCCGAACGGATATATGCATGTTGACCATATTATTTGTTGTCTAAGTCTTAGACAACTTTCGAAATAAAAAAATTCCATTTAGAGACATGTTATAAAAGAACAAAGTAAGATTTATCATTCCGTTTCACTTTGTTATATTTGGGGTTGACTACTTATTTTATAATAGTTCGAACAAACAAAATTGCATTGTTAGAATTTCTCTATTATTTTATTTAGGTTAAATTTAGAATGAAAAATTAAGAATACATTATTTCACTTGTATTAGGAGTTTTACTAATTGGTTCTGTCATGATAAATTTTCAATAGCTTTCTATATAGCAATTATCTAATTTGTTTTATGAAAGAGAAGTCGCAATGGTTGTTGTTAATCTATATAAATAAGAATGGAGTGTTTGTTTGTACATTCAATATTTTCGACCCATTTCAAGTTTTCTATCCGTTTTGGACCCTTCTGATGCCGAATCCGCCTTTTTCTCGTTTAGTGTCTGTCTGTCTTTCTGTCCGTCTGTCTGTCTGTATGTTGTGCCCTATACACGTCCACGCGGTTTAAGATATTTTCATGGAAATTTACATACAGTGAGTACTTATCTTGATTTAGAGAGTGGAATTGGTTGCGAAAGTCTGTCTGTCCGTCTTTCTGTTCTATGTTCGATTTTGTGTTTGTGTGTTTGTGTAGGCATCACATCAATTTTGTTCCAGATATTAGATTGCAGTGTATTTTATTTTATACATTATCTATTAATTTAGTGAAGGCAATATTAAACATTTCTTTATTGTTATATTTAGATGGGTTTCATGCTAAAACACCTGAGTAAGTATACTTAAATCAACCATAATTTGGTAGTTTTGGAAAAATTGGAATGTCTATTGAATATTACGATTACTTCGATTGTTTTACCAGTACTGCTGAAAAAGTAATTATTCTTCAAAAAATTATATTTTTTAATGAAATTTCTGCTCTGATACTTCATTTATTTCGAGTCTTATTTTTGTTCTTAGCGCAATGAAAACGATTTTGGAATATTTGAGACAGACGATATTTTTCAACGAAACGAGAATAAACAAGATCGCGTGAGCAGTGATATTTTCTGTTTCTTTCGCTCTGAATTAATTTCACATTTCTAAATTTTGTGCACTTTCAGTTGTAAATTGTGGCAATTGTGCGAGATCAAGAGATAAAAATGATTCACAAATTAATATCTTTAGAACAATTTTTCCGACATCTTTTATTTTGTTCTATTTTACTGTTTTCTGTTTTAAATAGTTATTATTTTAATAAATGTGTTTTCCTTCTCATCACACCCAACAGCACCACAAAGTATGAGACTTGAAAATGTTAGGTAAGTTAGTATAAATTTTCAGTAAATTTTAAGTGTAGTTATGCCATTATTGAAAGAATAATGCCGTTATTGAAAGAATAATGCCTTTATTTAAAGAATAATGCCGTTATTTAAAGAATAATGCCGTTATTTAAAGAATAATACCGTTATTTAAAGAATAATGCCGTTATTTAAAGAATAATGCCGTTATTTAAACAATAATGCCGTTATTTAAAGAATAATGTCGTTATTGAAAGAATAATGTTTAAAAATCCAAACTAGAACTTTTTCCAACATTAAAAAATTCGTTGTAGTAATGACAGGAGAAGATTGCACAATTTCACAATGTCGCATACCGGAGGCAAGAGTGCCACAAGTAAAAAAATATTGTTTTGTTGACTATGAGTGCGAGAGCACTCGCCGTAAATCGTAATTTTAATTAATTGAGTTGCACATGAAAAGAACTTAAGAAAGGGAATTCCAAATCTTCCTATAAATCGTCTTTTATAGTAGTAACCTTAGTATCACCTTTCGTTTTTTTGTAGCTTTGTAATACAGCAATTGTGCGATGTATGTGAAATGTATTACATGAATGGATGTGCATGTGTATGATTTGTGTCCAAAGTAAGTTGTAGAAAATATAAAGATGGCCAAAGGTGTTAAAATAAATTTTTATTCTACAAAAAACGTAATTCATTATATATTTTGATTATCTCTTCAATCTAGAGTAAACGAATTCAAACCGAGTAAGGTCGGGTGTTTTGCTAGTTGAATATAAATTAATCTTAATTTTGTTTCATAAGCACATTCTAACACCTTAAATCTGTTTTTGATAATACTTTGTACATTTGAATGAATATTCTATGAATCAATTAATATAATCTATCCACATTACATCGATTTAAAACTAAGTCCTTAGCGTTATCCGATGTTTACGAGCAATTAGCTTTAAAATCAACTAAACAACCATATCAGATCAGATAAAATCAATGATCATTGTACGCGTGATTTTTATGAATAATGGTACTGTATTACATCAAAATTGAGTGATAGATTTGAGTTGGATTTCTGTCTTGAATGGATTGTTACAGTAGTTTTAGTTTAAGGTCATACTACCTAATATACAATCATTATTTTTAAGATAGCAAACAAACTACAGACACATTTTCTGTGGCTGCTTCAATAAAATAGCAAACGATAATTCCGAAAAAAAATTGTGGTTTTTATGTCAATTTAAATCAACCATTATTTTGTAATGCGACCCAATACTTTGCTCAATCACATAATCGTTTAGTTGAATAAAGCCCATAAAATATAATTATTTTAAATTTATTCTTTATACCATGAAAATGTATCTGTACATTATTTTAAAGGCGGGGCTTGGCTCTCGGATGCATGAATAAAAGCATTGGCGTTCTAGGTTTGGCACCAGAGTTTCCAACTACTTATCTAAAGCTTAGAAACTAAAATAACATAAGAAAACAATATTTAATGCAAATCAATCGTTTGGGATAAACTTATTTCATTTTCTAAAAGCTTTCCTTCAAATTATGGAACAAAGTTAGGTTTTTACTTACGGGTATTTTAAAATCAATACACATATAGATTAAGCATTATAAACCTCAATAAAAACCTTAATTTGGAATGGAAAATTTATATTAATCTAATAATGTGTAAAATATTATTTTCATTATATACTTTCTTAGAGTAATTAAATTAACAACCACTTATATAAATGTAGTAAATGAATTAGTCGGCACGACCTTCGACGTCAAATATTTAAATTCGAATGTTAAATAATGAACGAGTTTGCGGAGTCAGTTGAGTGATTATGTTACATCGTATTAGCTTGTGAATCTCTAATGAACTACATTGTGAACTCTTAATTGTATGACTAAAAATTAGAGAGATTGATGTATATGCGAATTGTAAAAGTAAATGCATAAAACAAATCTATTATAAAGGAAGCTAAAACCATTATAACTATAGGTTTGAATAGTAATACATACAACTTTAATGAAGACGAATCTGCAGAATGATTAATTAATAGGCGTGGTGTGTGGTTATAAAAATAATTTTGATTGAAAAAATTTACTCATTATTCATTTATATTTTAATCTTTATCATTTTAAATATGTTTTCTAATGAGCAAATTTGATTGGTATTATAATTAGTTTTATCAATCTATGTACATTTGTGGTAAAGTATTTTGTACAACAAAATTACTACGTGATTTAGGTTAATAAATTGAATGATTAGAAGACCAGTTATATGTACAATATTGAAATGTAAAGTTATTTGTATTTTAAGGGTTCTTTTTGCAAATACATATAGAGATGCTAATTATGTTATGTGTATACCATCAAAATATAATTTTAGTTAAAATGTCTTTACGTTAACGAGGTAATATCTATTATTTATTAACATTTTCTCATCTAATGTTTAGCATAAAATGCTAAAAGATTATGTACTTTCAATTTTACTTGGGATTATAATTTGTTTTGTCAACGTTTTATCATCAAAGATGATAAATATATTAATATTTATGACAATAATTAAATAAGAATTGTAAGCTATATTGTTTTTATTGCAGTGATTGCATGAAGGTGTGGCAACCTGAACAACTAAAAAGCTATTTTCTTGGCAACAAAAACAGTTATCTATGACACATTTTCCATAAATCCTTTTTATTATAATTAGATTCCACATTCTGAAATACGCAGTCATGTTTCGAGATTATTTAGAGGCCATTATATATACAATTTTTAAAGATCAATTTGTACTATCTGTTTTCAGTGTCTATCAAATGGAATTTTCGAACAAAAATATAATTTTTTGTTCTAAAAAAAATAGACATTTAACTATGGTACTCGATTAATTTGTAATTAGAAAATTCTATTGATGTAAACGAGATTTGAAACTGCACTGGAAATGTGTTGTGTAGGTTGACAATCTATGTACATGAAAAACTATTATAAATTCTATGAGTACATGAAATGAATGCAGAATGAATAATTACAAAGGTTTGTGATAGCTAATAAACATACTTTTATTTCATAATAAGATTAAAACCATTCTACAGATGGTGATTAGGAGAAATATTGAAATCTTAACATAGAATTTAACTTTTCGACTTATGATTTTTATTTTGACATATTATAAACTGTAGTAACTTTTCTGCAATAAGGAGAGTGAAAAAAGTAATTATTCTGGTCCAACTGAATTTTTCGATCCAATTTGAATTTCTTCGACTATTAATTCTGCTGTATTTTTTCGTGAAAGTAATCGTAAATGCTATTTAACTAAGATGTCTCTACTTTGTACATTTCAAACAATAGGACGAGATGGAAATATCTGAATTATCTCTCTCTCTCTCTCTCTCTCTATATATATATATATATATATATATATATATATATATATATATATTGTTTTGGTATTATTATAATTACACCACCAATGACTTTCTATTTCGTCATTTCCTCTGAGTCATTGGTGTTGGCCTTTTTCTAACCAAGTGGGTAGTTGCATATTATGCGATCTTCTGTCTTGGTATTGCCGGTCTCCCGAATGCTGCTGCTGGTTTGATTTAAATTTTTTTATTTCAATCTTTTGTTTTGTATATTTGATTTAATGGTGTTTGGGGGAGTATATGAGCAATTCTTAGCGTTTTGCGGCTCATATAGGTAGAAAACACCATTTGTATTGCATGGTTCAGGCTCCTCACTGATAACGCCCTGATCCGCCAACACTTTAATTTTCAATATTTTTTTTTTAATATCTTCTTGTTTTAGAAATTATATTCATTGTCATGCTATACCTACAGCTTTCAGCGCGATTGCATGGTTAGTTTTAAATTTCGTTCCACCAACACTTTCATTTTCAATAAATTCCTTTAGGTTTTTATTTTGTGAATTTCCTCTTGTTTTATAAACTGTATATATATATATATATATATATATATATATATATATATATATATATATATATATATATATATATATATATATATATATATATATATATATAAATTCCTCTCTGGAGTCTACTGTATATCTATATATATATATATTAATCCTTTTTTAGGTTCTTACCACAACTTAAAGATATTTAGTTCTAGAATTATGTGATTGCTTTCACTGATTGACGGAATTTCATCATACTTTAACATTTCTTTTAGTTGAACGGGAAATGGACAGTTGATTTTTCCATTTTATCCTCTGAAAGCCACTAATTTTAGAGTAGTTTCGATTAATGCCGATTTACTTTAGAAAACTACTATCGCCCTTATATAAAACCTTTGGAACGACTATACTGGTTTTTTCTTCGGAATAGATTGCTTCGATATTTTACTGGGTTTTCCATAGAAATATAAACCTTTAGAAATATTCTGCTGCTCTCATTTTATTTTAACTAGGGGGCTCCGCCCCCTGCTCGCTTACGCTCGCCAACCCCCGGGGATTGCTGCGCAATCCCATTTGGTTTGCTTCGCAAACCAACACTCCTTTCACAGATGTCATTTGGTTTGCTTCGCAAACCAACATTCCTTTCACAGAGTGAAACTATCTGAATAATTCGTATTATGCTGATTTCACTTTCCGGTACATGACGTCACAGCGAGGGCTTCGCGCCCTGCTCGCTTACGCTCGCCGACCCCGGGGATTGCTACGCAATCCCGTTTGGTTTGCTTTCTCAAACCAATACTTCTTTCGCAATTGATTTCACTTTTTTTTGCTTTAACACTTAATGCACCCTAAACTAATAGCCGCATCAGTAAAAAATCTTCTGTATCTTGTTCCCTGTACAATTTTAAGTAAACAGTGTTAATATCAATACATTGTACTTTGTCGGTAAACTGTCTTGAGAACAGAGGGAAAAAAGCGAGCCTTTTTCCTCGCCAAATAAAAAGAAATCGTTTTTATGGCAATTGTTGCTACGATAAATTTGATATCTGGCAAACCCGATAGTAGAAAATGCAACCTACTGCTGTTTGCCGAACCAGCTATGCGAACTGAAAAATACGAAATTTGTGTCACCAACTTTTGATTGCATCGAATTTATTTATGAACCAATTTTAAAAATAATTGTACCGTAAGAAAGAGTACATTGTGAGGTATACTGCAATATTTTTAAAATTAAAAACTAACAGTAATACTATATAGATATGACCATTTTAGTTTTGTATCGGAAGTTACGATCTGAAAGTTCCGAAAATTGTATGACCTACTTTTAATTGCATCGATTTTGTTTATTAACCAATTTGAAAAATAATTGTACCATAAGAAAGAGTGTAATGTAGTGTATTCAGTGATGTTCTCAAATTTAAAAAATAATGGTTTTTGCCGTAGACATAACGGTTTTAACAAAACGTAGCGAAAATATCCGAAGATTCCGAATTTTGTATCACGAACTTTTGATCGCATCCAATTTAATTATTAACCGATTTCAAAAATAATAGTACCGTAAGAAAGAGTATATTCTGAGGTATACTGCGATATTTTAAAAATTAAAAACTAATAGTAATTAGATATAGATACGGCAGTTTTAAAAAAAAGTAACAAAAATGTCCCGATTTTTCCCGAATTTCAAAAAAATATTATCAAGAACCACATTTAAATTTCAAAAAAAACTCGACGAGCTGCAAAAATTTACGTTGAGAGGTACTCTTAAAAAAAAACTCACGACTAAAGACTGAAATTTTGAATGTGTTTTGCTCACTCGCGGAAGAAATTTCACTTCTTCAACTTTAACACTTAATAAAACCTAAACTATTAGCCGCATCGGAAAAAAATCTTAATAATTATCCAGGGAATACGATGAAGAACAAAGCATGTTAATTTCATATTTTTCCGATCAGTACTTTCTCGGGAAACCGTCTAAGAATGGAGCTAAACAACAAAAATTTCAATTCTTCGGCGGCGGCGGCGGCGGCGGTAACTTTTTTTTAATATAGAGAGATACATTCTTTTCTAAAGATTTTGTTGATAAAGACGGTTTAATTTGGTTGGATTTCATGCAGAGAGGATTGCATGCTGCAAGATTGAAGTAAGCATGTGATACCCTGTGTACAGTTCTGATTAAACATGTATATATACTGTTCTGATAAACTTTGAGCACATCTTTTCACATTTTTATATTACAATTGTATTACTATTCCTGCAGTTAAAATTTATATTTCATATTTTTCATACAGTGAGGAAATATAAAAATAAAGGTGCAATTTTGAGGATAAGCATTGATAAATAGTAAATGATAAAGGATCGAATCCTTTTCAACTACAAATTGGTATGACGCAAATATAAGAACAACTGGCGTTTTCATTAAGTTTCTAAATTTGTATCTTGGCTTCAAGTTGATTATTTATAAGGGAAATATAAGTTTTTTATGGTTGAAGTGGGAACGCGGTAGGGGGGGGGGAGGTTGGTCAAAAACAAAATTAAATTAACTTAAAGAGCTTTGCACTGG
The DNA here is from genome assembly GCA_947359465.1 of Metellina segmentata. NCBI lineage: Eukaryota > Metazoa > Arthropoda > Arachnida > Araneae > Tetragnathidae > Metellina > Metellina segmentata. The sequence continues at coordinate 67,156,891 of OX375874.1, read as the reverse complement.
AATGTGTAGAATACGTATATGTAAATGTTTCTCCCTACATCTTTCTTAACGCCATTCCCTTTACAACGTTAAGGAAAGTCTCGGAACGATTCTGAGATTTATTTAATTGTGTAAATGCAAATGAAGAAGCTAGTAGTACTATATTCCAGTACTTGTCTGGTCTTACCCTGGTATTAAATGGAGCATAGATTAGTCTTTTGAGCTTAATACTCTGTGAAGAAGGTTGATTGCTTCAAATTATTTGAGTTTCACGTCTTGCAAAAAAGTGAAGCTCAAACAATTTAAGGCGATTGTCTAGTGACTATTTTAGTTTGTGAAAGAAATGGGATTTGTATTGCTTAAATGTTATGCATTTAAAGTTAACTATTAATTTTTTAAATGAAGTTCCGGTATCTTTCATCGAAACAAATTACTAAACGTTTTTAATTCAATATATTTCTTTGATCTTAAAACGTCAAACAAGCCTGTCAATTAAAGTAATTTAAACATAATTCAACAATTATTATTATTTATAAATACTTCATTATTTTTGCATAGATAAATTATTTCTCGTTAATTTTGAGCACATTCCGCAAACGAGTTTTTACACTCATCTCAAAACTTAGAAACATTGTACTCTAATACATTTTATAGCAATGTAATTCTATAAAATTTTAATTTTACACCTCTAACAAAATTTCCAAAAGAGACGCTTTGGGAATTAAAAAAAAGTGTTATTGTAAGATGCTTAGGGTTATGGGGTTGGATAAACAACAAGGGAATCTTAGAAATTCAATCTTCTATTCGTACATACTAACAAAAACATAAATAAACTTAGCTGTGTAACTTAAATGACGTAAAAAGTAACTTCGCTGCGTAAACTTCATGAGTAACTTATAAAATGTTAGAAAAATTAGATGCAATATTGTTATATATTTGATAGGAATGATTTTAAGCATAACAATATTTACTTCTACACATAAAAATGTACCGATTTAAGGAACAAGTTGAAAAAAATACGAAGTAGAAACCCTAAGTCGGCAACATAAGATAGAGGACGGACTGAGCAGCCTTAAAAATTTATGAAACTGTCAAACTGTGATTAAAGAAGGAAAAGTATACTCTGAGAGTACAAAATGCTAGATAGTTCATGTCTCTAAATATCATCGTAGCAACAAAGTATGAGTGGTAAGAAAAGAGAACTGCACTATGCTCAAAACCTCCAACATTTTTCTCAGATATAGAGGTAGTTCCTTTCGACGCTAAAGTTGAAGGTACATACCTCTGACTAGACTTATTAAACGACGTTGAACCAAAAAAGTAAAAAAAAAATATAGGAGGAAACCGAAGAAACTTTTATTCGTAGTTTAAGTACAAGCCCTGTGAAATATATTGTTGGTGTTGTTGAAATCTAGTTCCAAATTCTGTTATATTGGACAAGAGGGAGAACATTTTATTGTGTCTTCACACAAATAATATCTGTGAATAAATCGTAGCTTTAAAAGTATGTGTGCAGATTAGTATCCTTAGTATTGGAAGTTCGAAATTCGATCCAACCAAAGACCGTATTGAGGGTAGGAGCTCAGGACTGTCATGGCCTCAATTGTTCCCCCTTTAGTTTAGAGTTAGGGGAGTTTGTGCCAAATGAGATATTGACCATGTCGTGTGATCGTAGTTTAAAATTACGTGATGTGTCCTCCAATCTGGTATGATCCTGGATTGTCGCCAATAGCCCCTTGTATTACTCCAGAGTGCGATATTAATTTAACTACTTTAAAGGTATGTAGGTATTTCAGTGACTCGATTATTAATCAATATCGATGAGAAAAGAAAGATAAAAGTTTTTAAGCACATCGATGGCTCTGTTGAGATGAACGTTCACGAATATAGTCATCAAGTGCTGGTGGCAATGATAAGTTTTTAACAGACATTTTTACCATTATTTTGATCTTTACTAAATCTATAATATATTTTTATTATTGTATTTAAATACGTAACTTTAACCCTCAGAACATCAGGAGTTTTCCGAGAAGTGTACTATTGCTTTGTCCACAGCACACATAAAGACAATAATTGCGGCTGTGAATTGAAGGTAGAAATGTATTTAATTACCGTCCTACACCCCGCCAACGTGATGCCATTTGAGGCCACGACAGATTTAACTGGTACTATCCCCCGTTTACTCGCCATATTTGACAGAACCTAGTTTCGTACTCGTAACCCCCTGGTTGCTAATCCGCGTTATTCTTCCATCTAGGCTACCGTGACCTCATTGAATGAAGGAATCCTTGGAAAGGTTATATTAATTAAGATGGTAAAAACTGGTTAAATGCTTACCAGGAAGAATACAGCTTAAAAACAGATATATATGTGTAAGTCCTAGAGCACAAAGGAGGAGTGAGCAAAAGTAACCATTTTATGTGACCAGTATCACGTGACCAAAACTAGTAGTAACGTGATCCACGAACTATTTTTTCTGCTGGTGGGAAGGAACATTCGTCATTAGATTGGTCCACTGAGCATACAAAAACGCCTATCCATTCATTCATCATCTGATTGATACATGCGACACAATATAGTTTTAATTTGTTTATTGCCACTCTATAAATGAGCAGTCACATAAGTTCAATATTTGGAATTCCTATTTCAGATTTAAATTTTAATATAATTCTATTACGCAAAACACGGTATCACTCACTGTAAGCAATAACAAACTAAATAATAAATCGTTGACTTGTAGGTGAATCAAACTAAGTCAATCAACATAGCTTTGAGAAAGGAAAGGGAAATGGTAATGGACGGTAATCCTGCCTAAGAATAAAACACTAAGTTTGTTTCTCAATAAATATTCTAAACTTAATGCAAAAAAATGACATAGAGGACACTTTACTAGTATAAATATTACCATATTGCGCTAAAGGAGAAAAAAAACTACAAATATTATATCTCGAAAATTTTGTCTTTGTTTCTGTAAGCGGGAGATATTCTTGTTACATATTCATTCACTCTACCACTTGTAAAATGGAGGAATATTTTTGGTTCGTTGTATTTTTATTAATGGTGCAAATGCCACGAGTAATGATTTTGGCGATACAAAGGTTCAGACAATCTCGACATATTTATAAGGCTACTTTTGGAAGAGCCAAGTGGTTAGCGCTGTGATCTTTTTCTTCATCTCAGCGTCCCGGTTATGGCATGGAGTTTCGTAGTAATTCGGAATCTCTATTTAGCCGTAGATCCTGGCTTGATTACCCCCTCGTGTAGCAAACCGTAGTGACAGTAGATTCATAGAACAATATATACATAACCCCAACTAATGTGAATTAATACTTTCGTCTTAGCTATTTAAAAAAAACGCTTGTCTTAACATGTAATTTTTAAAACGTAGATATAATATAAAAGTATATATTTTAAACAAAAATAAAATTAAAAGATGTACAGTAAAAACTGATCTAGACTTGTATTCGATTTAAAATCATCATTTTCATAGTATCATATTATCAACGTATTTTATTATTAAGTGTATTTGCTTGTGGACAAAGATTACTTTTCATTTTATCCACTTAAAATTTTAAGATTTAGAAGACAAGGTGTACGTTTATTCACAAAATTGAGTAACAAATGCTTTTTCAAAGCAATATTTTTAACTTTAGTAAACACACACATTTATAACATTTAAAAATATTTTGTTTCTTGAGTGCACATGATTTTTCGAAAGTCATATACTCTAATTTTGAAAAACTTTCGCCACCTTTTATAAGATATGTTGCTCAAGAGAATTGAACAGTGTTTAGGTTAAACACAGTGTTAACAGCGAAAGTTTAATTTGTATTTTAATTGAAGATAAACGTTGCAAACTTATATTAAGAAAAATATTAGTATTAGATTTCAAATAACTGCCAATTGTCGTCCGTTTAAAAAGGAAGATCGAAATAGTAGTACTATAAGGATTAGTAACTAAGTGTCGTTATAATACAAAATCACCTTGATTATTTTTATACTGTTTTATGCTATCATCTCAAAAAAACATGTTTTTAAAAAATTAAACTTTTTTTTTAAACAGTCTTTCTAAAGTAACAATAACAATAGATGAATGATTCTAAAACATTAGTAAACGACAAGTGTCTTAAAATATAAGATCTCGTCAGTCTCAAAAGTTAGATTTACAATAATTTTTAAGACAAGAATGCTGTAGACAACCATAGTGATTAGCGAACGAAAATGAAAGAAGACAAGGCTCAAAATATTTAAAGAAATAACAGAAGACTTGGAATTGATGCACTTTACATACGAATGTTTTACACGGCCATTCCGAATTCATAAAAATTAATAGTTTCAGTACCTACAAATCGAAAATATTGAGCAAACATTGCATAATTTGGTTGAATACTTAATGCATTTAAATCCATCATCTGTTTTGCAACATAAATACACACAATATCCAAAAGGAAGATAAAAAACCTTAATGCATAAGCAGGAAAAAACAAAAACCTAAAACATACCTTCCAAAAGAGTGCTCAGCACGAACAAAAAAACTTGAAGCCGATCGTTCATCTTAATGACGAGACGAAAGTAGTTCCATTTCTTGTTCTCTTTTCTTTTCTTAAATCTTTTACGCAAATTCCCGCAATTCAAATGCTACTTTCCCACGACACGATTTACGTGATCTTCAGTCTACTCGTTCCACAGAACATCATACAGCGCTTCCACATTACAAACCAAAACTCCCCTGAAACCGGACGCAACACAACAAAACTACAGCATGGGTCGACTGTCCTCTTTGAGCGGGCGTTATATTAAAATCCAGGAAAAGATTCGGCGGAAACTCTGATGAAAGCAGACTCTATAATCACAGGAGAAGCGCGAGATGCGGAGACGGAACCGATGTGCTCCAGTTACCCTTTCCGACTGTGGAAGATGCAAGAGCGCCAACTGTGCAAAGACTGCCTCCGTGGTCATGTGATCGGGAAGGGGGGATGCGCAAAACTCGCTCTCCCTCTCTTAATTCTCCCTGTTCATCGTCACATCCCTCCCTTTCGCCTCCTTTGTTTTAGGCCTCTAAGCGTTAATCTTCGGCGACTGATTAAAGGATTAATAGAAGTACTTTTGATTTCAAGGTGCTTGGGCATCGTGACACGAATTTTAGGTTGTGAAACGCTCGGGATAAGTGATGTGGATTTGAGTGGGATATTGTTAATTTTCTTAATGTTTGGTACAGTAGATTAAAATTTGTATTGCGTTTGGATAAGTTGAAGTATTTTTAATACCAAGGTACTTGGGCTTCGTGATATGAGTTTTAGTTTGTGAGACTTATTTTTGGGGGATAATGTTAATTTTCAAAATATAAGATACTGTGAGGGAATTATGCTTATGGTTTGATACAAAATTCAACGTCGTGTGAAACATTACGATGGGTTCCAGAACGTTGTTACAGTAGATAGCCTTTTTATTGGTTTGTTTTAATAGAAGTATTTGTAACATCAAGGTCCTTGGGCTTCAGACGAATTTTAGGTTGTGAAATGCTCGGGATAAGTGATGTGGATTTGAGTGTGATATTGCTAATTTTCTTAATGTATGGTACAGTAGATTATAATTTTTATTGCGTTTGGATTAGCTGAAGTATTTTTAGTATAAAGGTGGTTGGGATTCGTTACATGAGTTTTAGTTTGTGAGACGTATTTTTGTGCGATATTGTTAATTTTCGAAACGTAAGATACTGTGAGGGAATTGTTTCTGGTTTGATACAAAATTCAACGTCATGAGAAACATTACGATGGGTTCCAGAACGTTGTTACTGTAGAAAAACTTTTTATTGCTTTAGATTAATAGGAGTATTTGTAATATCAAGGTCCTTGGGCGTCAGACAAATTTTAGACTGCGTAAAGCTCGGGATAATTGGTGTGGATTTGAGTGGAATATTGTTGATTTTTTTTAATGTATGGTACTGTGAAGAAGTTATATTTGTGGTTTGATGCAAAAATCAGAGTCGCGAGAAACATTACGATGGGTCTCATGACGTTGTTACAGTAGATTACATTTTTATTCGGTTTTGATTGATAGAAGTATAGTACAAAGTATGAAATCCGGAATTGTCCGAAATTCGGACGTTTTGCTAACCGTCGTTTTTGGTTTTGGTTTTCTTATTTTTTTCCATCCCTTCGACAATTTTTAAAGAACAAGGAGTTATACCTGGACCTAATTGATGGAACGACGCAAACGACAGACATGGTCCAAGTAAATACAACGCATAAAAATGAGAAGATATGGAAGTAAAATTTGTTTCATTGTATTAAAAAGGTTTTTCATTTTTTTAAAAATTATTTTTAGTTGTATATCTACTATTTTACTGTTGAAAACGCTAAATTCGCGTTAGGAGGTTAGATTTTGTTTTTGTGTTTAACAAAATATGCAAATTATCCGAATTCCAGAATGGCCGAGGTCCAGAGCATTCGGGATTTGGGACTTTGTGCTGTAATTTTCATATCAATGTGCATGGGCTTCGTGATATGAGTTATAATTCGTTAGACGTTCGTGATAAGTAGTGTGGATTTTTGTGGGCTAATGTTCATTTTCGAAATGTAACATACTGCGAGGAAATTATCTCTGTGGTTTAGTACAAAATTCAGAGTCGTGTGAGAAACATTGCGTTGGGTCCCATGACGTTATTACTGTACATTAAGTAAGCATTGGGATAAATATAAGTATTTTTGATTTCAAGTTGCTTGAATTTCGTGACACGAGTTTTCGAGTGTGAAAAAGCAGGACACGTGGTATAGATTTTTGTGGGTTACTGTTAATTTCTTACTGAATGAACTGTGAATGAACTCGAATATATTTGTTATATGAGACACAAATCAGTCATCAGAAACATTACTGTAGGCCAAATGATGATATTATTTCAGATTAAGTTTGCATTCCATTTGATTAACTTTCCAGGGGTAGCGCGTATGTGGTAGATACACTACAGTTGATATTATTTATATATATTTTTTTACCAAATTAACAAATACTTGCCTTGGCGATTCCTCCCGCTCACATAGAATTATTTTCAGTCATAATTTGAATTTTGAAGTGTTAATCCGTCTGCTGCATATCCGTAATTTTTATTTAACAGATTCGCGCGAACGGGTAAGTTTTTATTATATCTGGGTTTTTTTAGTAACAAGAAAACTTTACTGTGTTATTTATTACTGTATTATTTTAATTAAAGGTAAATAATTCATTAACTATGTCGACAATTTCATTCCTTTAATTTTCACCTCATTTATACAATTCTTTGGGCACTTTAAATTGTTTTAATGCTTTATATTAAAACACATTTATATTACATATTAAATAAATAAATAATATATAAATTTGAAAAACATTACTTTAAATAGTTTGTATTGATATTATATAAAGCATAATTTAAGTAAATACACCCTTTACATTTTAAATTTTAACACCCTTTACTTTTAATTTTATATTTTAAAATAGTTTATCTAAGAACTACCAGCGACCTTCCAAGTTGGTGTGGAGGGCGCTACCGCTAGAAAGTTCATATAACTACTTTTTAATTCAATGTTCTTGATATACGTGACACAGGTTGTAGGTTGTAGGTTGTTAAAAGGTTAGGACACAGTTGTAGGTTGTGAAAAGCGCGTGATTAGTGCTGTGGAGTTACATGGGATAAAACTAACTTCTTAAGTATGACGCTGTGAAAAAGCTCAATTAAATTTGTAGATCTTCAAATATGGTTGGAGACCGGAATCATGGTTGACATGAGAGCCATTACAATGGGTTGTATAATGTTGGCACTGAATACTAAATTTGTTTCCCATTTAGATTAAGAATAGTACTTTTGATCTAAAGGTGTGTTACATAGGTTTCGGGTTAAAATACAAGTGGTTTTGAAATTATTAATTGGTATAAAACTCAACGCTGGGTCGTGAGAAGCATTAGGATGGTTCGTACTTCACTGTTAGGAGGAAATAAAATGGTTTTAAATATAGAATGAAAATTATACACTTTTTATTCAACGTACGTTTATTTTGCTGTTTTACTAAATGTTGAAGTATATGCTCTTTCTTTCGTCTCCTACGTTACAGTACGAACATTGTGATCTGTTTTACCTCCGATTCGTTATACTTGTCTTAGGACGCGCGTTAACCTTCGGGGATTTATATAGTGGTTCATTGAAGTAATTTTGATTTCCACATACTAGAGCTTTGTGTTACTGGGAACGGGTTGTGAATCACGCTGTCCATGTGATTTTGAATTTGAAAATTTACTAATGTTCCTGTTTATGATATCGTGAAGAAACTTGATAATATACGTGATTTTCGAATTATGTATTGATAGAGGAAAGAGGACCAGAACAAGTTTTATAGTGGGCTGCAATACTGTCTCTTTATTATATATTAATCGATTTTAATTGAAAGTAGATTTTGTGTTTAGATTTTAGTTTTGATGTTTGAATCAAATTACTTTATTACAATTCATCATTAGCAAAATTGGACAGAGAGTGATTTGATATATCTTATCCAGACCACAAGAAAAGGGTTAAAATAAAGCGATTTTAATGAAATAAATTGCCTAGATTCGAGTTCACTCATATGAAATTTCAAATAAAAACTGTAGTGCTAATTATTATTAAACTGCAGATATAGACAGAAATCAGCGTCGCTAGAATCACTGTAATGCTATTTATGACACATTAATTCATTATTCCATTCGCGATAGAGAAATTTTTCCATGTTTCCTTTTTATTTACAAGCTGATTTGGTGTTAGAACTATGCATAGGTTATTAACAGATCCTCTTTTTCAATAATTATACTTTACTAGATATGCGATGTTTTACACTGTTATTTTTTTTGTCACATTTGCTTAAAAATATTTAAGCGTTAACATTTGGAAATTGGTTACATAATTTTTATTTGACTAGATCAATGTGAAAAAAGTTTGGCATTTATGAAGATTCACTGTATTTAGAAATTTAACAAATTGTATGACTGCTATTTCAGCATCAAAATTAGTAGTCCTTTTTTCAAGGGAACTTTTTTGTTCAAATGTACCTTGGTAAGTACATCCAGGACCTGCAATTCCTTTTTCGAGATTTACTGATCCATAAGTGTAGATGTGGATACATTCTGTTCTAGGATAGTCAGTTGTTATTTTTTCAATGGAGAAGCCTTTTAGGAGTTCAATAATTGTTTCAGATGTTTTATTATTAAGTTCTATTACCAAATTGTTTTGGGATGTGAAGTTCAGAGAGAATGTTGACGGTTCTTCGCGATAGAAGTTTTCCCGAGCAGACAAATCCGAAATACACTTATTTATGATTTATGACTTCTGTCCTAGCTAAAAACGTTACCTGTGTGGGCAGTCTTATTTTTGCAGGAATATATTTTTTCACTGCATCATTGCCTTGAGATGTAGCATTTCCCACCATTGCAATTGTTTATCCTCCTATTTTGCATATCTACATATTTAATACTTGCTTGAATTTTTATCGCTGCTATGGGAAAGGATTTTGGATGTCCGGATGATAATTATTCGGTCTTTAATATAGACTATGTATTATGGGAATGGGACTTTACAAGTATTTTTAAAAGCAGCGGACAGGGCTTGGCACCGTGATTTAAAGCTTACTAAATGAAAATTATAGGTAGGCAGAGTTATTAACGGCACACTAAAGCAATACAACTGGCTATTGGTTAAAAGGTTGTGATCAATCCAAACGGTCAACATTTGAGAACACCACCACATAATTTTGAGCCAAGGTCAGAATATAAGGTCAAAACCTAAGCTGATACTCCACTCTCCAAACTTCCACACCACGTCAACGTGAGAGCGTTAAGGGAAAATACATATTTAAAGTGTAACATCCCAAGAGTACGATTTTGGATTGGACCGAGTTTCGAAGGCACAACCTTTTATTTGTTAATATGTTACTCAATCGATTGGACCTCCAAGATCCAGAAAGTTATATATATTGCGACCAGTTTCTCTAAAAATGAGCCCCTGATTATAAAAGACAGTCACTTTAACGAACTTAATTTTTAGAAAATTTGAACGCCATCATAACGACTAATAAATATTGAAAACATAAAAGATCGCCAATCGCTATTTCGCTAAGGCAGAGCGTCCACCATCAATTGGAACGATACAAGTCACACACATGATGGTGGACTGATGGTTGTGGTCTCGCTACGTCAAAATTTATTAGTCATTAATTGAAGGTTTCAATTTTAGATACCAATTTTATAACATTTCTTTAAAAAAAAAGGTTTTTATCTCTTTATCTAAAAACGTAATCATGACACAGTCCTTTTATTAACATTTTAATATGATTCATACAATTTAGCTGTTTGTCTAGCCCTATTCTAAGTATATGACACTTTTCATTTCAGTTATACGTTGATTTTTGTATTTGAAGTCCACATAACGTTGTTTTGTAGATAAGACTGTTTTATTTATGTTTCATGTTATCATGTATTCGTCGTACCAATTCAAGGATTTTCAGAGCCTGGTTTATTGAATTCTTTATAGTAATGATGTTAGATCTAATAGCAAAAATGGTCATATAATGTGCTAACAACAAGCATTTTACTCCTTTATTTCCTATTAGGAAATACGAAAATATTTATTTTTCTATTCCAAAATATTTTTATCAGAAAGAGTATTTTTTAGCTTAGTCAATTCATGCTTTTATAAATTCTTCATCATACACTTAGCATTTATATGCTTGACATGATGTATTCAAAATATAATTTATTTATAAACACTATGGTTTCTTTATTTCCTCAAACTCTATATAAATAAAGATGAAGTGTTTGTGCACAGAATATATTTACACCATTTTAAGTTATTTTATACATTTTGCGTAATTATAATGCAAAACCACTGGTTAACGCATTTGGTGTCTGCATGTGTGTGTGCCAGCGATATTTCTAAACAGAAAAACATATTTTAATAAAATTTTATATTCTTTGAAAATTTCAAAAACTTGCTGACTGAACTTGAAAGCATTAAACTATCTCTTGAAGTTTTATGTATGTTTTGTGCTTATGTTTTTTTGCCACTATCACACATTTAATTTATTTTATATATTTTCTTTTAATGTGCTTTATATTTTATAAAACATACTCAAACTTAGATACATTGCTCAAATGTAATTTATTAACGCTTTTAGGTAAGTTTTATTCTGAAAAATGCTTAATACTCATACTTAAAATTAACCTTAACTTTACTTCAAAAATCTTAAAAGTACTCGATTTCCATCAAAAGCTTCGCTTAGTTGACAATAGGGATGTGACATCGATGTTAATGTTTTCTAAGCATCGATGTATTGGAGCCGATGTTTTTTAACATCGATGTTTATACTTGTGGATGTTTTATTTTTAAATAGAAAAATACCATTATAAAAAAAAACAAGTAACATGATTTTTATAATCAGTAAATTGAACATATATTTAGACCAAAGTGGCCAAGAGTGAAGGGTCTGGTAAGCAGGGATGTTAGATCGATGTCGATGTTTTCAAAACATCGTTGTATTTACCATCGATTTATTGGTGCCGATGTTTTATTTTTGAATGAACAAAAGCATCATAGTAAGGATTAAGAAAAATTACAGTGTAACTAAGTATTTGTCCGTGATGGCAGCATCTGACCCTTGAGAAATAGTTTTTTCCATAAATGGTGGGATAGTTAGTGGAAAAAAAAGTCGGCTTAAGGTAGAGAAAGTTAACAAACTTCTTTTTTTCACAAACTGTAAACAACAAATATTGGGGCCTAAAATAATTATAGGCCCCAATATTTCTTATTTACAGAAAATAAAAAATATGATGTGTTTCCCTCCCCCAATAAATTGATAAATAATTAATAATAACTAACAATAATTACTTTATTATGTACCTACCAAATTATACGCATAGTTAGTAGTACCTATAAACCTATTTTCTTTAATATTATTAAATTTGAATATAAAAATATTTGTTAATTGTTCTTATAATTTTTTTTACTTTGTTTCGTCAGTTCAAAAATGGTCTTGCTTATAAATTAATAAACACGGCAAATGACAAATTAAATCTAACCGCGGCGAACATTAATGTTTGAGGTTGCTAAGCCAGTTGAAAGGGGGGGGGGTATCAAAACATTGATGTTTTAATGACGATGTCACATCCCTAGTACACAAGAAACACCATCATTCTCATTCTAAGAAAATGCGTGGTTTTAATTTAGAACGTCAGTTTTGAATAGAAAAATTACTTTAAATTACAGCGCAGGTTCAACGAAAACTCATGTTCAATAATCACGTGAAGCAATATTGTTTTCTTAGTTTTTCATTTGGAACTAAACTTGCAATTATAATGTTTTTTAAATTTGTATTTGTAAATTGTGAAAACTATGGGTGATAACGAAATAAAAAAGAATCGCGAATAATATATCGCAAACATTTTTATTCTCTTCGTAAACTTTAATATTCCGTTTACTGATGTTGTAAATCGAACAAATGTTTAATTTTTAATAAACTAAATTTCATATTTCTTTCCATTAACAACAAGCATTAACAAATGATTTTAATAGAATTTTACCACAATTTTAAAGTAGTATTAATGTTAGAAAAATCCCAATTTGGGCATTGAAATATTAAACTCTTGCTGTAGTCACTGAAGGTTAAGGTCGCCTACTTTACGAGTTGAAGCTATATTCAAGCAAACTATTGTACATGTGAAAGGTTTGTTGTAAACAGTGATTATGTTTTAAAAATCGTTTGTCCAATTGACACACTATATTTCGAAAAATGTAAGGTTACCTTTGCTTTTCCTGTAATGAAGAAATTCAATTTTAGAAGTTATTTCTTTATTGTTATTGTTTCATTGAAAATTATTTTCATCACTAAATAGAGTTTTCAAGAAAAATATATTTACTTTAATAAATTAGTCAAGAATACCTTATCAAATTAAATTATGATAATTTCCTTACTGATGAAGGTCGAAAACGTCTCATACCTGGTGCAAGAGTGCCACAAGTTAAAACATATTGGTATAACAAATACGAGAGATTTGTCATTTTTGCTATTTGAATTGCAATAATATTACAGGAAACGAACTTAACATAAAGCATTAACAATTATCTCTCAACCTAAAATGAAGTATTGTAATCGCCACTTTAGTAATTTTGTCGCAGACAGAGATGCACTGTGTGTAAAATGGATTATTTTATATAATTTTCAAAAAAAATTCTTTTGTCATCATACACGGTACTAAATGGAATTTTTCAAGAAAAAATGTGTTCTTTCAAAAAATTATTTGTAAATATATGTGACCCGATTAATCAGTCTCCCTTTTCTTTAAGATGGTGGAATTCGATAATATCGTACGCCTGGTGCAAGAGTGTCTAAAGCCAAAAAGTATTGGTAAGAAAATTGTGAGTGCTTGAATAGTCGCAGCAGATTTTGTAATTTCTCTGAATTTAGTTACTACAATTTTACGAACTTAAAAAAGAGTATTCATCACCTCTGAAACTTTTGTAGTAGGCAACTTTGTGTCTCCCTTCATAGTTTTGTCATACCCCAGGGAAGCGATGTATTTGAAAGGTATTATATGGTTGGATATACACGGACACTATATACGTCCGAAGTAAATTGTAAAAATCCTAAAATGTCGAAGATCATTTCATAAATTATTTTCCTGAAACTATAATTTTGTTGACATTTTTTTACGAATGACATAAAAGCAATTTTTCTGGACACTTTTAGTTTAAAAACTAAGATATTCAACCCGAGTATGATCAAGTAATTTTGTTCGTAACTTATAAAATTGCAGTTCAATGTTTCGTTTCGAAATTGGATGACTGAATTCAATTCCGATATCTTTATGCTAGAAGTTACGAATAAACGTAGTTTGATCAGAAAAATTTTAACAAGCAGTATGATAACCTTCTCATATATATGACGCAGAAATAAATTTAATATATATTTCCCGTTTGCCTTAATGGTGTGGAAACTCAAAATTGAATAGTTTAATAGAAAGATTCTCACAAGTAAGCATACTGATTTCAAACATTAATTTTAGATGATTAACTCGTAGATTTTCTTTATTCAGAAAAAAATGTAAGAAAAATTATTAATAAAATATAATTCGGGAAAATAAGAAGAGCTGTTGCATTGTGTTCTAAATTTTGTCTCATCTAATTGATTGATGAAAAGATGTTTTATGCATACACGTGTCTTGATCACGCAAGGTTGGATAGTGATTTATTGGATTCGGAATAATGAAATAGTTGAATCACACCCTTAAAGTGATAAATTTTGCTTGATTTTTACGAATATAAAAGTAGTATGAATTTAGAAGGATAAGGTATCGCAAAACTTGCTACTTTAAATAATTGAAACATGATATTTCTGCAGAAACATAATTGTAATAATGCTTCGTTAATATAATATTTATTAAAAAATTACCTACGTATAAGACATGGCACTGTAACATTGACGATAAAATAATGTTATAACTTTATATCACATCTGGATACAAATTGTATCTTTTGGCGTCCATAACTTTTAACTGTACTAATTTAATTTATCTAAAATATATTGGTGACTATATCTGCACGATTACAGAATGCATGATTAATGCAACATAGCATTGTTAATCATATTCAATTGTGTAATTAACTGTCTTGCTGCAAAAAAATGACAGTAGAGTAACAAAATTAATTCACTTATAAGGCATGATTATTATTTATTATGCCTTATAAGTGATTAATATACTCGGTGTTAATGTACAGTTTGTTAAATACGAGAGGTATATTAAATGTACTCTAAGTTCATGTCTTAAGTATAAATGTGTTTAGTATACGTAGTTTATATTTGGTAGGTGTATTTAAAAGTAGATTATGGTGAGATAAGAAGGTGAGATAAAAAATGTAATATTAAAGTATAGCTTATTAACGGAATACACCTATCATCTACGGAGTACCTAAAATCCCCTTACCTCAGCATCATAATTAACATGTATTTTATAATTAAATTTAGATTGGGGCTATCAAGCATTGAAGTTATAGGAAGTATAGTTAAGACTTGAATAAAATAGGAAGATAAATAAGATAACGGATAAAAATGTCTTATTATAAGCATAAATACTTAACAGTATTATTTTGACATGACAATCTCGTAGTCCATATATGGATTAATGTTTTTTCTATTGTGTGTGAAAGTTCGTTCGTGTGTATCCCACTATAAGAAGAGTAGACAAACTAAAAATAAAATAAAATAACTGCTACTTATGTTAACTACAAAAATTATAGGGGTGTTTTATCACATTGTGTATTACATAATAAGACTCATAACATATAAAAACATTCCTCGTGACAATTGGTTCCCTTCATTGTGTCGCCTATCTGAAATATCTATTTATATCACTTTTCATATTGTAAGGATCTGTCCAAGTGATTTAATTATCCCTAGTTCAAAGGATCCTAATATTTACTGTCTCATATTCTTTAAACCTGAAACCCTTCTCTTCAAAACACTATTCATCTTAACTAATCATTTTTCAATTGTATTCCTTAGAAGTAGTTCACGGAACGACATTAATAGAACATTAAATTTCCCATTGTGAACCTAAGTCAACCACCTAATTACCTACCCTGATACAAGCTCATTATTAATAATATTCCTCTCGGAAGTCTATAAGCAGATATCCTGAACTTGCTGATTGTACATTTCCTCGCTTTGCTTGCTGTTTCATAGATGAGTTTTTCTTTTCTGATTTCAATTTACGCTGTAAGTGATCGTCGTGGTCCGTATTTGTAATTTCTATTCATAATACTATATTGGTGTTGCAATAAATCAGCATTTTATTTTTATCAGCCAGAAGGCTTGTGACTGCTTCGTTTTAATGTGACATACTGTAGTGACTTGCATTAGTTCTAAAAACAGTTCTAAGAGAACTAAAGGGGAAAATTAACTGTAATTTTCAATCAATTCAAAAATTGTATTTTACGATTTAAAAAATTATTTATTAAACTTTGTATTTACTCAATTTATCAATTATTCAGAGAATATAACTTTAATAAAGGTTATGTATTCAGCTACGTATTAATACGATTGTAATTTATATTCACTTATTGATTATTTGATGCGTTTGTCAAGAAAAATCAAACTTCCCTTGAAAGGAAAATTAAATTCATAAACTTCATCATTCCAAATACCACTCTATTCTGCTTTGAAAACTTAAAACTAGTATTTAACATTGTTTAGATAGAGCTTCTCTTGTAAGCCGCCAGTATAGACAGTGAAACTAAAAACATCATCTTTTAATTCGAATTGTTGTATAGTATTTAGCAGTTTTTAGAAATGTGCATTTTTCGTTTTTACTTAGCTCCATATAATATCCAAGTTAATTACTCGATACTAGTTATCATAAATCGTGCAATCCTTAAATTACTTTAGTTCAAATTCCTGAAATATTTGATTATTTCCGTTGGTCTCTTCAACCTAGAACTATGCTGTGCAAACGACCGTAACATTGAGTTAATTTCCTTCCAAACATGTAGCCAATAGATCCTACAAAATTAATTTAATGAAGAATACAGCAAACAATGCCTCTGTGTGCAAGCACTCGATATACTAAAGCGCTTATTCTTTTCTGTTTGCCCCTTGTGTCCAGGTTGTTTAAAATAAAATCTTCTAGAGCAGTCTCTAAGCCTTGAAACGACGCAAGAAGGCAGTGAACATCCCGTTACGATGCAAAACATGATGACCCAGGAAAGTACCCTAGAATGCGGAAACAAAGGGCCCGAATGCTTTAAACTAATAAAACAAACTTCGTATTCTGGTTGCATTCTATAAATCTCCCAAGAATACCAAAACAAAAGAAACGGCTCTCCAAGGGGAAACACAAAATTTGCTTACTGGCTTAAGAAAGCAACCGGCCGAAACGAAAATGGTGTCGAATTTTCGAACAAGGAGGAACGGAATTTTGCAACAAAAAAGAGTCTTTAAACTGGATTGTAAGTGGAAATTTAGTGGATTCTGAGAAGGAGATGGTTTCTATGTGTGCAAGTTTTGGAATTTCCCATCGGCCCTCTCTTAAGAATTATTGGAGACAAAGAATGTGTGACCCTGTTTCAGAATCAAACTGAAGCTTTGGCGATGTAAAATTCCGGGGTCTGTTCTTGATTGCTGCAGAGGAAGACTAAAGTAGCTTAGTTTGCTTTAATAATAAATTTTCAGTTACATTTATTGGGAACACTTGGACATGTGTGCAAATTGATGAATTCATCTGACAGAAAGCGAGAGATTTAAATTTTGACTACAATTTTTTACTTTGATCAGTATTATTAATTTTTTTGATCAGAAAAACGAAGAAACAAATTAGTTGCGTGTTTTTGTTGCATATTGGTAAGGCACGATTTCAGATCTCGAATTAATTCCAGCTTACACAATTACTTTGTAAATAGCAGCATTTTTTCTAAAATGCATATTTTCAAAAGAATATATAGGGGAAGACGGGGTACAATGAAACAAGGGGTACAATGAAACATTACTTCTAAAATCAGTAAAATTTGTCACAGAAAGTTGTAATTTATACATATGTTATGTAACTATATGTTCCAATTACTGATGTGATTTGGATACATTCGCACTTTTACAACATTAGCAATAGAAGATTATTGGTTTTTCACCATTGAAAGTAAGTTTCTTTACTAAAAGTAATTTTGTTTCTTTTTCCTCGTTGTAATATATAATAATTATTTTTTCTATACATTGTTATCTTTGTGTTATTGTCTTCATTCCTCCAAAACCAAAATTAAAAATAATAAATATTTGAAGTTTAAAAATGTTTCTTATTTAGTAACCTCAGTACGGGGTACAATGAAACACTTGCAGACGGGGTACAATGAAACATGTTTCATTGTGCCCCGGGTGAATGCATTTACTTGAAGTAATGCATCACTGGTAAATATAATATCATTGATATAAACTAACATATTACTGGTTGTCACTAATATAAATAAAACACTTTTACTAAGGAAATGGCAACACTTAACATTAAAAAAAAAAAAGGCAACACCAATTCAAAACGGTAATTTTGAAAGCATGCAAAATTAAACTGCTTTTTTTTCCTTAAAAAAAGTACAGATTTCAATAGTAAGTTAGTTTTTATGGATTCAAAAACATTTAAGAATACTTTATTTATTTCATAGATCTAAACTGCACTTGCTTCAGTACACAATCCTCCTAAAGTTCTCAGTCAAAGGGGCCAAAAACTAATAGGTCAATCAACTTCTGTTGAAAGGGATGTTCTTGTTACTATGTGTGGATTTATTAAAGCTTCTTGGAAATTCTATACTCCATTATTTAGTATTTCCTAGAGTAAATTTCAAGTTTTGCATGTTGAATGGAGCTCCACCTGGGACTACGGGTGATGCAACAAAATCGGTATGGATCAATGGAGATATTTTTGTTGATGTTCTAACACATTTCCAGGCACATACACGCTGTTCGAAAGAAAATCCAGCTGTACAAATAATGGACAATCTTTAATCACATATTACGATTTCCAGTCTAAATTTTACGAAATATAACGGAATTGTTGTTGTAACCCTGCCCCCACATACCAGTAACAAATTGCAGCCTTTAGACAAAGCTGTTCAAGTCACTTAAAAATGTCTTCAATCTAGCTGCAAATGATTGGATGCTGTGTAATCCAGGTAGTACAATCTCTATCTATGATATATCTTCTTTGCTTGGCAATGCTTATTGCAAGTCTTTCACTCCACAAAATATTACAAAAGGTTTTACAGTGACTGGAATATGACCTTTCAATAGAAAAAAGGTTTTTGAAGAAGATTATTATTTGTGTTCTTACGTGTCAAATAGGCCTTGTCCTACTGAAAATTATTTCCATGGTCAGATCAATGAAACTGAAGACCAGACAGACCAAACACAAGAATCCCAGAAGTGGTGGATCTTGCCATTAATAGATCAGAATCACCGACTGCAGGTTGTTCAGCAACTGTTTATACACTATGCACTAGCTCCAAACCTGTGAGGAAATACATTTCTCCCCAAGAGGTAAAACATTACCCCAAGGCTGGTCCAAAAAAAGTAGTAAAAGTAGGAAAACGTTAAAAAAAATTGTTCTAACCACGCTAGTAAAAAATGCTCGTGTTAAGCAATTAGAAAGTAAAAGGATGAAAAACTAAGAAGATATTGTTTTCAAAACAAACTACCTCCTACAGACACTGAAGACGACGATGATCCAGATTATTTTCCAGCTCCAGCTGATAACTGAAGTACTAAGAATGAGACATCCACACATAACATGTGTGACACAAGCAATATCTGTATAAATGATTGTTTTTTTATATAATTAAGGAGGGTGAACTGAAACATAAGGAAAGATATTCTGTTGGAGAAATCATAAATTTAAATGAAGTCGAATGTGACTAAAATAAACTATATAGGGTGAAAGTTGCTTGCATCATTTGGAGTGTTTCATTGTACCCCAATATGTGTTTCATTGTACCCCGGCATATGGGGTACAATGAAACACTGTGAGACATTTACTTTTTGTTATTTTTCAAGCATAAAGATATTGTTTAGAATCTAATAAAAATTTATTTAGATGGGGAAAATACAAGATTAAAAGTATGCATTAATTAAATTTTTGTGCATGCAAAATTGTGGATGGGAAAAAATAATTAGTAAATTTTGTTTCATTGTACCCCGTCTTCCCCTATTTTCAATCCAAATCTTGGCAAACAAATTTGTGTAGGCTATGTCAGGGTCACAAAGCGTAGTAGCAAATGAATGACGAAAGGATAAGAAGTTTGAACAACAATTTATTGGCACATTCAGCAATTAATTTACACTTTGAATGATTAAAATGCAATTTTAAATTAATTCTTGTTGTCCACTTTTAAATATAGTATGTTCGTTAGATTTGCAATACCAAACACGACCCTGCTCACGCAATTCAAATTTACTCTGATCGAAACGTATTGCGGACTCCTTCCCCAAACTCTCAGCCCCTGTGAATTTCGTCCGAAGATCATATCAGGTACGGACATCCTTTGTTTCCATGAAGCTATATTTGTCTTCTGGATTCTTCTAGTTCTGAAATCATTAAACAAAACAAAATAAACGCGACTTTTCATGCTTGTCCCCAGTAGTGTTAAGATTCTGAAGACGTATTCACGTCAAATAAGGAAGTAATATTGATTAAATACATTTTTTTTATTTTATGATACTATATGCACTATATGGACAAAAGTATTTGTACACTATGTTTTTCAGAAAAAAAATTCTTTACTATTATATTTAGTAACCTTTTTTTACTTATATTACAGCTGCTAGACGTCGAGGCATACTTTCTACAAGTTCTATGTAAGTCTGTAAGGAATAGCTCGACGTGCATCTTGCAAGGCTGTAAAAAAAAAAAAGAGATTGTTTTGAAGATGGGTATGCGTGGCCATATCGTCGTCATAGCTCCAGTAAGTCTCACAAGTACTCGATAGGATTGAGATCGGGGCTATGAACAGGTCAGTCAAACAAATTCACCTCATTTTCATGGAACCAGTCTAGCACACGTTTTGTAGTATGACATGGAACTCGATCCTGTTTACAGAAATCACCATACTTATGCCATAGTATGGACAAGGCCGAAGTATTCAGAACATCGAGGACCAAGTCAGAGTTCATGGTACCAGATACATAAAACAATGTACCAAGTTCTAACAAGGAAAACACTAAAATGGATCCTCCGAATTTCTGCAGTGTCCAAATAAGTTTATCCACATAGTGTATCATGTACATTGAGTATTATGGTGCAATGGCCAAATTTGGCCCAATAACATAAAAGGAAAGTTACTTATTTGGAAAGGCTTATTGACAAATAAGTAATTTATTAACATATTGATTAATTGTACTTGAGGTTCTTAAGGCACGCAGGTTGTGAGTTAACCCACTGCAAACGACTTTTACATTGAGACGGACAGTATATTTAGAACATTTCGATTGATATATGACATAAGATTTTCCGAGCCGTATAATTAATACTTAACTTACAAATACTGTATTTTCCAAATAAATCAGTTAAGGAAGTTATAAATTTGAAACATCTTGGGAACAATCTTACTTTGAAGTTAAATGTTTGTATTCTTTCATATGAAAACATGTCCAAAAATTAATGATAAAACTGAATTCATATCAAGCAAATTCATCTGATCTTTATCCAACAGTTCTGGACAGTAGCATAGTAGGGTATGAAACTCTACTAAGGACACTATGAGAATAAATATGTGTTATAATGCTTGAATGTGACTGTTTTACGAAAAAATTCTTGGACAGCATTGTGACACGTCGTGAGGCCTGTATTGGGGCCAGATGCTAGCATATTCCTTAATAGTTGTGTTTTTGAGGGAGCAATAAATGTTATTTTCACAATAACTAAAATCTGTAAGGTATGAAGGCTTTTTTTTTCATTGAATTAGAGAGCTTCTAGTAGCATTAGAAGACATTTGGACTTTCATATTTGATTCCCCATATCATGTAGAAGAAAGACTGTCATTTGAGATTTTCAGTTGCAAGTTCTTGGCAAGGAATCATAATCCGATTGCTTTGTCTTTAATTTTGAATACGTAATATAACATGTCCAATTAACATAAAATAACTTTCACTCTTTAGAGGCATCTATAGTTAAATTCAATAATCGGAATGGTACCAGATTTGGAATTTAGTTATTTGAAGACACAACGATGCATTCCTCAATAAACCAATTTAGTAGAAAACGTTTCAAATCGAAGAAAATTTGACGGTAAATGTCTATATCCTAGCAATTTGCTTATAGTGGAAAAATGTAGGGAGCATTTAATGAACGCTTGTAAGTACGGGACGAAGAGAAATATTTACACATTCTCAAGAGTAGTAGTGCAGTAAAATATGTTTCTTTATAGCTTTTTTAATAAAGAAAAGGTCCTCTCTCTATACCAAATATTCAATAGAGTATTAGCATTTCTACTCTTCCACATGATCGTCACATACTAAAAATGTATTATGCGTCAATATATCACAACTGTTTGAGTTATTCAAAATCAATATTTTTGACAACTGGAACTCACATTATCTGCTATTCAGAACAACGAGTCGGATAAACGTTGCAGCTGCGAGAGAAAATGTCGATATCTATCAGGTTTTGTGGCTGGTGTTGACACAGAAAATGCGAGAAACACCCGGGTTGTGTTGGAATATACGACGGTTCTCACATTCGGGTATTTATTCTCGATCGTACGTTTTGTGGATGTTTTATACTTTACCTTTTCCAAATAAAAGGAACTCTACTTGATGCTAATGGTAACTGGGACGAAAAAACACTGAAAATGATAGTAATCGATTAGCTTTTAAACACAAATTTCACACCTTTAAAACTTTCTTTGTTCAAATTATTATTTATTGACTATGGAGTTCAAATGATTGTTTATTTGTTTATACATTTAATTGTAAATAATACGTAACTTCTCAAATTATATTTTATTTTTATTAAGGTCATTAATTCCACATGTTATTAGAGAGATTTCAGTGTAAACAAACCAGACAGAATGAGGAAATTTTATCAAACGCTATGGCATGATACATTATCGGGGTTACCTTAAAATGTGGTTTATCGTCGTTTTAGGGATTTTTGTTTTTTAATATATTTGTTGACCAATCTACAAATACAATATCAATTCTAAACTTATACTTTACAATTTTTACTGTTGACGTTTTGAAGGCGTATACTAAATCCAAGTCAGATGAAGTCGTGTTTGTAATACGTGCAGGAAACACGTATCGTAGCGATAACACTGGCGTCACATTCATTTAACTTGACACAAATTACTTTCATAGAATTTAAAACACATCTATCTATTTTTTAAAAAGGAATAACAGTTCTTCTGACTTATTAGATGTTAGATTAAAGGACTATTCAGAGACATCTCTTGAAGAACTTTTATTACAACAAATTTTTTGTAGAGCAGTGGAAGCATAAAATTTTTTTCGCATTACAATTACATTTTGTTCTTCTTATAAACTTGATAGACTCCATTATATTTCAATTTTCTAGAGTGGTTATATTATCTTTTATTGCTGTAAAACCATTCAGTGGTCTGCTTCATAATCATTCTGGATTTAGTGAGCATACACTCAAGTTCCATAAAAACGTACACAAGTCTAATACATGGTAGGTCACCCAGGGAAGCGTATATCTGCTTAAATACGACCGGACATGAATTCCACGAAATTGAAGTCCAATGACTTAGTAATAATTAAGTTCAATGCTCAAATATCAGACTAAGATTGCTTCTCTACATGCAAACAAGACAAAAACGCCTGAGAAAGTGCATCATATGGTGTACCAGAATATAATCTATATAGTGGGGCTCCGTCAAGAATCCAGGTGAGTTTGGGTCAGTATATCTTTAAAAAAATGTGTGAAAGTATCCTGTAAGAAGACTGCTATATGCAAAAGCGTGAATTGCGATTTTATTCCACCAACTCGTTGTCACTGCCATTGCTTTGAGCACAGAACGATTAAATAAATTTAAGATCAAAATTCCTTTCTAAGAATACTAGTTGTCAAAGTGCTTTGTTTATGTTTCAACTATCACATAATTAGAAGTATATAATCGCTTGAAACCGCATGACTGAATATCCAACGCAACCGGATGTAGATTTACACAGCCACACGCATTTTCGTTAACATATATAAGCCCTTCGTAGCCATCTGTGCACTGTTATTTAGTTATTTTCACCTCTATAAATTGATGATATCTCACTGTATGAGTGCGTGTGTGAACAAATATAGAAACAAAATCTTCTCTCCATACAAAGAGATTAAAATATAATTAGTATACGCCCTTTTTGCTTAACTACTATAATTCAAATAGAAGCCATCTATTTGTTAGGTTTAAATTAGTGTACAATGCGCTGCGCAGAAATAGTGTTAATAAAATACTTAACCCGTATAGTATATTCACTGCAAAAATAAACGCCAATTTAAAGAAGTAAAATGCAATGAGTCTAGGACAAATTATTTCTAATGCTTCTTCAAATACTCGTAATCTCTCAATCGAAATAATTGTTCATACAAGTGTCTTTATCATCAATCTCTGTTCTATGGATAGTGCAAAGCAAAATGTCCGTGTACGTATATTCAAATCACTCAAGTTATAAACTCAATAATGAAATTCATTTGCTCAAATGCCTAAATTAACACATTTCATGCATATTCAAATATTCATAATAATCTCTCAACCATAATAACTGTGAACTACAATTAAAGTGTCTTACCACCTTTGATCTATGTAACATTCTCAACCCAGTGAACTCATAAGTGTATTTAAGGAACACAAAGGCGTTACGTATAAATTCAATAATGATAACGGAATGCACAAATACCTAAATCATTTTCACAGGAACAGTGTTTAGATGAATAAGCGTATAACTAAGACACTTCAAGCATTGTTTTCTGGAAATATATAATTAGTGTCACTTTATTACGTACACTAGAAAAGCATAGTTCTCCCTAAAAGAGAAGATCCGTACGTATCCACGCAAAGAAATGCAAATTATGTTGTCTTTATCTTCCCGAAACAAATTGCGTGTCAGTTTTCACAAAAGCGAAACGGTTCGGTATGCCATGTTTGTGTTCCATACATACATCATCTGCATTCAGAACGCTTTAATTTGCATTATATTTGCTCACGATTATGTGCTTTCTTTTGAAAAAATAAGGGAAATAAACTCGCGAGTTATTCAACGCCCACTTTTGAAACCCCTAATTTCTCGCCTGTCTTTTGGATTTCCGGGAAACTTGAAGAAAATATCTATCACCCCTTACAAAACTTAGTCAAGTTGGTGGTAATTGACAGTGAATTTTTTGCTAGTTCACATAAAGTAAGTTCTTAATCAAAAAAGATGTCTGAGGAGCAAATGAAATGGTGCGTGAGATTTCACATTACATCCGGGATATTCTTTCCTGTAGGTGCACAGAATTATGTGATAACACATAAATCTATCCTAGACACACTTTGAAAAGAAAAATCCTATTAGACCAAAATATTACAATTCTGTGAAATTTTACTTTAGATTCGTGTAAGTAAACATAATTGTGACATCATATAAATCTATCTCATAAAGAAGAATGAAAACAAAACTTATTGGAGAAAAAATATCCAATTTTTTTCAAATTCACATTAGATTTTTGTACGTACACATAATTGTGACAACACATACAGCAAAAATCCCGATTATTCGATCCCCGAATATCCGAGTTTCTGCTTTAACCTAACTATCAAATATTTATGGAATTTTTTTTTTGGTTCTACATTTTCCATTTTTAAAACTACCGAAAACAATTATGAACTTGATCCCACAAAAACTCAGGAAAACAAAATCCGTGAATGGATAAACGCTTACGGACAACGAGAGATTACATATAAAATTATCGTCAATAAGGAAAATGAATATAGCGATCATTAAAAGAGATAGAGACAGTGACGATGAAAATCGACGTATGAAAATATTTCATACAGATGTACCAAAAGTTATAGAAAGTGCACTTGAATATATAGAACAAGAAGTGATTCGAGCAATCCTGTTATCCTTAAAAAAAATGCCGAAACATTGCTGCAGAAAAAAAGCCAAATTAACGTAAAACTCTTTAATTATCGTAACAATATGAATTGCATGTGGTCTATCTGTATATTTTTTGTATTTGTTAAAATATACATTTAAACCTACACAATTGATTTTACTTACAAATTTCGCTTTAACCGAGTTTTTCGGTTATCCGAGTTAGTCTTGCTCCACATTAACTCGGATAATCGGGACTCTACTGTAAATCTTTCTGAGAAAAACATTGGAGAAAACTTTATTGAATTCTTACGTTGCGTTACAACGCTCACTAACCCGTCTATTACCAGGGTACTGGTTTCTGGATCGAAAGATTTCTGCTTCATACCCGGGGAAGGCATGGATGTTTGTACATCTGGAATTAATGTGTGGCCTCTTTATAAGGTTGTTATGCATATAATATGGTATGTATCTGAAGTGTAGTATGAATCCAACTCTATTGCACCAGAGCGACGTAAAGTAGTTCTCAAAACCACTCTTGTAGTGTCATAATGAGCAATGTTCATTATCTGCATTCGGAAATATTTAATTTGGATTATATTTACCCATGATTATGTGCTTTCTTTCGAAATAATGCGGTAAATAAACTCGCATGTTATTCAACTTCCACGTTTGAAACCAATATTTCCTCGCCTGTCTTGGATTTACGAGATACTTGAGGAAAATAGTCATCAACTCTTCTAAAACTTAGTCAAGTTGGTAGTAGTTGAAAGTGCCTTTTATTTTTTGGTCACACGAAGTAAGATCTTAATAAAAAGATGTCAGAGGAACAGGCACAGTGATGCGTGAGATTATACAAGTAAATTAGAGAGGTGCCATTATAATAGTTATACCACATAAATGTGTCAGGGCAAACTTTTGAAATCTTTATTAAACAAGAAACATTACAATTTTTGATATAAAAGATTGACCAATCTATCTA
Source organism: Metellina segmentata (assembly GCA_947359465.1). Taxonomy (NCBI): domain Eukaryota; kingdom Metazoa; phylum Arthropoda; class Arachnida; order Araneae; family Tetragnathidae; genus Metellina; species Metellina segmentata. Next base: position 67,130,326 of record OX375874.1, on the reverse strand, counting down.
GTGGTAACATAAAACATCAAACGTGACCATACGATGAAAAAAAGTATGTTGACCAATTCGGAATTCCTTATACATTACCTCCCTGAGGCCACAAAGCTTATAGACTGGGTAAGGGATAATTTTCAAAAAATGAAGTTATAGTTAGAAAGACAGTCATTTCCACTTAGTCGCCAGAATTCAGCCTTTATTTTTTCTTTGGTAAGTCCATTCCAGACATCCATACCTTTGAAGAGTTTCTTTCCAATAATTCCTTGCAGAAATCCTTTCTAAAAATAGTTTGAGAAGGTTAATCCAAGTACGTTTCATGGTATTACAAATATTAAACGTAAAAAGTTTCTAAATGTAACAGATGTCACAAAAAATCCTCAATTTTACTGAATAAACTTTGTACTACTATGTTACTTTCCTTGTTTGTTTTAATGTTTCATATGAATCGGTAGTTGAGGTAGAGAGATTTTTAGTAGCACTGATGCAACATAATGGGCTATTTGCGATATTCTGGGATAAATCCTGAAAGAAAATATCATAGGACAGCAAATAATAAATTTTGAACCACGTCAGATGACAAGCTAGAAACCTGACTTGATATTTCCGCACATAAATACTACGTCAACTTGAGGACACATTTGAGGTCACAATAGGTTTAACGTGTCCCAGACACCAGGTACACGGTTGTCTTTGGTAGGATCGAGTGTCGAATTCGCTCGCCTTGCTAATCTGAAAATTTCCAACACGCTTCAATGTTTTACAAGACGTGCTCTTCCTATAATGTTCTAAGGGATACGACTCGATACCATTGTTTTTTTATACATTAACACTGACCATGTGATAAAAACCTTGAGGAGCAATTTCAGGGAGTCTTTCAAACATCAGAATACGGAATGTAAACTATCGGTCCTCTTTTTCAAAGCTATTTTTGTTTTTAAATTCGCAAGAAATCACACATGTCTGTTCATCTGAGAAGGACAGAAACTTACTTCACTATTACAACTTAATGTTAATAATGTTAAGTCAAATAAACAAAATAATTCATTCAAACAATCAAGCTCAATAAAAACACACTCTCCCCTAGAGTCACGAGTTGTTTCATCGTAAATAATATTACCAAGCTTGACTTTTGAAGCAGATGAATTTGCTTGACTACTATCAGTAGATTTGGCCTTTACATGCTGATTAGAACAAAATTTCATCTTCTTAGAACGCTGTCATCTTGAAGAAGAACTCATTTTATTTGAAATAAGATCTTTAAAATGATCGCACAACAGAAAAAATAGCAGTGATAAACACGGGTGTAGAAGTAAACAAAACGTGCTAAGCATATAAAGTTACAGTTAAATATCGTTGCCAAATAACAGAAATAAAATAAAAAATATTTCAAATAAATAGTCTTTAAATGAAACTTATAAATTCAAACGAAAATTCAAATGAAATTCTGGAAAATTGTGTTTGTTTACATCTGGTTTAGAAACCGAAACTAGAATTTTTAGTGGCAGTACCTCAAGAAAAATCCTCATAACTTAAGAAATATTCCGAATATTTACAAGATCTTGGTATCGTTTGATAGATGAAGAATTGGAGAATATTTTGATGCAATAAAAAAAATTCGATATTTTGGTCAATTTTCGTAATTCCTAGTGTGTACATACACCTTAAGCAAATCATCAATTTCGGGAAAAAATCTTTGTTTGATTCATATATTTTGCATGCAGACATCAATTTGTATCAAAAAGACCCTTAAACGATTCCAAAACTTACCACATCAAACAAAATGTGTTGCATACCGTGCAATTGGACTAAATAACTGAAACTCAAATTAACTGTTCCCGTTTGACACAAATGTCGCCATTTAATTATATGCTTCAGCATTAGCCGTTGACTAGATATCGGGAGAGTAAAAATTGCAGTCAAATGCTACAATAAAGCTGCGGTAGTGTCCTAATATCATTAGAAGTAGGGTGCATTGTCAACAAGATACTAAACTACAACTGTATAAGGCTGAAAGTATTCCCATCTTAAAATAATATTCGGGTAACAAGTTATATAATACCCAGTACTATACTAGACTAGCTTTATACCAGAAATTAGTAAATATAATGTAGTTACAACCATAAAAGCCATGTGTTATACTTTCCTCTTATAATTTCTTACACTTACAGAAGTCCAACTGAACACTTGTGTTACCAATAGCGTCTTGTATAGTAGTACTTAAAGAAAAATACACTTAAAAATGTCTGTTATTTGTTACCGTTATATATCATTATGTTGGAAATAACATCATAAGAGTTTTTCTGTTATGTTACTTCTATTTTTTCCTTGCTAAACCTAGTAGATTAAAATCTTTTCATACCTCTCCAAGTATTACAGTTAGCTTCTTGGACGTATTATATACACTATAAGACAAAATAAATTGCACCTGGAAAGTGCATACCGGTATAAATCAAATGTGTAGGAGTGGTACATCTTCATTGGAAATCAAAATTTCAAAGTGATCAAATTTTCATAATAGGTTAGCATGTGCCAAGCGCAGGGCAACTCTCAAACACACTACATACCGGGACATAAAAAGACACCCAGTAGCGGTGCAAATTCATTTTGACTCATGCTGTTGCAAATGTTATATCGTTTCTCATTGAGTTATGCCTCGTAATAAATTTCGCAAGCAATTCAAGCAATTGGGAGAATTTGACAGAGGCCGAGTATTTGGCCTATTTGAGAAGGTGGATGGTGTAATTGACGGATTTCGCAACATATTGGTTGCTGGGTTAGTACTGTTGCATACTGTTAGCAGCGGTGGTTACAACAAGGCACATGCAAGTATAAGCAATGTCGTGAGGATTGAGTAAACAGGAGGCCCTTGCCCTCCTGAAGCCGTTAGAATCAGATATCAGTGATTCACACATCTATGTACTACAATATCACTATTATTAACACCATATACTCAAATCAGAGAAAAGAAGCCAAACACTATCACTTACAACAATCGTAATAAATGTCGCGTATATGTAGTAGATCATATGCTAAGGAAATATGCTACGAGATGTGGAACTCGTAGATGGCAGCTTCATGTTTTTTGTAACGTCCTAAACATTGTTGCACTCAATGCTTGGTTAATATTCAAGGAACCCATGGGCTCCAAAATTTTACATCGATAATTTATTCTGGCGCTCGTGTTAGAACTGCAAATGGTGCTTTGCGCAACACATGCCCGCAATTGTTCAAAACCCGAAACCAAAATACACGTGCCTCTGAACATTGCAAGGGACAAAATAAGACTTCTACCAGTACTTCGCGATGCCATAAAACAATTTGTGGTAAATATGTTCATATCACTCTCAAGCGTTCCTATTGTTTCAACTGGGCTTATTGTTCCTATTGTCAATTGAACTTTGGAACGCATTGTGTTTATTTATAGTTTATATATTTTGTAATCTCACTTGAATCATGTTGTGTGTTAATTTGTATTATTTGCATTTGTATCTTTTGTTTGTTTTCTTATCACGTACTCCTGCTAAAGAATAGTGTGTAATATTATACTTCCCAATATAGTATAATGTAATGTATAATATTGTGTAATGTTATACATTACATTATATACTGTCATCTATATAAATAAGAATGGAGTGTTTGTTTGCACATTCAATATTTTCGACCCATATCAAGTTTTCTATCCGTTTTGGACTCTTCTGATGCCGAATCCGCCCTTTTCTCGTTTGGTGTCTGTCTGTCTGCCTGTCTGTCTGTCTATATGTTGTGCCCTATACACGTCCACACGGTTTAAGATATTTACATGGAAATTTGCATACAGTGAGTACTTATCTTCATTTAGAGAATGGCATTGCTTGCGAAAGTCTGTCTGTCCGTCTTTCTGTTATATGCTCGATTTTGTGTTTGTGTAGACATCATATGAATTGTATTCCAGATATTTGATTGCAATGTATTTTATTTTATACATTATCTATTAGGTTAGTGAATGCAATATTAAACATTTCTTTATTGTTATATTTCGTTGAGTTTCATGCTAAAACACCTCAGTAAGTATACTTAAATCAACCATAATTTGGTAGTTTTGGAAAAATTGGAATGTCTATTGAATATTATCTATGTCTATTGAATATTGTCTATGTCTATTGAATACTTCGATTGTTTTACCAGTACTGCTAAAAAAGTAATTATTCTTCAAAAAATTATTTTTTTTTATGGAATTTCATCTCTGATACTTCATTTATTTCGAGTCTTATTTTTATTCTTTGCGCAATGAAAATGTTTTCCGAATATTTGGGACAGACGATATTTTTCAACGAAACGAGAATGAACAAGATCGCGCGAGCAGTGATATTTTTTCTGGTTCTTTCGCTCAGAATTAATTTCACATTCCTAAATTTTGTACACTTTTAGTTGTAAGTTGTGGCAACTGTACGAGATCAAGAGATAAAATTGAATCACAAATTAATATCTTTAGAACAATTTTTTGCGACATCTTTTATTTTGTTTTATTTCTCTGTTTCCTGTTTTAAATATTTATTATTTTAATAAATGTGTTTTCCTTCTCATCACACGCAACAGCACCACAAAGTATTAGACTTAAAAATGTTGGGTAAGTCAGTATAAATTTTCAGTAAATTTTAAGTGTAGTTATGCCATTATTGAAAGAATAATGCCGTTATTTAAAGAATAATGCCGTTATTGAAAGAATAATAATGTTTAAAAATCCAAACTAGAACTTTTTGCAACATTAAAAAAATTCGTTGTAATAATGACAGGAGAAGATTGCACAATTTCACAATGTCGCATACCGGAGGCAAGAGTGCCACAAGTAAAAAATATTGTTTTGTTGACTATGAGTGCGAGAGCACTCGCCGTAAATCGTAATTTTAATTAATTGAGTTGAACATGAAAAGAACTTAAGAAAGGTAATTCCAAATCTTCCTATAAATCGTCTTTTATAGTAGTAACCTTAGTATCACCTTTCGTCATTTTGTAGCTTTGTCATACAGCAATTGTGGGATGTATGTGAAATGTATTACATGAATGGTTATGCATGTGTAGGATTTGTGTCCAAAGTAAGTTGTAGAAAATATAAAGATGGCGAAAGGTGTTAAAAAAAATTTTATTCTACAAAAAACCTAAGTCATTATATATTTTGATTATCTCTTCAATCTAGAGTAAACCAATTCAAACCGAGTAAGGTTGGGTATTTTGCTAGTATATTATAATTTTTTGTTGTTATTTCAAAAGAATAACTTTTAAGGAAAAAAAACGAATTAGCTCTAAAAACTAAACTTAATTATTTAAAATAAACTAAATCTAAAAACTAAAAAAAAAAAAAAAACACATTCAAACATTTATAAATATTGGTATTTTAACAACCTTTATCAATTACAGAAAATGTTGTTTGTACTTCTATCACGCTTCAGAATATATATTCAATTACGATGTACAATGGAGAAGTATTACTGTATTTAACACACGTCAAGTGTTTCTTAAACTATGTATTAACGTTATTAGTAACGTTAAGACTTTGACCAACAAGTCTATTAATAACTGTATTTATTGTAAAGTAAATCATGTTAAAAAATTTTTTTGAAAGTATAATCTTCAAAATAAATTTTTCTGGAAAAGTTTTCTAGTACAGGTGGTGAAAATATCACTCTACATTAAAAAATCTCTTAAGAATTGCGATATTTTCTTGAAATGTTACATAAAAGGCAGAATTAAAGCATACATGTTTACACACGTAACAATACCGTTGATATTTTTATATCACAGCTTACTGCAAGTTCGAGTTTGTGACTGCAAATTCGTTAGATTTTTTAGCATATTCTCCGTCCCATGGGATGTCTACAGTCAAAAATATTTACTCAAATTCCAAACACTCTAAAATTGAAGGATTCTGGTGCACGACGGAATTCCAGATGTTGACATTAGATAAATGCCTCTTCGTCTAAACTTTTTCCGATCTAAATCCTTCTTGCACCTTCGATATTTTTAGTATAGAAAGAAAGAAAATACTTTTCCAAGTATTATTTCTAACGTTATCGATATTATTTCTTCAGTGAAAAATTTTGGGTAAGCAGAGAGCTCATAATGTTTCATATTTTGGAAATATTTAAAAAAGCATCAAAGTATTTTCTACAATACATTTCAACTTCACGTAATGGTTACTAGAAGCTACAATAAACCTCCTCTTATAAAAACTATCAGCGGTGTTGTAAAAATTATATTTAACTCACATCTATGTAGTTACATTAACTAATACAATAATGGTCACCTTATGAAGAAACCTTTCGCAGAAATTTTATCTGTATTTTTAAAAAAACTACATGATACACATATTAACGTTCATCCATTTTAGAGTCTCTCTGTCAAAATAATATTTTATACTAGCAAAATACCCGACCTTACTCGGTTTGAATTGGTTTACTCTAAATTGAAGAGATAATCAAAATATAAAATGACTTACGTTTTTTGTAGAATAAAAATTTATTTGAATAACTTTCGTTATCTTTATAATTTCTACAACTTACCTTGGACACAAATCCTTACACAATCATATCCATTCATGTAATACATTTCACATACATCGCACCCTTGCTATATGACAAAGCTACAAATTGACGAAAGGTGACACTACAAAGGTTACTACTACAAACGAACGGACGAAAGGTTACTACTACAAAAGACGATTTTGAGGGAGATTTGGAATTCCCTTTCTTATGTTCTTGTCATATTCAACTCAATTAATAAAAATTACGATTTACGGCGTGTGCTCTCACACTCATAGTCAACAAAACAATATGTTTTTACCTGTGGCACTCTTGCATCCGGTATGTGACATAGTGAAATGTTGTAATCTTCTCCTGTCATTATGACAACGATTTTTTTTACGTTTGAAAAGTTCCAGTTCGGATTTTTTAAACATTATTATTATTTTAATAACGGCATATTCTTTCAGTAACGGCATTATTCTTTAAATAACGGCATTAATCTTTCAATAATGGCATAACCACTTAAAATTTACTGAAAATTTATTCAGACTTACCTGCTAATTTTAAATAGAATACTTTGTGGTGGTGTTGCGTGTGATGAGAAGGAAAACACATTTATTAAAATAATAAATATTTAAAACAGAACACAGCAAAACAAAATAAAAGATGTCGGAAAAAATTGTTCTAAAGATAATAATTTGTGATTAATTTTTATCTCTTGATATCGCACAGTTGCCACAACTTACAACTAAAAGTGCACAAAATTTAGAAATGTGAAATTAATTCAGAGCGAAAGAAACAGAAAATATCACTGCTCACACGAATCTTGTTCATTCCCGTTCGTTGAAAAATATCGTCTGTCCCAAATATTCGGAAATCGTTTTCATTGCGCAAAGAACAAAAATAAGACTCGAAATAAATGAAATATTATAGCTGAAATTCCATAAAAAAATAATTATTTGAAGAATGATTACTTTTTCAGCAGTACTGGTAAAGCAATCGAAGTAATCGTAATATTCAATATACATTCCAATTTTTCCGAAACTACTAAATTATGGTTGATTTAAGTATACTTACTCAGGTGTTTTAGAATGAAACTCAACTAAATATAACAATAAAGAATTGTTTAATATTGCATTCATAAAAATAATAAATAATGTATATAATAAAATACATTAAAATTAAATTTCTGAAACAAAATTCATGTGATGCCTACACAAACACACAAACACAAAATCGAACATAGAACAGAAAGACGGACAGACAGACTTTCGCAACCAATTCCACTCACTAAATGAAGATAAGTACTCACTGTAAGCAAATTTCCATGAAAATATATTAAACCGTGTGGACGTGTATATGGCACAACATACAGACAAACAGACAGACAGACAGACAGACGGACGGACGGACGGACAGACAGACAGACACCAAACGCGAAAATGGCAGATTTGGCATCAGAAGGGTCCAAAACGGATAGAAAACTTGAAATGGGTCGAAAATATTGAATGTACAAACAAACACTCCATTCTTATTTATATAGATTGATATGACTTGCTCTTATTTGGATTGTTTACAAATTTTTTTTCTAAAAAGGCCATATCTTTTTCTAAGATATGCGAATACAAAAACGTTGTATTTCAGAATTTTTCAGAATTCAGATTATTTTTATTTTTGCGATTAAGTGTAGTTATTAGGTTGACTCATAATTGTATTTTTACCTCATTTTACTATTGTCATCTTTTTTACTCAGAACTTTTTGTTGACTATTTAGTTGTAAAAAAATAATGAATTATTTATTAATTACGATAAACTAAATAGCGTAAGACAAGAATTAAATGAAAGCAAGTACTTTTGTGTTAATATGATAGCTATTAACTGTGTTGGAGTATTTACTTAATCACATTCTTGTGGCAGCCAAAAATAACATGAAAACAAAAAATGAAAAGGCACTGATTTCTTTAATACCCGGAGATTATGATGATAGTTGCGAATAAAATTATTTTCTAAGAACGGTATTTTTTTACCTTACTGTGATAATAGTAATTACACTGGTAGAAAGTAAACGCTTTTTTTAATCCGTACCACAAAAGGTTTATTTTAATCAAATTTTAAGATTTTTAAAATTGATATTTTAATAGATGTTATCAAAAAAGTACAAACTTATTAGTCATCAACTCTGATTTATTTCATTAACTATTTCTTTTATAAACCAAAATTTGTTCCTTATGAAAGACAAACCTAATTAGAATTAGACTTGACAGTCAAAAGTGATCAAATGGTATTGGATATGAAAATTAGATGCTACGTCATCCGACTGTGAATCAAGCGCTTTGCGAAAAGTGAATATCTGAGTTAATTTCTGTAAAACACCGTTTGATTTCAGTGTAATGACTCGAAATAATTTGTTATGGCTCCAAAGTATCATTTGGACGAATCTTTAAAGTGGCACATTATCGGCCGTATAAAAAAATGACATAGAAGCAGGGAGATGTGTTACTATTTCGAGACACAGTCTGAGCTATGGCAACAGTTTCAGAACTCTGGAACTGTTGTAAGGAGGTCTGAACAAGGTCGTAAACGTATAACAACTGATTCTCAAGATCGATATATGGCAATAACTTCCCGTCGTTACAGGAAGTCTACTGCTCGGCAGTCAAGTTCAGAACTTTCAGTTGTATCATGGGAAACTGTATATAGAAGGCTTAATGAAGAAGGACTTTATGTCAGAAAGCCAAAGGTGTGTGTTTCTTTGTATTCATAATACAAGTGGAATCGGTTTAATTAGCACAAAGAATATCAGAACTGAAGTCAACACCAATAGACCCGTATTACTTATACTGATGAGTCGAGTTTTAGTTCAGTATCTGATTCTAAACTTTTGTACTTTTGCAGCAACATGAAATCTTCCTTCGAAAATTATGGAATGGGACTGTTTTGGAGTGAAAGTGTAGGGAAGAATAAGGATCGATGGACGTACGCCCCTACACGTTTTAGAGGATCTTTGACCGGCCAGATATATGGAGATGAGGTTACAGAACATTGTGTAAGACTTTTCAGAGGTGTATATGGATCTGATTTTTTATTTATGAACACTAATGCTCGTCCACATCGAACAAACCTCGTTGAATAATTCCTTTAAAATGAATCCTTCTTATCTGAAACCGATAGATAAACTATGAGTCTACCTTGGAAAAGATGTTGCACGGAAACATCCTCCTCTAAGTGATACAAATGCCCTGATTACCAAATTTATGAAGGATTGTAGTTTATTTCCCCAAACTGTGGTAAACAACATTATTGCCAGCATGAAATCAAGTTGTGATATGTGTACAAATCAGGGGCGATCACAATTCATATTAAATTCATAAGCCTTAAATTCAAATTTAAATTAAAAATTCTCCTAGTCACATATTATTGCCATTTTTACTGTTTCAGGCTATAGTTTTTTATCATATGCAGTGTTCTTAATTTTTGTCCTTTGTATATTTGTGTTATGATGTTATGTGTCATTCCACAATAACACACAGTTTCTGAGAAATCCGTGATTTATGCATGTGAAGATAATTTTGGACACTTGTGTATTTAGATCTATTCCAAGCCAATCCAAAAAATACTCGCTGCCTTATATTCTTGCAAAAAAATGAAAAAAAAAGTAATGTTATGTTTTCAGTAGTTTTATCTTACATAGTTTATTTGACTTGATCATATATGCTTTCAACTTGTACTATTTATCTTTCCCTTTCCTCTACAAGTCTTACAATTTTTTTACACTGATATTGCTTCTACGATGCACTAATATTAATCTGGTAAACGTAAACATGTTTCTATGTAAAAATTAAAACAAATATTGAATTCAAGAAAGTTAGTTTCCTTAATATGGGGGTAAACAATATCCAAAAGTCCCTGACAAAGGGTATCTCAAAAGGTTCTCTAATTTCAATTAGCTGTGTTTGTATATTCAAATCTGAATAATCCAAAAAGTATATGTTAACTTTACTTATTAATGAATCAAAAATAATGTGAAAACATTTTCAATCCGCTCATACTCAAATGTACTCACAGAGGCTTTGTATGCCATCCTTCAAAAAATATCTATTTTGTGCACATTTTCACTGTATCAAGTTTTTATTTGCTTTAAAGAAACACCATAACATTATCTATCCATTCGTTTAATTACCTAATATGTGCCACATAATATTAACATCGTATTTATCAGCTGTAAAATAAGTTATTATATTAACTTGTTTTACAAGTTTGTTGTATGCCATTAAAATTATTATATTAGTTTTAAGACTTCGCAGATCGTTTCTTCTTACGAAAAATGTAAATGATAATTTTAACCCTTTAGTTTTAGAAAACCTACAGAAAAACAAGAGTATGCGAAGCATTTATTTCAAAGACTTCTTTATTATTCATAACTTGACTACTTAACCACAAAGGTATTTGGTGAAATAGATGAAAGTAGTCTATATATTCTGGAACTTATAACCATAACAAGGCAGTCGATCTTTAGTGAATTCACTTCTAAGATATACAGTTTCCCATGATGCAACTGAAAGTTCTGAACTTGACTGCCGAGCAGTAGACTTCCTGTAACGACGGGAAGATACTAAGCTCACCAGGGAAAGCGTTTTCATAAGTAGAAGGGTTCAAGACAAGAGTCATAAGTTATGAACTTCTTTTCTCACTCCTAATCACTGCAATTGCTTTCAACATAGAATATTTTACTCACAACTATACTTTTGGCTAAAGAACGACAATTGTGGATGTATATTATGTAAGTTAATTGTCATCTAACTTCATACGTAGACTCGTTCAAAACCATGTAAATCATGTCAACCTATCAGACAAACTGTATCAATGAGAATATTATTTGTGTTTTCTGGGTTGGGACAACTTTTTACATATTAAATGATGTGGAATCCTATCTGAGAAAGTGGTTTACCTACTTATTGTTGACGGTTCCTTGACCTATAGAATGTGTTCCCCAACTCTCGTTGACCTATCTCATGCAAGTGAAATTTTGCCATCTCTAATTTTTCCCACATGGAACACAGAACCTTGCTACCTCCTACTATTGGTCAGAACTGATCGTATCCTTAACTCTGTGGACATCTAAAGGATTCTGCTGTCTCCATTAATGGATGGCAATTAGCCTGCTTCAGAAGTAGGCGTTAACATTGGAAGATAAAGGACACGACACGAGTAAGGCTTCGTGGTTTCTCTACAAACGTCAATGGTGCATTAAGAGCTCCCCCATTAGGGCATTCCCTAACTTGAGCTTTCTTAGAGTAAGTCAATGACTATAGAAACCTAATTTTAATAAGGAGTTTGTAAATGTCAACTGTTACATCCAGTGAAACACAACTGGTAGCAGGGAAGCATCCGTCACATAATGCGGATTCATTTATCATATTGTGATAATTTAAGTATTTTTACAATATTCTGTAACTACTGTGTACCCCAGAAGCTGCACCAGAAATAATATTTAATTTTCAGAGTACAAAAAATAACTTTTTGAAACGTATTTTTTTTATCTTAATATTCTCAATGGAGTCAAATAAGGCATTTTCAATTTGCCTAAAATATAACACAGATCAAGCCTCCCCTGACCATCTTCTGACCTGTGGTGGTGTAGCGAGAAAGACATTATGTAATTTTTGATACAGTGTTAGATTTTTTTTTTACCGGGTACAGAATAACGGACATAGAGAGCTGTTTAGCTAAGCATTAAGAAATCAGTAACAACCCCATTTTCGAAAATATAAGGTCTCGGTGGTATGTGTACTATAATTACAATCATACAAAATGTTTCTTGCTTTTTTCACATTAAGCAAACCGCTCATGCTCCAGTGTACTATTTTTCATAAAAATAAGACAGTAATCCATATCATCATATTTGGTTTGATTACCCCAAATTATCAATATTTTAAATACCAGATCATTATTTTCAATATCTACAAACGAAACTGTTCTTGAAATGTTTATATACATTATGTAATCATTTTCTTGATGATTTTACCAAAAAATTATAAATTAATTGAAATCACATATTAGTAAAATTACAGGTAAAAGTATGAAAGAGAAAGCAAATGTACTCTTAATTTTACTGTCATATCTGGGATAGAGATAGGATATAAATTTTAAGTCTGGCAGTTTAATTTAATGTGCAGCGTATTTAACTCCTCGGAGAAATCTTAGAAGTCACTAAACTAATTATATTTTTCAAGCTATCGTTTCTTCGCTCTCTTTGAAGTATACCAGCTAAATTAAAGCAGCTACTGATATATTATAAAGAAAAACGAACAATCTTGAAGTTTGTTTAGAAAGGAGGCTATCAGTAATTAATTTAAAGTCCTCATAAGAGACTACAGATTTGATTTGGAGTAATCATACACTTCGAAATCTAATGTTATTCAATCACAAAATTAGGTTGTTAAGCGAGTGTTTGCTTTTCCTATTTCGTCTTAAAATGTATTTTTAGAGAAACAGAACAGTAAGCAGAATATTCTATTTAACATAACTTCTTTACCCTCGTGAATTCATTCATTTATACAGTGAAATATATTTAATCTATTCCTATTTTAAATTTAGAGAATTTGAAAATTGTTTTTCCTGCTTACTAATAGTAGAAAATGCACATTAGTTAATGAAGGTTTTTAATCATGAATTTATGTGGTACTTATTTTAGAAAATGTATTATTTTTTAATCTTGTATTTGAAAGTTGTAACTCATTTCGTCACTAACGTTGTCGCTTTTGAAGATAATTTCGTTTGTCAACAATTCAAATAAGAAGTCGAATTAAAGGCTGGTTGCCTTGAAAAGTGTGTCAGTTCTCTTTCCTCCCAAATTATAAGATGACGTTTTGTAGGGAACGTACAAAACATACAATGATTTCGCATCAATTCTGGTAATCCGTATTCTTTCATGATTACAGCTTCATAAGTGGATCCATTTGAACTGGTGAAAAGCTATCACTTGGAAATAAAACTTCCCCTACATTGCATCTTTACCAAACATCATTTTGTATAATTTATTACTTATCATGCAGAAAATATAATCGTTTTAAGTAGTTTTGTTTACCCATTTTCATATTTATCCAATACCCTGATTTTACTTTTATACTGAAATTTTGTGTGTGTTCAAATTAAGGTTTTATTTTCAAGATGCTAATTTTTTAGAAAAATATTGGTGAGTTGTTTTGAATAATACAAGCGGTGTGTAATGGAATTATTTTACATTCGAAAAGTTTTGGACATTACTTTATTATTTATGCTAAATTGTATGTTTTAATGAAAATAAAACTAGAACATACTGATGCTTGTCTCTTGATGGAAGCTATATTAGCACTTAAGAAACAATGAACTATGTTAACATTTAAATTATTCGTATATTGCTACTGAAATAATTGATAGTACTTCAAATTATTATTAGATTATTACTAGTTTGCACATCAAATAGAAAAATTTTAAGTTAGGAGGTATTGAAAAATTATTGAACACATATATCTAAAAGCGGGAACTACTATCCTCCTGTGATCCTTAATGAATCCTGGAGAAATAGAGATCATTGAAGAGTACTAATAGAAAGTGAGAAGTAAGGAAAAATTATTTATGATTACTTAATCGTGAAGACAAACTCAGTTCAGAGCTGCAGTATATCATATTAATTATTTCAACTAGAAAAATGTAGGTAGGTATTTTAATTAATGTCGTTTTGGAGCAACACAACGGGCTATTGGCGATGGTCCTCTGGGATCAATCTCAAAGGTAAATCTAGAAAAAGAAACCACAGCAAATATCTGAATATGGAGATTTAAGTCATACTATAGACAAAATGGTAACACGTTAGATTCATTTTCGTAATTAATATTTATTTTTTAATTTTCCTGATTTTATTTATATTAATTACCAATAGTTGCGAGTTATCTATTAATATCATATGCAATTTATTTTTTATTTCATTTTTATTGATATTTTATTCAATTGAGATATTATATATATTTTGGGTGCATTTTTTCTAACGAAAAAATATTGCGAAAAAATTTGCGAACAGAACCTTGTCGACTGCTCAGGAGATGAAGGTACGTCCACCATCACTTCCTACCTTCAGTTCGGTACCTCGAATACCGTATTATGAAAATGATTCAGTTCTATCCATGGATTCTTTCAATCCTTTGAAAGATTCTGTTCGTACTTTCCATAGAATAGAATCATCTGGAACGATTCTATTGCTCCTCCGAATAGAATAAAACCTTTTAGAACGGTTCGATGGATCTTTTCTTCAAAATCGAATCCTTTGGACCGATTCTATGGGTCCATTCTTCAAAATAGAATACTTTGGAAAAATTATCTTGGACAAGAAGAATGGAAATAATTATGGAAATAATTCGATTTCTCCATAACGGTTTAGAAATCTTTTTCCACTTTGAAAACACAAAGGAGACAGTAGATATTCAATATCCCCAACATTGACAGTTTAATTTTAAAGACAAAAACTACCTGATGTATCAAACTCTGTTAATTAGCGGTTATGGAAAAATTAGCGTATTATCAAAATCACTTTTATATTAATTATTTTAAAGGGTGAGCCCATAAAGCTAGATCCTACTTCGAAATATCTTCGATATTGATAAACGTTAAAAAACAGACAGTGGAGCTATTTCAATCAGATTAATTGAAAAGTTCAGTTATTACACAGCCGAAGCGCAAGTAGATGAGTTTGGAAAAACAGTCACAAAATCAGTTAAAGTCGTTAAAAGTAGTGTTTAATAAGACTTATGATAACTATGACTTCTTGATTTGAGTAAAGCATGGGGTGAAGAATGGGTTTGTTTTGCGGGGTTTAGGGCGAAAGGGCCATATTTGGCCAGGCTGTGCCAAACTCAAGACAGACAGCATCATGTAATGAACATACACACAAGGAAAAAGTTCTACCAACACATAAGAAATCAAATACATTCATGTAAGGAATCTAACCTGCTAGCAGGTTGCTAACTCCGTGGGCATATCCACTGAGCCATAATGCCACCGGGGAGAAGATAGTGAATAATTAGTTTCTGATACGTGCTTGGGATTATTTCATTTGAAAAAATCTCACGAAAGTGATATCAATGTACTTTGAAGTTGTATACAATAGACTTTCAAGCAGAAGAAGCCTGGAAAGTTTTCTCTGAAGCATGAAAAGACGCAATAATTGGTATAAACCTCTGAAATGAAAGACTAAACAGAAAATGAGATGAACATGTTCTACATTTTATTACAACCAAAATAATTACAGAAAAGTATGTGCGAGAGGTAATCTGCAATGTTGAGATATACAATGTAAAACGTTTTTAACTCCCCAAGCTACACTCGAACGCAATTCGGAAAACTCAGTACGAATGTAAACCTCGCGAGCTTCAGACCTGAAATATTCGAACATCTAGATCCTCTGAATATTTAGGTTAACACATCTGAACTAAGGAGGAGCTCTTTAAGTGTTAGTTTTCAATTTGTCTACCAACACTTTTGTGGCACAATTTTGATGCGTTATTTACAATAAATATTAATACTAAGCTGTGTCATCACTGATTTTATTGATTGTCTCAAAGGGACAATAGACTTCCAGAGTCTACAAATCCGATAGAAAAATATTTTTTATAGTGTAAAATAGTTTGACATTATGGTTATAAGAAGATAATTTTCATATCCAGTATGAAAGTGTTGGCTGGTTTAATGAATAAATAAGCAGATAAAATAGAAAATTTAATAAAAATATTCAAACAGGAAATAAACATAATACGCTGATTAGTCTACCAGTTTAACGACTCGTAATCAGCTGTTACCATAACTCAGACTTGTAACTAGCAAGTGAAGATTTAACAGCTCGTTCTGAGAATCGTAATTTCTTTAACGCTGTTTGCAAACGACGTACTTATGAGCAGCATTCACGCACTGCACAACTGAAAGAAAACGATAATTTCAATTTAATCCGTTGCCTGAGCCTTGCGAGTTATTTTCATGGGCAGACTGATGCCATCACAATATAAAATTCTCTAGATAGCAAAAATAATTATTCAGTTGCGACAATTCGGAGTTATATGAAAACAAATGTTTGATATATAAATAGGTTTTGTAATCGAAAAAACTAGTCCGAGAAAATTTTATCAAACAATCTGATTATAACTGCAAATGGATGCTTTGGAATCTCACTATCTCATTAAGATGGAATCCTTCAGTTTCTAAAAATGAGTGTTGCAAATTATTGTAAGAGATTGTGATTATTTTCTGTGCTAAGGAAAACATCGTATCAGATAACCCTTCGGAACAAACTGTAACGTAACAAGGATTAATTCAAATACTGATTAACCTTTGGAAGAAACTGAATTTTATACACATAATTATTGTTTCTCTCAAAAAATATCCAATTACAACTACACTCATGTCCAAAATTATCTTAACATACCTAAAAATAATTATATTCCATGAAATACTGCATCGATCTAATTCATTTTTGCAGGGAATATGTGAAAAACAATCCTAATTAGAATTATCCAATCAAAAGTGTTCAAACGGTTTCTGATATACAAATCATTATGTACAACTTTTCAGAGGTGCCTATGGATCTGCTTTTTTATTTATGGACGATAATGCTTTTCCACATTGAGAAAATCTCGTTGACAATTCCCTTGAAAATGAATCTATTGAGCGAATATCGTGGCCAGCAAAATCTACTGATCTTAGCGCTATAGATAAAGTATGGGACTACCTTGGAAAAGCAGTTGCATGGAGACATCCTCCTTCTGGAGATATAAATGCCCTGAAGACCGCATTGCTAGACGAGTGTAACTTATTTCTCCAGACTGTAAGTTAACAACATTATAGCTAGCATCAAATCACGTTGTGATATGAGTGTACAAGTCAGGAGCGATGACATTCCATATTGAATTTATAAGCCTTAATTTTTTCTGAGTTAATCATTTTTTCGGAGCTATCCTTGTCACATATTATTGCCGTTTTTATGGTTTCACGCTACAGTTTAATTAGGTCATCCGGAAAGTTCTACGGTTTGTTATGATAAATACCAACGAAGCAGTACAATAACACAAGAAAATATTATTGAATCACAATAACCACCATTTTGTTCTATGACTTTTTGCCATCTTTCCGGCAGCTGAAAAAACCCTTTTTTTTAATCATTAGGCTTATTTGTAAAGAAGTTATCGAGGTGCTGTTTGACATTCTCCAAAGAATTGAACTCCAGGCCGTTCAGAGAATTTTGTAGTAACCTGAAGAGGTAAAAATCTGAGAGGCAAGGTCCGGTAAGTATGGGGCGGGGGGGGGGGGTTACACAAAACATCTCAGCTATACTGAATAAGTCTTTATCTGACATTCATCGAAATGTGGGTGGGTACATTATCATAGTAGAAGACAACACCTGGACAATAGGGTTCGATTTCTGCCTTTAATACTACTATTTGAGAACTGTTTTTTTCCGAATTTTTTATCAGATTTTGTGGAAACAAGTCATAATGAACAATTCCTTTGTAGCTCCATCATTTGTGTAGCAGCCCCCCCCCCCATTCCCGCTCGATGTTACTTGGGAGGTTTATTTGGCTTACCTCGTGAGATTTTTCTTGTAACATTATAGTATAGTATCCACTTCTCATCTCTAGTAAAGAGCCGTTTAAAAAGAGAGCTTCTTCATTTCGTTTCAGCAAAGAATCACATGCCAAAATATGAGCAGGCCGATTCTGTGTTAAAGTACGGGGTACCCGTACATCGTAGTGGCTTATGTACCCAATCTTCTTCAGATGGTCATGAACTGTACTTTTTGGAATATTTAGTCTGTGTGATAGTTCCTGAACTGCATAACTTGGATTTTTAGCTATAGCATCTTTTTATAGGTTTTCGTGTAGAGATGATGGTCGTCCAGAGCGGTCATCATCTTTGAGGCTGAAATTTCCCTCGCTTTAATTTATCAAACCACCTTCGAACTGCGTCATCAGAAGCAGCACTCTGTCCATACACAGCACACATTTTACGAACTGTTTGATTAGCACATTTTTTTTAAATTAAAATAAAAGAACATAATGTGACGGAAATGAACTTTTAGGTAAGAAAAGACCGAATTTGCACATCTGTTTCAATCAAGGTCACTCTTTACTAGCAGTAGCAAAATAATGATTAAAAAGGAAGCTTCGATTTGAAAAACCGCATAACTTTCCGGATGACTCAATATATTATGTGCAGTGTTCTTAAATTTTCGAAATAAAACCACTTTAAAATATTGAAACTAAAGTGATTTCACAGTTCAGAAGTCTGTATATATTAATATTCATAACATTCATTATAAATGTATCTGAAAAAGTTTATTCAGTTTTCATTCAATATTTATGATATTACCAGTTGTGTAACACGATTTTGAAATTACAGATTTATATTCCAGTAACTATCTTAAAAAGAGAATAAATAAAATATTAGTATTAGCATTAAAAATTATCTTGTTTTTCTCTTGATGCAATTGAATTATACAGTGTGATTACATACATTATTTTTTACAGGTTTAACAAAAAATTTATCGTTTCTGGTTAAATACTTGGGAATGTGAAAATCAATTCAAGAAATAAAAAAGAGTGAACACATTTTGTTACGTAAAAGTTGTTAGAAAGCATTGTAAGTTGAAGCAAAACCTTTGTTTCTTTAAAGTATTGAAACCAAAGTGATTTCACAGAAAGACTGTATACCTTAATATTCATAATACTGAAAATAAATGCATCAGAAACAATTTATTCGCGGAATTTACTTTTAATATTTATTATATGATCAGTTGTATCACAAATTTGAAACTGCTGATTTATGTTCATTATAAAAATTTATTAAATAAATTATAGTCTCATAGCACTAACATTTATGTCGTTTGTCTCTCGAGGCAACTAAGTTTGTAGCAGTAGATTTTATAATAAATTTGATGTGGAAGTTGAAGGAAAAATACAAATCATAATGGATACCAAAATCAACAAAATTCCTTTTTTTTAACAATAATATACATTCTATATTAATACATTAGATAAATATACATTCTATAATAATACACTAGATAAATATACATTCTATAATAATACACTAGATAAACATACATTCTATAATAATACACTAGATAAATATACATTCTATAGTAATATACTAGATAAATATACATTCTAAAATAATACACTATATAAATATACATTCTATAATAATACACTAGATAAATATACAGGGTTCGTCTGTAAAGTAACGAGACTGACCACCGCGCGGTGTTCAATCACCAGCAACGCGCTCTCTGGGGTCGGGATTTGTGGGAGGGATCTAAGCTAATCAACGCACCAGGCGACAGTCCCTTCCGAGCTCTAATGCAGTGAAGATCACGTGTGACGCAAAAGCTGTTTTTAATTTTTTTGTCACGGCAGAAAACGTCATAAATGAAGCGTTCGCCTGAGCAGCGCTGCACGATTAAATTTTGCTTTTACCTGGGCAAAACCGCTTCCGAGAGGCTTCCCTTTGGTAAGGAGGCTTACAAAGACGACGCCCTGTTAAGGGCTCAGGTTCAGTGAGTTCAAGAACGGACGGGAGACCCTTGAAGACATGGAGCGACCTGGAAGCCCTTCAACGAGCGGTTTGGTCGAAAATGTTGTCAAAGTGGGTGGTCCACAAAGAATTTGTACCTCCAGGACGAACCATCAACCCCTTTTTCTACAAAGAAGTCCTTGCGCGACTGCACAAAGCCGTCAAACGGAAACGACCGGAGATTGCCGATCGCTGGAAGCTCCAGCTCACACCGCCTTCGTTGTGATTGCCTACGTAGCTCCCGGATAGGGGTTTCAACCTAGTCGCAGTTACCGTACAGCCACGATGTGAGCCCGGCAGACCTTTTCCTGTTCCCAAAGCTCAAGAGAAGCCTTGAAAGGTCACCTTTTCGAAGATGGTCCCGCCATCCAACGAGCTGTCACAGAGTCTCTGAAAGAAGCTGCGTCAGCTGACTTCCAGGGAGCCTTTGCATCGTAGGACCTGCGTTTGCAGCGGTGTCTCGACATCCAAGGAGACTATTTTGAAGATTTTTAACAATATGTACCGATCGGAGCAATACATTTTTTCACCAGACCTATTACATTCTATAATAATATACTAGAAATATACATTCTATAATAATACACTAGATAAATATAAATCCGAAGTGAAACACATTCCGAAGCAATTGGGAGAAAGTAACTTTTAAAGCACCAAGACTATAAGCAACATAAGTCAAGTTGAAGTGCCTTACAGTAATCTATAAAAGGAATACCACTGTAGGTTATAAATTTTAGTTGCTGTACTCTACATATTTTATGTTAGCAGCTAATGCGTATAGAATAGTAGCACATCTATCCTGTTTGTATTTTGCTAAGAATCCATTAGACAATTTTAGGAATTTTTACAAACACCCATTTAACTATTTAACCTTATTGATTTTCATATTATGACTTTCGAACCCAACTACACTGTCAAACAATCAGCACTAATGTCAAAATTGTAAAATTTGCGATCTAACAGAAAACTGAATCTGGAACAAAACCATTTCACTAAGCCCCAAGATGCTCACGAATAACAATCCATCCAAACAAAGCTCAAAACTCTCACGGATATAGTCAAATTGAGTAAATAAATTGAACTCTAAGCCTATCAAACATCCGAGACAGTTCACGCTCAAGACTAGTAATTAACAGCGTCAAATTCCGTAGAAAAGCTGACTTTCATCGGCCAGTGTTTCCTTTCCACAAGGCGACTGTAACAGGAACTGGAAACGGACGTCCACAGAAGGAACAGATACGGACACGGACGGAAGGGCAAGGAATGATTGATCGAGTTCCACTACGTGTTCCCCTCCAAGAAAATCTTGACGTGGTGCTCATGACAGAACGCTGGAAAATTGTTGGCGTAAGGAGATGAGAAGGCTTACATACGGCTTTGTCTGCCGTACATGACGCAGACAAGGGTATTGATGGGATTCCTTTGTTTTGAATAAAACCATTTGTCTTTCGTATCAGTTGAGTGTTTTATACTCCCTTAGACTCCTTTACGGAATGAATATAAAATAGAAAGTAAATTATTCTTCAGAATTTCAAGACAAAAATATTTTTTTAGGTCCATGTTGTTTTAATATCAAACCATAATGTCGTGCGGGTCAAAAGTTTTACTGTGCTCTGCAATTTTTCTGTCACAAATTATCTTAAAATATCTTTTTATTGTAAAAGGGAGACATTTATTGCTGTTTATTAATATTTAATGTTATCTATATTTAGTTTAAATATTTAGTTAACAAATTGTTAAACAGAGCTGACTGTTAAATTAATTAAAGTCTAGTCCAATTTCGCATCCTAATTTCCTTAACAATAGAACGTCCGTCGGTGTCGATTCGTCACCGGAGTCTGTTTATTTTGTTCTCCTTTCCGCATTTGGGAATTGAATTTGAAAATTTTTGGTGACTTTTAATCATTTTCCTAGATGAATACGCTGTAGAAATTTCGTTGGTCTTGATTCATTTATGAAAATTTTACAGCTAAATTTACCTAGAACGTCAGCTGGTGTCGTTTTGATACCCAGTGAATTTGTCATTCTAAATAACTTCCGTTCAACTCAATACAAGATCATTGAGTAGCAAACATTATTAGCAAACCAAACAAATTCTTATAACACATCTGTTTGACTTTGAATTCAATGTTTACATGTTCATAGCGGACACGAATAAATTATACGAGTGTGATTGGGTCAAAGTGCTTCGTCGTTTATATTTGTTTATCTGCTTATAATATAAACATATTCGATTTTCGAATCTTGTGTAGTGCAAACCAGTACTGTAGTCGTAAAAAAATCAGAGGGTATAACATGGGGACAAGCATAATTTAATAATATATATATATATATACATATGAGATCCATAAGCTAAGGGGTTGAGAGCCCCCCTCCTCCGGATGCCCATGGGGTATACTCAAAAGACCAAAGGATATGTTCAAATTAATTAAAGTTGAAATCATCGAGGGAAAAAAAAGCCTATATTAATTTTGTATTTCAGGAAAGGTACTGTGGAATTTCGAAGAAACTTCGACTTAAGCAGAAATTCGTTTTCACAAGGTTCGAGTTATTGGGAGTTTACTGTATTTTTGCAAAGCAAAATATACAGACTAGCATCGAGTGGTATACAAATTTGAAAATATCACTATATTAATATTTAACTATGATATAAAATAATTACAGGAAATGTTAAGAAAAATATATTTATTCACAAGTAGGATGTAATTTTTTAATAAAAATTTTAAGACCTTCCTCTATTATTTTAATTGAAATATTTCACGAACTGCTTGACTAGAGAAATCCGTCTCTCGTTTTTTTTAGCTCACACCCTTGATCTATTGTCTACTTAAGAGCAATGGTTGGCCAACCAAGAATTTACAAATTTTATCCGGTTGAAAGTGTTCTATAGGTGGTCCATTTGCATTAATAAACATTAGATTAGAGATGTTTGAAATCAATAAAGATTATCTCAAATCTGGTACACTACGTTATTTCTTAAACTAAACCCTCGCTCGCACTCGGCCGTGAAACATGATAATATTTGAATTGTTCTCAAAGGAGGTTAAATTTTTCTGGAACAACTTGGGCGTTTTCATTGGTCCCTGAAACCCTGATTAGTGCACATTTTATCAATACCAAAGTGTCGACAGATCTCTTTTACCTCCTTTTCTACATCGCAAATATCCCCTGTATTTATATTTTCTGGATCAAGCATGGATATATCCATCAAAAGTTGATAAATTTCTTCATTAACATCAGAACAAATTCTAAATTTCATTCTATCGACAATACTTTATGAATTTTACTTTAATGAATTGCTTTTGATTAATCGGTACGATTTTGGAATTATGTTCCAACATGATATCTTAAAATGGAAACTTTTATTTAGCTTCTACAGCTATCTGCGTTTCACGTGATGTTTCGCGCGATATTTTCTAGGAAAAGCAAAGCTTGTTTGTAATTTTTAAGAAAAAGCAGAGGATATACGGAATTTGCTGGAAAAACCAGAGGGTATACGGCGTATATCGCCGTATACCCTTCACTACAGCCCTGGTGCAGACAAAAAAAAAGATGGCATATCGGAAAGGTCAAAATCTTGAATAAATTCCTAGTAATTTGTTGCGAGAACTTGCTGAAAATGAATTGGATGGTGAAGAGCTCTCTTGTTCGTATTTCGCTTCCAATGTCCCCAATTTACATGAAAGTAAGTGCGAAGAATCTGAAGAAAGTGCAGATGAAATTGGTACAATCCTAACTAATCCGGGAATATATGCCGCTAGGGACGGCACAGAATGGATACCGTATAATATCAATGTCACAGGCAGATTTGCGGCTAGATTTGTTTTATGTCAAATTAGTTGTCCGACTAACTGTGCGAAACAAACATCAATGGATATTTCATGAGTTCGTGGCTACTTTTCATTGACAGTTACACATTCGAACGCTAAAGAAAATGCACAAATGTTTCAGCTAAAGCTAGATGAGTTTTGAGCGATATCAGTTGGTCTGTATCCATTGATGAACAATGTGCTTTTCATGTGATATTCTATGCTCGCGGAGTAAGTGGTGCTAAAAACATTGAACTGCATTCATTCGCTAAGGTCTGGCTCTTGGGACCTCAACTTCTGTAAAGAAACAATGTATCGAAATAGATTTAGAGAAATCATTAGATTTTTAAGATTTGATTTAAATAAATATATATATATATAAGGTTCAAATTTAAGACATCTTAGTTAAATAGCAATAAGGATTACTTTCACGAGAAAATAAAGCAGAATTAATAGTCGAAGAAATTCAAATTAGATCGAAAGAGTTCAGTTGGACAAAAATTGTTACTTTTTTGACTCTCCTTATTGCAGAAAAGTTACTACAGTTTATAATATGTTAAAATAAGAATCATAAGTCGAAAAGTTAAATACTATGTTAATACTTCAATCTAGGTAATTTGTATCTAGGTAAGTGTTAAAATACAGACACATGTTTTAAGTAGCATTAAAAGTAAAATTGTGTGAGAGTATTTTAAAACATCAATTTATAAATATTAAGATTGTAAAAAGAATATAGGGCACAAACTAACAAAGAAAAATAGTATAAAATACAAAGAGTATCTGCTCTAGTGGTCTTCTTATTCAGCAAATGATATTTCTATTTGTACTACTCGGAGGCCTCTGCTATTACGAAAACTGTTTGCTCATCTGGATCTTGAAATTTTCCTGTCGGAAGTACTCTTATCCATATTCCGGGTAAAGCATCAACATGTCTGTCTATTTACTTTTAGGACTGTTTCTAACTTTAATTCACTTAGTAGTTCATCTCATACAGTAATAGAAACTCTAATAAAACAAATTCTCCTATCTAATCATAGTATGGGGAAATTAAGCCCAACTGACTATATTTGACTTCATAAAATGTTTACTCCTTCAGTTATGCAGCGTTTCTAGATATATAATATTAAATTACAGTTATGAGTTAACTACCTGGTAATTCTGTCATTTGGTCATTTTTAATTAACGTCGTAATACAGCAACACAGCTGGCTATAGACGATAGTCTGGGAGCTATCCTCCAAGGGAAAGACCCGAGGACACCATCACGTAATTTTGAACCACGGTCAAATGACGAGGCATCACCTGAGCTGGAACCCCACTTCCCAAATGTCCAAACCAACCCAACGTGAGGACTTTCGGCCACTCAGATTTAAGGTGCACCAGCCGACTCTGCACCATACGCTTACAAACACCCTTGCACTGATCCGGATTCGAACCAGGAACCTTCCAATCTAGAGGCTAACACCATAACCACCATACCGGATCTGTTGATTTGGAACATTGCAAGGCATCAAGATTAAAAAATCATCTATGAAAAATCCTTAAGTTGAAAAGGTATAAAGATACAGCTGTACTATTTAGTTAAAATATAGTCATTTCCTTTTTCTGATCATTTGAGTATAATTTAATTTAGTGGAGTACAGTGAATCAGAAAAAAAGATCGTAAGCTACATTAACTATACCATTGAAGCATTGAAACTATTATTTTTAACGTGAGTGTGCGTTTTTATTCGTTCCGGTTTTGAGATTCTCTACAAAACATATAGCGACCAAAAAATAGCAAGATTTGTCATGCTTGTAACTCGTAAAATAAAAACGATAATTGAAGCATTTAAATTTAATTGAGGGTTTATGTCCGAATCCAAAATTTTTTGTAATGTGGATTTTCAGTTCGCATGAGTAGGGGTAGCACGTGTGCATGTTGAAAATGGCGACGACACGCGGCGTTTGGACAGTGTATGGGATGGGAAATTAATGTCTATTTGTAAGGAATAGCGAAATCGAAAATACTATTTTGCGGTAGTATATACAGGGTACGACAGAAGGAACGTTCTGATTTGGAACGTCAGTAAAAAACATACAAAGCAATATATGGAAATAAACCTTTTATACCTAAGAAGTACACAGTATGATATTGTCATCCATTAAGTTTTGAAGAGTACATCATTATATGGCGACCGTCAATGTCGATGCATTTTTGAAGTCTGTTTCGTGAATTCTGCATTGATCTGCAGACCATGTCCCGCGGAATCGCCGTGATTTCTTGCGTAATTGTTGCTTGTGGGGCTACCTAAAATATGAGCATGATGAATCCAACGGGTGAACGCCCCGTGTTGAATGATAACTGTGAGCTGGGAAGGACACCTTATGACACTTGGGCGGAGGACGTGCAGTCTGTTGGGGGACTCCAACCACGTCTTGGATAACCTGGCGCACCTAGCGCGCCTCCCACATGCCCGGTTCTTCTTTAGTTTTCTCATTCGAAGCTTTTCCTGCCAGTGTGGGTTTTAAGTAACTTGGCACGGAGGGGACTGCTTCCACTCAGAGAGAGAGAAAGAGAGAGGGCTATCTCAAATCAAAAGTGTACCAACACCGGCCAACAAATTAGCAAGCACTCAAGGGAGCAATTACGCAAGAAATCATGCCGAACATGGTCCGCAGATCAATGCAAAATTTCCTAAAGAGAATTAAAAACTGTATTGTCTTTGACGGTCGCCATTTAACTCATGTACTCTTCAAAACTTAATGGATGACAGTGGCATACTGTGTACTTTTTAGGTATAAAAGACTTCTTTCTCTATCTTGTTTTGTATTTTTTTTATTGACGTTCCAAATCAGAACGTTTTTTCTGCCACAACCTGTATAATCGGATAAAATAAATTTATAGTTATAAGCCGAGGAAATTCAAATGAATTGAAAAGTTTCATAATGTCAAAAAATTGCAAAATAAATAAGAGCAAATATTCCAGAAATGGATATCATCAGAAAGAAAAATTCAAAACAAATAAAATAGGCGACCTATGTCGAATGATGTTAAGAAAGCGTAAGATACCCTAGCGTGTAAACACCGCCATAAGAACTTCGAATGCACCATCTACTGAAGCGACTGATATTGACTTGGACTAGGATAACTGTGAAATATTGTACAAGGAAAATTTAATTTAATTTGGTTCCTTGTGCTCCATCATGCTTACCTTTGATTTCCATATCAATGTTATACACAAAGAATGGCGCGTAGACTATATGCAATATGAATTCAACTTGAAATAGTTGCCCACTTATGTGGGTAGCACTTGTATAGAACATTTGTACAATACATAAACATCTACACATGTTATATTATCTATGTATTTTACTTCTATCGTTAGTCTGTTTGAGAAATAAGATTACACTTTCCTTTCAAACACCAAGATTATTCATTTATATTTTACCCTACGTCCAATAAAACAAAGAAGGATACATGCCTTAAACGATTACAGTTGTGTTCCCGAACTTAATCCAGCCCATTTTTTATTACACTCTCTTCTTCCTGAATAAACTCCAATGTTTCAGAAATATTCATATCATTAGGCTATTTAATATGAGAATACCCGGAACTAGTAAATAGTAAATTTTTAACTTCTCAAAAACGTACTTTGGAATGGTTTGAATAAAATCACAGAAATTGGAAAACTATAATTTTATTACAAAATCCCTCAAAATGAAAGAAATTGTTAAAAACAATCAATACGTTATTGAAACGTATCTTTAAGTTGTAAACAAAACAAATGCTACTCATTATTTTCAAAATCAATTTTTCAGAAAATATTGATATACCATTTTATACTCCCCCGTAATTGGAACAACTGAAAAGTGACGTAATTATTGGGGTATTTGGGTGGAAAGCTGATTTATATCCAGAAAATAAAATTCGCTGCATCCCACGAAATTCTCCCAATGATTTCAAATCTCTTACTTTTACTTCTCTAATTAGAGAGCGCACAGACCAATTTTTCCATTCTGTACTCTAATGCGAAAACTAGTAGATTTTTTTCTCTACCTCTCTTCTCTTTTTCTATTTCGTACTTCTTTTTCCGTAATTCCAATCATGAAAGTGATGAGTCTGTGCTAATTTGTTGGTTCCAATTTCAATAATTCCGAGCAAAGGATTTTATTTCTGAATTTAAAATAAGCATTTCCTTTGCCCGAGGTATGTTGAAAGGGTATTATAATTTTGTTTGAGTAACTTTAAAAATGTAAATGAGAATTTATTCCAGAGGTATATGTCTGTGAATTTAAAGGAAGGAAACTCAGATTATCAGTTTTTTTAACATATTTTTAAAAGAGAGTTTAACAATCAAAGGCGTATATTTATTTCGATTCATAAACGAAAATACTATTTCTAAATAGATTACACGAATAATCATACCCTGGAAATGTTTCTTGATAACGTATTAGTAAGTTAGGATTGCGGTAGCTCAGTTGGTATAGTCAAAGTATTAATAACCTGTCTTAACCTCAACTGTCCTCACCTTTGCATGGTGTAGATCAGGGTGGGGTCAGCTCAGCTGTTTTCTTCGTTACCTGACCCTGGTTCAAATATACAGGTGGTGTCTTTAGATCTTTCTATTCGGGATTGGACCCGAACTATAACCCAGATATTTCCCTTCGGTATTGGTACCTGACCGCCAGTTGCTCCAGTGGGATGTTAATTAATTAACTAGTGCTCTGATATATCCCTTCTGTATTGCCCTAAATCTTTAAAATAACATAACAATGAAAATGCAGGGTGTCCTAAAAGTTCCCGCACTCCAACTTAAAAAAACAAATTTACTGCCCGTGTTTTTTTTAATTATTGAATTTTATCGTCTGCTTATAGTTTTACGACTCTTTTTTTTTATCGTTTGATTTTCTTTGCACTCAAGTTGTGCGATAATAAAGTTCCACGTCATTTTGTTCATTGCAAAATTAGTTTATCACGCATTCAGAAAATTGCGTTGTTTGGAGCTTATTTTGAATATAAATCAAATGAAAGATGTAAAGAATTTTGGTGACATAAGTATCCAAATGATGCAATACCGAGTAAAGATATGCTATATCAACTTATTCAACAATTTGTTGCAATATTAGAAGTGAATGAACGAGATTCTTGGTTCCAACAAGACGTTGCAATCTTCCACACAAGTTATGAAACCATGGGCATGCTTCAAGATTTTTTGGCGATCGACTCATCTCAAGAAACTTTTGGCCACCTCGTACCCTCATCTGCGCATCCCTGACTTTTTTCTGTGTCATATTTAATGAACGAAGTTAATGAAGATATTCGCCAAACAATAGGTGATCTGAAAATTGTCATTACTCAAAGGATACAAGAAGTCACTTCCAGCATCTTGATACGCACTTCTAAAAATATACGCAAAAGGCTTCAGCTTTGCCTTCCAAAAAAGGCGGAAATTTTAAACGTTTATTATAAATGTAAGTTCAAATTTTTTCCTACGTTAGGTTAAAAGTGCTGTATACCATTGGAATAAAAATAATTGTTTTAAAGTTTGTTGTTTTGGTATAGTACATTCACAAATCGTCAGTACACACCCTGTAACGTCACTTCTCAATTTGAATCTAGCGCGTACAGTGTGCAAAATTTACATTTATAGCTGCAAGCCGATCAAACGGTACAGTGGTTGAGTGTTAACCTCTCGGATCGGAAGGCTCTTGATTCGAATCCAGGTCAGGGCATGGATGTTTGTAAGTGTCTGGTGTAGATGCCGTTGGTGTGCACCTTAAATCTGTCGTCGCCGAAAGTCCTTATGTTGGGTTGGTGTGGAAGTTTGAAGAGTCGGGTGCCAGCTCAGATGTTGCTTTGTCGTCTGACCACCATGTTTCGAAGTTACGCGGCGATAAATCAAATGGATTTGACTGGGACGGTGATAAATAGTTGAATATAGAGCTGCAAGTCGAAGTCCGTCAATCAATCCTTTCGTGGATGGCAAATAGTACCGAATGAACAGCACACATCGGGTCACGTGACATGGTGGATGAATACATTTCTACGCCTCGTCAAGCTATTGCTTTCTTTGGTGAGTGACACACGAGGTCACCTGAGAAGCGAGACCGCTTTTTATTCCTGACCGGAAATACCGTTCGGAATGTGCCACGCTGTTTAAGAACCAATCACAACGAAATGAAGTAGAGCGACGCTAATTGCACTTCTCATGTAGATTCGCCCACACACGTTACATCGACATACCGTTTCCAAAATTGGGTAGATCTGTGACATTTGGGTTTTTTTTAACCCTCCGTGTGGTCTTAACGAGATCACGTCCATCAAGATCTAATTAATTTTGCTAGTGACGAGAAATCTCTTCGAGGTAAACTTGACTTCTCTTCAAGGAATGGAAATCCAGATAGAGAAAAACAAATTTTCTCTTGCCCAGAACTGAATACAATTTGGAACAGATTTATATATATATATATATATATATATATATATATATATATATATATATATATATATATATATATATATATATATATATATATATATACATAACAACCTCATTCATGGATTGATAGAATCCCAGTTAGGATTTTATTGGTTCAGATATCTAAATGTATAATGAAGTCCAAAGAAGCTATGATGGAAAAACGTCATTCTGTATATTGGAATATAGTGGGTATGATGGATGCTCTTAGGACTAAGACTAATGTATTGCAAAATGGAAAATTTGTAAAAGCTGCTAATTATTTATTTACCTTAAATATCTTTGCATTTTGAAGTCTAAAATCAAAGTAGACTTATTCAAAAACTTAAATATTCAAGACACAACTTGAGCGATACAAAGAAAAATCAATTTTAAACAGTATTTTGTAAGTTGGAAAAAGAACAAAACGTGTTCTCCACACACTTAAAAAGTCAATTCTCAAGTCGAAATTTGATTAAAAAAGTTCCCGGTCACGCTACGGATGCAGTACATAAAATGAGGATCAAGCCAAGGCAGCGGTCGAAGCATTTACATGAATTCTTAATGGATATCGAGAATGCTTACCGGGTGTTACCTTTCCCTCGGAAGTTTAATGAAAAAAGGTATGTTGGTGTTAAAATAATATTCAAAAGTAAGAAAAAAATCAAGATTGCACTTCCTCTTCCAGAAGCCTCCGACCTCTTCCAAGACGTGAAAGCTTAAGTAGCCTCGATCTTAACTAATGGAAAATACGAACACGTAGGAGCATGGGATTATGAACATCTGGAGATCATCCGACCTGGATAATTTCAGGAACCTCTAAACATGGTCCAGTCAAGGAGCGAAAGTATTGTTCCTCTTATCTGATGAAAAGTGAATATAGGAAGGTACATGGGTGAGAATTTTTTGCATTGGATTGTTTACAGATTCTTTGGATGTGAGGTAAAAACAGTTAGAGCTTAAATGTCCATTTTTGTTGCATTTAATCTTTAAATTTCACCCAAATACTACATCGATGGTATCATTCTCGTAGTTTGTTATAATTTAATTCTTATTAGTGTATAAATATTATTACATTTGAGTCCGGAGTTTGTGAAATAAAAACTCAGCTATAAAAGAATAATAAGTGTTTTGCAATATATCGTTACTGTTTGTAGTTGAAAACATGTAAACGTAATAAGTGACGTTCAATATAATATAAACATAAGAAAGATTATTTATATAATTATGTATTTTAAAGTATATAGCTGACACATTTTGTATAATTAAGTACTTGGTAATCTCACAATGATGATTTTTACAATAATTATTCTAGGTTTAGCATTGATAGATTCGTATATCTAGCCATTTTACAAATATATTATACCAAAGAAAATTGATAGAATCAAACATTTCACTATGTAAGCGTATGCATATTTGTGATGGTTTCTGTTTTTGAGTGAAGTTGCTTACCCACCGTGTACATTCGCACAAACAGTCACCTGTTTGGCAGAGTTTAGTGTCCAGGCAATAAAAACATCAACATTGAATATAACTTAAAAATAAATGGGATAATTTAAACTATATACAATACACCAATAAAATGTATAGGAATAGATGTTTGCGAATAATTTTGATAGTTTATTCTCTCACGTGAAAAGAAATTATGGAAATTTTTTTTTCGTTTTAATAGGTATCCCTTATTTACATTTCTCTCTATATTAAAAAAAAGTTACCGACGCCGCCGACGCCGCCGCCGCAGAATTGAAATTTTTGTTGTTTAGCTCCATTCTTAGACGGTTTCCCGAGAAAGTACTGATCGGAAAAATATGAAATTAACATGCTTTGTTCTTCATCGTATTCCCTGGATAATTATTAAGATTTTTTTCCGATGCGGCTATTAGTTTAGGTTTTATTAAGTGTTAAAGTTGAAGAAGTGAAATTTCTTCCGCGAGTGAGCAAAACACATTCAAAATTTCAGTCTTTAGTCGTGAGGTTTTTTTTAAGAGTACCTCTCAACGTAAATTTTTGCAGCTCGTCGAGTTTTTTTTTGAAATTTAAAAGTGGTTCTTGATAATATTTTTTTGAAATTCGGGAAAAATCGGGACATTTTTGTTACTTTTTTTTAAAACTGCCGTATCTATATCTAATTACTATTAGTTTTTAATTTTTAAAATATCGCAGTATACCTCAGAATATACTCTTTCTTACGGTACTATTATTTTTGAAATCGGTTAATAATTAAATTGGATGCAATCAAAAGTTCGTGATACAAAATTCGGAATCTTCGGATATTTTCGCTACGTTTTGTTAAAACCGTTATGTCTACGGCAAAAACCATTATTTTTTTAATTTGAGAACATCACTGAATACACTACATTACACTCTTTCTTATGGTACAATTATTTTTCAAATTGGTTAATAAACAAAATCGATGCAATTAAAAGTAGGTCATACAATTTTCGGAACTTTCAGATCGTAACTTCCGATACAAAACTAAAATGGTCATATCTATACAGGGTGGTCCCGAATTCATGGTACAAACTTTAATGGTAGGTACAGGACATTGTAACAATGATTTATTGTATAGGAATGTATAGTCGCAAGTGACGCGGTGAGGCGAAAACAGGGGAAATAACGGCCGAAAGGAAAAACAAAGATTTTATTGAAAGCGTTGTTGACAAGTGTCATGTTTACAGTAATTGTTCAAAATTGCGTCCACCAGTATCGATACATGCTTGACAGCGTCGGTGGAGCGATTGGCGTACACGTTCAAAGATGCCTGGTATTTCACGCACACCTGCAGCAGCTACAGATAAGCGAGCGACGAGATCCTCATCTGAGTCAACTGGAGTCTCATAAACAAGATGCTTTAGATGTCCCCATAAAAAGTAATCGAGGCTCGATAAATCGGGAGATCAGGGTGGCCAAGGGACTGGTCCACCACGCCCAATCCATCGAGTACCAAACGTGGCATTCAGGTAATTCCGTACATCAATGCTGAAGTGTGCTGGCGCCCCATCGTGCTGAAACCACATGCGGTTACGAATGGCGATCGGAACATCATGCAGCAGTTGTGGTAACACTTCTTTCAGAAAAATAAGATAGCTTCCGCCAGTGAACCGCGTGGGTAGTAAGTATGGGCCAATCAAAAAGTCGTTCACAATACCAGCCCACACATTAATACTGAAACGTTGTTGAAACGCATGTCGACGCGTTGCATGTGGATTATCGGTTGCCCACACATGGGAATTGTGCGCATTAAAGACACCCTCTCGTGAAAATGTCGCTTCATCTGTAAATAGCACATAATCTACGAAATCCGGCTGCAACGCACATTGCTGCATCACCCACAGGCAGAAGTTCACGCGGCGAGGATAATCTGCCGGATTCAATGCTTGTACTTTCTAAAAATGGAAGGGGTGTAAGCGATTTTCGTTTAACACTCTGCATACAGTCTGATGACTCACACCTACGTCACGCGCAGCAGTTCTTGTGCTTGACTCGGGTCTATCAGCCACAATGTTCAAGATGCTTTCTTCCAGCCTTGGAGTGCGTACAGCTCTTACTCGACCAGCGCCATGTCTGTTGACGTCGAACGCACCTGTTTCACAAAGTTGACGATGTAACCGTTGAAAAATTCTATGATCCGGCATTCGTCGATCAGGATACTCCGCGCGATACATTCGTAACGCAGCTCTGCCGTTACCATTTGCACGGCCGTACATGTAATGCATGTCTGCTTTTTCTGCATACGTAAAGTCACCCATCGTCTACGGCAGCACAATTGTGAATGGCGCTCTTCCCTACTGCGATGCATCATGTTCAACAGCGGCTAGACATCTACTGCCCTCTACCGGCAATGATACCAACCGATCACTCCATTTCTCTTTCCTTTTATTTCCCCTGTTTACGCCTCACCGCGTCACTTGCGACTATACATTCCTATACAATAAATCATTGTTACAATGTCCTGTACCTACCATTAAAGTTTGTACCATGAATTCGGGACCACCCTGTATAGTATTACTGTTAGTTTTTAATTTTAAAAATATTGCAGTATACCTCACAATGTACTCTTTCTTACTGTACAGTTATTTTTAAAATTGGTTCATAAATAAATTCGATGCAATCAAAAGTTGGTGACACAAATTTCGTATTTTTCAGTTCGCATAGCTGGTTCCGCAAACAGCAGTGGGTTGCATTTTCTACTATCGGGTTTGCCAGATATCAAATTTATCGTAGCAACAATTGCCATAAAAACGATTTCTTTTTATTTGGCGAGGAAAAAGGCTCGCTTTTTTCCCTCTGTTCTCAAGACAGTTTACCGACAAAGTACAATCGTAAAGTTTTGATATTAACACTGTTTACTTAAAATTGTACAGGGAACAAGATACAGAAGATTTTTTACTGATGCGGCTATTAGTTTAGGGTGCATTAAGTGTTAAAGCAAAAAAAAGTGAAATCAATTGCGAAAGAAGTATTGGTTTGAGAAAGCAAACCAAACGGGATTGCGTAGCAATCCCCGGGGTCGGCGAGCGTAAGCGAGCAGGGCGCGAAGCCCTCGCTGTGACGTCATGTACCGGAAAGTGAAATCAGCATAATACGAATTATTCAGATAGTTTCACTCTGTGAAAGGAATGTTGGTTTGCGAAGCAAACCAAATGACATCTGTGAAAGGAGTGTTGGTTTGCGAAGCAAACCAAATGGGATTGCGCAGCAATCCCCGGGGGTTGGCGAGCGTAAGCGAGCAGGGGGCGGAGCCCCCTAGTAGTTAAAAAAAATAGACCAAAACAAATAATTATAATATAAGCGGTAGAAAATAGCTTTAATAATAAATCTTTATAAATCTTTTTTTCATCACGGATACGACACAACAGGTCATCGAAAATACAATGCTATCAAGAACAAAAGATATCGAAGTCATATTTATTATACAAAGATGAAATTATAGATCTATTCAACTAATCAAACTCAGTATGTTTGATGACCATCAGTGGTGTTAATAACTTCTGCTACACGTACTATCGGCATTGAAAGAAAGATGCTTTTTTGGGGGTGGGGTTTAAATATGTTAAACCATGCTGCACCTTCACACATTGCCAAAGTTCATCAGGCATATCTGTGGGTGGTCTTTGGTGTGCCACTTGTTGGGTGATCAGAGATATCCACTGAATGACAGATGTGGTTCAGTGACAGAACGGGGGAGGCATGGTCAAAGTGAAACTTGGTGGACATTGTGAAATTCTTGTCCGTTGCATAGAACCTGATGTCACACATTTTTATCCTCAGATAAGCATCAGGTAACCTGAATATACGGGAAGATAATAGGCTCCAAAACTTCATACCAAACTTTGTCGCAATAATGGACTACTTGAAAATAATCACCGCTTCTGCAAATGACGTCAAATCTTTCATTCTGACAGATGCTGTAGTGTAACATCCGTATTACTGACGTAGGGTTCTTAACCCACTTGGACGCGCACTATATGTTACATGAAGACGCCGGAGCAATGCCGGAAACAATTTTTTTAATGAAATACAAAAAAATACTATTTTGCTGTTAAAATTAATTTAGTTAATTAAAACACAGTACGAAAAACCTAAAAAAAAATTATTTTTTAGATAAATACCTCTTTTAAAATTCTATATTTTAAAATGCACTTTAAATTTATAATTATGTCACATTGATACTGAAAAAAGGAAATTTAAGACATAAATTAAAAATAGTATTCATTTATAAGAATACTAAATTATTATTACATTAATAAATTTATCATAAATCTTAAATTTCACTGACATTTATTGCAGAGGACGTTTCTATGTTCTGCACATCTATATATATAATTCTCTTACGTGACACGCAAAAAAGACGTTATTTGTAATCGCGTTTTGGCAACACTGTACGATTGTTTGTTTATCGCGAACTCTCGCGCATCGATTGAATTTATAGCGTTATCGGATGAAATTTAATTGAAAAAAAAAAGGAAATTTTAATGAGCTGTTGCAGTTAGTTTATAATAGAAATCAAAGAAAGCGGAGGATCTTTTCAGGGCCATTTAAAAAACGGTCCTTTTCAGGGCCAACAATTATAGTTCAATAAGACGCTTGCACTACAACTTTCGGCAATAAACTCAATGAAAGAGTGTGGGTCGTTTGAGTGCTGGGAAAATGTACACACAAACAACATGCTGGGTATTCAATTTCCAAAGCAACGCTCACATTTCGAGTCAAAATTTGAACAAAGTTTTCATTTGAATTCTGATTTTAGAGATAGTGTATATATTTTTTCTGTAATACAGCAAATTTAGATTTGAAAAATATTTTTTTGGTAACATATTTTGAAAACAATCCCTTCTGCTAGGACACATGTCTTCATTGAGGCGAGCAAAGCGAGCATAGGTTCGCGCAGCGAACCAATGAGGATTGCGAAGCAATCCTCCGGGGGTTGGCGAGCGTCAGCGAGCAGGGGGCAGGCCCCCTAGTACAATTTACTACACTTAGCACCACCAATTAGTGATTTTCTGTCCTTTTGAACTGGGGCATACATGGCACCTTTTTCTTGGACTCTTGTTTACAGTTTAGTTTTTCTGGCAATTCATGGGAAAGCATTGGTTGCAAACTTTTCTCTTGAAAGTGGTTATTCAAAAGTTCTAACGAAAGTTCTTTGATAAACAAGCTTCGTTTTCTATATTGAATCACCGGAACTTCTGTTGACAACAACAGTACTCGGGCATTTATGGTTGCAGTAATTATATTACTGAAAAATACAACCATGGTCAATCTTTTGATTTTTCTAGCAGTAGAATAAGTAGGGTACATTTAATCTACTAAGTCTACACCCCCCTTTGTTGTATTACAAAATGTTATCATCTCTGATTTCTTGAGTTCTGTCGATTTATCAATGGTACTATCATTATGCATTGTAGATAACAGGACGACGCATTTGTAGGAAACCGAAGTCCTGTTCTTTAGAAACCCTAATAATGATGAATGCACTTCTAGATTCTTTCCACATCTAAAGGTAGCTCTTTTTTATTTTTTCTAACTTTTACAACAAGTATAATTTTCATCTCTTCATTTTATCATCATAGCTCAAGTAGCGAGACATTTTCAATTCGTCTGTTCTCCTTCGCGATCTTAAACGAAAATGCAAGCGCGCGCACCGGGCATCAAAAGCACAAACACCGTTTTTCTGAGAAAATAGTTAAGGAAAATTCTTGAAATGCCTTTGGTTGTGACGTACATGACCTAGAATGCAGATACTGCGAATTGGAATAATTCCATTAAGGGGATGGTTTTCTGTGCTACGGTTTTGTAATGCTCCGGCCAGATAGGCACGGAGCATCACGGGTTAATGTTGCACAACGCTTCGTAATACCCATGCTCGCAAGATATTCTCATTGTACAATTTATATTCCACAAGGTCTGAGAGTAGTTTTTATTCTTTTAAAGATTTCGCAGATTTGATTGCATTTATGACATTCAATCTGGCAAAATAATTCAAAATTTCTTTATCAATTTCAATACAATTTTAATAAATGTCTACACCATTTACAAATATGTGAGCAATGAAGAAAAGAGAGAATGTGTATGTGTAATGTAGGTTTTATATTCTGTTTACATACTTAAAGTACATAAAGAACAGTACGCACAAGATATACGAGATGGCGAATTGGTTTCTCAAGGACGAAGTTCAGACCTGCAGTTCAGATACGGCTCTCTGTACAGGTTTATACGGCCGCAGAAAAGATTCGGCCCTCAAAATTTTTTATCATGCCCGTAGACAAGGTATGATTCTCCAAATATTTCTATCAGACCCACAGACAAAATACGACTCTTCTAATAGGTAAATCGGCCCATATCTCACGTCCCTCTGAATAGGTTTACTTAGCACGCAAGCCAGATAGGAGTGTTGGAAATTGGTACAAGATACTCCGTTTGGAAAGAACAAATATTTTAAAAAGTAGCATATAAATAAATATATATTTTTTATTATCAAAACGCAAAGCATGGAATAACCACAATAGAAATTGCCCTCGATCTACAATCTTTCATCCAAATTTGCGGTAGAAGAAAAATCCTGTGGGAAAACAAATTGTCAGAAACCCAGAAATTACGATCCGTGAGATCCCAAGAACTTAGGTTGAAAATGTAAGAGAAATAAAAGCATAACAATAAAACAATAACATAAAGAAAAATGTTGTTTCGTGCTCATAATCCAAAGATGATCAGATTCCACAAGAGTTCAACATTTTATCTGAGATGTTAAGCGAAGATGATTTGAGGTTACTGTGTTTTCTTCGTATATCGGATAAGACATGACGTTGCACAAGAATGTTTGAGAAATATATTCGGTTGACTCTCACAGCCTTAAAAAAATACTTTTCATTTGCATAAAAGTCGGGAATGTTACTTAATCTAAACCTATTTGATTTTGTTACATTCCTTATTTCTCTAACATTTTTTAAAATT
This sequence comes from Metellina segmentata, assembly GCA_947359465.1. Taxonomy (NCBI): domain Eukaryota; kingdom Metazoa; phylum Arthropoda; class Arachnida; order Araneae; family Tetragnathidae; genus Metellina; species Metellina segmentata. Next base: position 67,091,546 of record OX375874.1, on the reverse strand, counting down.
CAGATTACATACTTTTGAATTTTATTATATTATGGACCATAACTTTCTAAGGTAATTCATATAACAATATCATTATCTTCAAAAATTTATGTCGATGTATAAATAAACATTTGAATTAATTCAATCCAATGATATCAAATGAAAAACTAAAGAACTAAAAATCTGACAAGAACAACAAAAAATATTTAAATGTTTCAGTTTTTCATAACATTGTCTCAAATGGGTGTACGCAGGATTTTTTTATACTTATTATTTTTTACAAGGGATCTAAGCATGATTTAACTTTAAGAATGTTTAACAAACAATACATTAATTTTTAAATTTAAAAAAATTTCGTTTCATTACAGTGTAGCATCTTTAAATTAATTAAAGTTGTTAGTAATTTCATTCATATTGAGTTTTTTTTTATCTACAGATACCACTCTACATGGAAGATTTACTCTTTTTTTATTTCTATTAAAAATATCGATTCTGATAAGCAACCGTATTTATGTCATTAATTCGTACAAGATACTTCGATGAAATTGGAATTTTAACTTTAAGGAATTGTCTGTCTCTGAATCTCTGAACTTGGTTGCGTAAGTCTGTCTGTCTTCCCGTTCTATGTATGATTTAGAATCTGTATGTTTGTACAAGCATCACATAAAATGAATTCAACGTATGTTAATGCAATGTTCGATACATGATACACCATATTATAATTTAGTAATTACAATATTTCAAAATTTATTTGCTTATATATTTAAGCAACTTTCATGTTAAAAAAAAAGTGAGTAACTGTACTTAAATCAACCATAATTTGGTAGTTTTGGAGTAGCTGGAAGGTATATCGAGCATTGAAATCACTTGGATTGTTTCACCAGTAATGCTGAAACACCATTTATCTTTCAAAAACTAATTTTAATTAATTTAAATTATAATATATTTGTATTTTTGAGCCGAATTTACTTTCTTTTTAAAATATAAATTATTTCAGGTTATTTGGGACAGTCGATGTTTTGCAACGTAACGGAAACTAGGTTTCATTTGCACTTGACAGTCATCTTTTCTGTCTTTTTTCACTGAGAATCAATTTCGTGTCTGTAGCAACTGTGAGAGATCAAAAGATAAAAAATAATCACGAATTTATATCTTTAGAACAACTTTTTTCCGGGAAATTTTTATTTTGTTTTACCTATGAGTTTTGTTGTTTTGTGTTTAAAATGATTATTTTAATAAATTATTTCTCCTTTTCATCACAAGCAACAACACCACAAACTGTCATGTAAGGAAGAGAAAAGCAATTTTTATATGAAATTTTGCCATTATTGAAAGAACTCTAATGTTAAAACTATACAAACTAGGAATAATAAAATATCACAAAAGCTTTGGCATAGCAGGCACAGAAAGTCAGAGTGGAATATTTTACGATTCTATTTAAAATTAATAAATTATAATAGGCTATATCTGCTTCGTCTCAATACATTCAATTTGAACTAAAGTTATTTTATTATTGCAAGTACCGAAAAATTTAATTTAAAAAATTAATATATTTGCTTTTAAAACAAAACTAGTGTTCCTAATCCTCCCTCATATTATTATGTTGTAGTATTTACCTTAAGTCTGTCACTTTTCGTCAGTTTGTACTTTTGGCAGGGGAGCGATATATCGCAACGAGGCAAGAAAAGCGACACAACTCAAAATTGCAGAATTTGAGAAACATCAACTTAAAGGACACTATAAAACATATTGGAATATTATAAGATTTTTGTTAAGTATTTATGGCTTTAAATTCTATTGTATTCTATAGAACAGTAATATAACATGCTGGGGCACCTCATACATATTTTTCAATGACATAACATAAAAAAAAAATTTTTTTCAGTTGTGTCACTTTTCTTGCCGAGGTGCTATATGTGAAATCTATTACATGGATGAGCATGCATGTTTTGGATCTGTGTCCAAAGTAGCTTTTAGAAGTTATGACGATGTCAAATATCTGTTAAAAATTATTTTACGATTAAATGATTTGGCATTTTTCTACGAAAGAAGAAAGTTATTATTTTTCTGGTCATTTTCAATGTAATAGTTAACCAATTCAACCCGAGTGAAGTCGGGTATATTGCTAGTCACTTATAAAATATGAACAAAGTGGTTATGGTATTAAAATGCCATAGGTTTCTTAAACTTCGTTGGTATATAAATATCTAAAGAAATTTAGCCACTGAAGTTTATAAACAGTGATGGAATGAAACAAACACTAAAGAAAACGTTTTAAATAATATTATTTATTATTCAGAGTCACATAACACTATATTGTGCTAAAGTTCTCATGGTTGATATTTTCCCATTCGATATGATTGCTTTTGTGCATGAGGTACGTGATTTGCAATGTCCTTTTAATTTCATGAAATCTACGGAATTTCTTATGGAAACTCTCTTTGAAAAACTATTTCGTTTCTCGAGAAATCGATACCATCGGAACATCAAATTACAATTTTATATCCTTTGGATTAAAATTCTGGTAGGAGCAAATGCCTCTCGTTTTTGGAAACAGCTGGTACAGGTTATCTAATTTCACTGCTTTATTTCAAATTTCTGACTTTAGTATGTTATTATTTTCAATTTACTAGATTCTATTGGCATAGTGAAACGTATTTGTTGCATTTTATAAAGATTGTTACCATATGTATGTATTTAGTAACTATTATAAAAAGTAAATAAAAAGAATTAAAAGTATTAAAATAAAGTTTCTTACAAATTTAAAATATAACCTTTGTAAAGTATTCCATTTTCTATAAAGTAGTGGTATTTTCCAATTCTGTTGATTTAAGTGGTTTATTTAAATGTCTATGGCATTTACAGGGAATTGTGAGAAATAATATAATCCATGTTAATTTGTTAAAGAAAACAGTTTGAAATAATTTTTTATTTAAATAAATGGTTTGTATCACGTAGCCCCCGCACATCATTTATGGTGGATGGAAAAAAATTGCTTCTAAAATATATGCTGTAAGTACTGGAGTGAATATGCTTGAGCGGAGACTACGTATTCCTATTTGATTGCGAAGAGACGGAAGGTTAATAAAACTTGACCTGGTTCAAAAAGTTGAAGTCAATAGTTACGATTGTGACGTGATGTCAGAGGGCGAAAATAGCGAAATCGTGTTGATTCTTTATTCTCCGGAACGGAAGAAAGAATAGTAAAAAGAACTAATAAATTCATTTAAAAATGTTCTAGATTGAATTTTAAAAATTGGTGCAACCCAAAATCGCAAACAATTTGGACTATCTGTGTGCCAAATCACATTATTGTAAGTGCCATAGATTCGTCAGGGCACTAAATAGAGACACACAGACAAACACTTCCTTTTATAGTAGTAGAAATGTTATCTATGCATGGGATGCAATTGCATCTGTTCACTTCTTGTAAGCACTCACATTATTTTCATAGCGACGGACAAATAAGAATTTATCCTTAAAATTTAACTTTCACGGATTCATTTTTCTAGCCACCGATTTAACGACGCATCCAATCCTGATTTCAAAAACAGTTAGAAAGATGGACGCAGAAAAAAAAACGCTCTTAAGAAAAGGGCACGATAGAGCATTTTATCAAGACAGCAAAAGAGCTGCACAAATTAAATTATCTCCATCAGGAGTTCTCAATCACTGTTGCATTAGATGGTTCCTGCGTTATCCGCCTGGTGGATAATTGGAAAGAAGGTAAAATCTTTATTTCTCTTCAATTTCAGTAAACGAAATTAATTAAAAATAAATATATTTGTCCTTAAACAATGGATCCTAAAGAAGTTTGTAAACATACTATTATAACTATGAAAATGCTCTTAACCGTTTCTTTGATTTTCTCACTAAAGTATGGAAAAAATATGCCACTTACAAAATCTTGAAGATTTATGCTCTGCGGACAACCTCAGGGAATTCTATTTAAAATGTATACAGCCATTCCGCTCAATGGTGATCATTCCTCTAATTGAAATTTTTCAATTACGGGAATTCCCATTAGTTGAAATATTTAGTTATTGAATACCCACAATTTTATAATCTTGGTCCTAATTGCAAGTAATATGTATCAAGGTTATTGTAAGTTTCTTATAATTTTATTCCGTTAATTTTTAAAAATTATTTTTCTGAAATCAATCTTGTTAATGACTATATTTGAATATGATAATAAAATTAATTGAAAGTACTTTTGAATTAACTTTTGCCACATACATGGAAATCTAAATCTGGGCTTGAAAGTTATGACGTTGCTTCCTCTCAGTTGAACAGATAACATAATATGCCGACAATTGATGATTGTGAATGAATCATCAAAAAGTTCTAAAATAGACTGTATTGAGCTTCATTGACAAATTTCTGAAAGCTGCTTTTTCCCTCCACATCATAGAAACATATTTTTATAATACTATTAAAGTGGAGAGTGTTTTAAAATGCAAGGTTTAAATATGTGTATTTTACAATGCTTTTATTAAAGTGTATGTATACACTAGACATCCCGAAAACCGACCAGAATATCAATAATATTTTTTTATTAATTCAATATATTTTCGAACTTTTTAGTTTTGAAACGATTTTAAGATGTTGTAAATATTTTAAATAGTTTTAGTTACAAGGTTTTTTGTTAAGTACTATCCCTGTACAAACATATTGCCAAAACTGTAAACTCGATTTCTGAACAATTTTGTATTTTCATTAGGGTGATTTGTTCAAACAGTGATCACTCAACGATGAATAGTTCTATTATAGTTATTTTTGTACCATTACAATCCATATAATACAGAGGACGTTTTGAACCCCAATCAAAGTTATTGGTTCAGAAATGAATTTTTAGTCAATTTTTAAGTGTTGAAATTCTTGAAAATATCTTGATTTTTAAAACTTCCTAGGTGATAAAAATTGTCAAAAATAGTTATTCTTTCTAGCAACTAGACGGAGGTTTAAAACATGAAGGATAATGTAAGGACTAATTTCCAATAAGCATTGTCTTTCTGAACAAATTAGAATTTGAAATATCACTGTTCAAAAAACTTGCTGATTAGCTAATTAAATCTAAACTAGATAATTAATGGTTAGCTTAATCTATATTTTTCATACAGATACGAGTTTTAATACAAACCAATGACCTACTGTAAGAAAATGGAATTTTAAAATCAAGATTTGAAAAAAAAATCTTCTAGAGTATATGTAAACCTTACAGTAATTGTTTGTTTTATTATAATCTTTAAATGCTGGAATGTGGAATGATTCGTATAACTTCTACTGTGCCTATTATTTGTGTGTTTCTATTTCTAACTCTCTTTAATAACGTTTTGTAGACTTCTTGGCACCATCTTGCCTACTGAAAATCATGGATACCTAACAGCAAATTTCATTAACGGATAATTTTAAAAAACAGTGTGCCAAGTATTCTTTCTTATGGTATAATTACTTTTAAAATTGGTATATAGATATATTGGATGCGATTAAAGGGATAATTTGAAAACTTCAAGGCAGAAAATAAGTTTTATTCGCGGAGATGAAAAGGTTTCATAAATAATTAAACTTGACAGACATAAAGAAATAAGTGTTGGTTTCAGAATCAAGCTAACAAAAGTTATTCTATCTCAATTTTTAGTTTTAGTGCTTTTACAACTTCCCTGGAATCGAATCCGCACCGGAAAGCACAAATTAAATGCTGAGTATACCTATTATAGTATAACTTTTAAGCAGTTTACAATATCACAGTGTATTTCTTGACATAATATAAGTATTTACTGCCTTAAAAAACAGTTAATGAGTTTTTGCTTTAAACCGATTAAATATTACAATTCCTTTCGATGTGGTAGAAGTGATTATTTTTGAAAAAGTAAGAATAAAAGCTTTAAACCATAGTATAGATTACGAATAGGGAATACGCAATCTTAGTGTGGAAGCTAATTATCATCAAGTGAACAGTTATGATGAATTCATTTACAGTAGTGTGTTGAATCAGTGGCAATGGTACCAAATTGGTTTGGTTAAACGTCTAACGTTCGTTTTAGGATAGGGTTAGTAAAACAGAAAACAATAAAGATGAATCAAGCTGTTAAACTGAAAGCAATACTGGCGTAAGAGCTTTTAAATCTCCGTCTAAAATCTCAGATTAAAAATTCTCCCTACAAAGTCGTAATCTAATATTTGAAATTTAAGTAAAACTAATGGTGAAAATTAGTAATATAAAATATTATAATAAAATAATAGTAATAAATAATATTATAATAATAGAATAAATAAATAATAAGAATAAAAAATAAAATAATTGTAATAAGTAACATTATAATAACAAAATAAAAAATAAGAAATAAAATAATAAGAAATAAGATTATAATAATACAATAAAAATAAAAAATATTAATAATAATAAATATAATAACAATAATAAAAAATAATACAATAAGAATAATAAATAATATAATAATTATAAAATAACAATAATAAATAACATAATAATAAATGATATAATAATAATATAATAATAATAAATGTAATAATAATATAATAATAATAATAATAATAATAATAAATGTAATAATAATATAATAATAATAATAATAAATGTAATAATAATATAATAATAATAATAATAAATGTAATAATAATATAATGATAATAATAAATGTAATAATAATATAATAATAAAAAATGTAATAATAATATAATAAAAAATAAAAAGTTATTAAAATAATTTCTAGTTGCAATTCAATACTTTGTCGTGAAAAGAAATGTCTTATTTGGCGAGAGAAAATGTAATTATTTTTCCTGATATCGGAGGACACTTTAATCGGAGGATTTTTTACACATAAATTAACAAGCTATGATTTTAAAGTAAACACACCATGGAAATTAAATGAGTGAAATTTGGCATACATTTTTAATAAATTTATGAACTAATTCTATGAATTCCTAATTCAAAATTATAGTGTACGCAAATCTTATTCTGTCCAATAAACTATACTTTTTTGAATTGCGTTGTTTGAAAGACGGCTCGGATCACACACTTACATTTGAGTTTATCTATTAAATATTCAAAAAAAAAAAACTGAATATTTAAAGGTATATTGTGCATCCTAATAAATAATTAATCAAGTGGATTATGTAACATTACTTTAAACTTGATTACTTCAGATGACTACCTAAAATAATTGAAATTTTAAATACAGATTCTTAAAAGAAAATTCAGGTTATTTCTTATATAATGACACCATTTTAATTTTAAATAACCTTTAATGACACAAACTCTTGAAAGAATATTTTTGTAAATTAGTTTTAATGTAATTAATGTTCTCAATTAATTACGCATCATGGAACACGACATCGGTCAAATAACTACCTCTGATTTCGTTGCAAATAGTGGCTCTAACAAACACGTAATTCGTTCAATTTCAACAGCAGTGATTAAGTATGTAAATAAAACAGCCATTATTAGGGATCAGAAAAATTAAAGTTAATTCGAAAACAGTGTCAGAGACAGAACACATGTTTGTTGTCAAATTAGAAATGGAACTAATTTTTTCGATGGTTTGATGAAAATGTAGTAGCTGTCAATTGTGAACGATAACGTTCTTTCTGTATTAAATAGATCGACAAAATGCTTACTGAACTGGTATCTTCAACAAGATAGCAAAGAAATATCATTCATCTCGTGTAATCATACTAATTATTTTATAAATGACACAATTCTCTACCTAATAATGTTCAGATCTGGTGAAGTCGATAGATCGATATATATACGCATAAACACTATATAACAAAAAAACCACGCACCAAGAAGAAATCATCCGATTGCTTCGAAATTTCGTATACAAAAATGTTTTGACCAAATATGCCAGGGCTCGAAATACCCGGGTGCACAGGTGCATTGTGCACATGAAAATATAATTGTGCACCTAATTTTTTCCCACTAGGTGCACGCAGTGCACCTTGTGCACCTAATTTAAAAACTTAGGTGCACAAGGTGCACCTGTATTAAAAAATCTATTTCGAGGCCTGAAATATGCAAATTATTAAAATTCGGTGTCTAAGGAATGAATAGTGCGATCTCCAGGGCATCGGAAATGCGCATCCAGCAGATGTATATAAGGAGTTGTTCTTGAACTGTTGTGGAAAATTTCTGCTGCATTGCGATTTAGGATACCTTTCAACGACTGAAAAAATGCCTCGGCGCAGGATTCGAGCTAATTACGGGCAACTTTCAGAGTTTGAAAGAGGTCGTATCTTTGCATTGAAAGAGGCAGGTTGGGCAAATCGAAGAATCGCTCGTCATGTGAGTCGAAGAGTTGCGGCGATTAGAAGATGCTGTCAAGAGTGGGTGGACAATGGCAGATTTCAGCGTCATGATGGTAGCGGTCGACGTAGCGCCACAACAGATCGCGAGGACAGAGTGATTGTCAGATCAGCTGTCACAGCGCCTGATTCATCGCTATCAACCATCAGTCGTGCGACCCACACACGAGAGTCCACCATGACCATTCACAGACGCGAAATCTACGCTCGTACCGACCGTTACGCCACTAGCCACTGACGCATGCACACTGTCGAGCCAGATTACAGTGGTGCTTGGCTCGATCAGGCTGGAATGATTCTAACTGGGGACGTATAGTCTTCAGCGACGAATCCCGCTTCCAACTGTGTCCTGACGATCATCGAAGACGGGTTTGGAGACGCCCAGGGCAGCGTGTCGATCCTGCTGTCACTATTGCACGCCACACGGGCCCTCAACATGAAGTTATGATCTGGGGTGTCATTTCCCTTGATAGCCGGACCCCTTTGGTCGTCATTAGAGGTACACTTACTGCACAGCGGTACGTTGACTACATTCTGAGGCATGTTTTGCTACCGTTCTTTTCACAGTACCCTGGGATTATTTTCAGAAAGACAATGCCAGACTACATATGGCACGTCTTTCTATGAACTGTCTTCAAGCTTGTCAAACACTTCCTTGGCCAGCCAGATCTCCAGATCTCTCTCTCATCGAGCATCACTTCAATATGATGGGAAGGCGACTGTATCCGGTAGGGAATGTTGATAACGAAGTCCGACAATTGGAGCATATTTGGCAAGAAATACCGCAGGTGACCATCCGGGAGCTTTATAGGTCTATGCCACGCCGTGTGTCAGCTTGCATCCAGGCTAGAGTCGGATCAACACCTTATTGAGCTCGTTACTGTAACTCTGAAATAAATCATTCAATTGTTCGAAAATGTTAATCATTTTCTATTCTGTACATAATTTTCCTATCCACCAATTTTTGTCTCCATCATACAACTCCTTTTTGGTGCGTCGATTTTTTTGTTGCAGAGTTTATCTGTATTCATTATACACATGCTATTTAACCACTTTTTTTAATCATTAGGAAGTTGTTACAGTATTGGTACTGTCTTCATTTGATTGATATATGAATTCTGTGATGATATATTATAAAAGTGAAATTTAATACATCTTCATTCCTTTCGAAATGAGAGAAATTGTTGTTATGATGGATTAAAAAATGTCAGTATTTATAAATTTTTTCTTTGCTGTAACTCTTCTGAGAGTGAACCAACAGGGAACGAAGCAAATTCTATATTATTTATTTTCTTTTTATGTACTCTTTTTTAAGTAGTTGGTGAGGTATAATTTTATGGACTGTTATGCCAAGTGTGTAACGAAATATATGAATTAACTTTTTCTAAGGGATTAGTTTCAGATTTGATTACATTAAATCGCTAAATTGCTTTCAATTTATTTTTTTAAATAACAGATATTTGTTTATTTATGTTTCATTAATTTGTGTTATTTATAGCATGAAAGCGGCATTCTCAAAAACGTTCGGGGTTTTTCCCTGTTTCCTTTTCCAATAGTTTCAGTTACTTCTTTTGTCCATCCCGATTTAAAACTTCAATTCCAATTGCATTTTAATGTATATTGTATTAATATTTATATCTCTTAAATGGTATTTGTGCGTTAAACAAGGGTATTGATTCAAAATATGATTTATTGGTTGTTTATAAAACTCTGTTCATGTTCGGTATCACAAATGTCACAGGTATTTGACGATGAATTAGTAAAATCTTCATCTACATTCATATATATCATCATTTAATATAATATGTGATTCACTGTATATGTGATAATATATTTAATATCAAGAATATCCTTTAGATATGAATTCTTTTGATTCTAAACATTTTTGGTTTCTTTGTTCTAAAATAAATTCCTCGAAAATATAACTGCCAAATATCGATAGTCAAAATTAATATATGACAGATGATAAATATTATGAACATATTAAAATTAGTATTTTCTTTTTCTGACTAGAATCCTTAACCTACCATTTAATTTATAGATCAATAGCAGAGCTACCAGACCTCACTCAATTTGAATTGGTTAAATATATATTGTAAAGTTTACCAGTGAGAGAATAATCATTTTTTGTTCTTTCGTAGAAAAATGACAAATCATTTAAGTATCAGTAAAATAAATATTTAACACCGTTTCAATATTTTTATATTTTTTCTATAACTTACATTAGACACAAATCATGTGCATCTTAACTCTGCTGTATGTCAGGACTACAACATGACATAAGTATTTAAATCATATTTAACACCTTTTCTATATTTTTATTTAATTTCTATAATTTACTTTAGACACAAATCATATGCATCGTAACCCTGCTGTATTTCAGGACTGCAACATGACGAAAGTTGACACTAAGGTTTCTACAAAAGATTTTGAAGGGATTTGGAATCCCTTTTTTAGGTTCTGTTCATGTAAAATTTTCAACTCAATTCGTAAATATGACGAATACTTGCTCTCATAGTTTATCTGTCAATATTCCGTTACTTGTGCCATTCTTGCACAAAGCATGCGACATTTTCCACTTTCGCCATCTTTAAAGGAGTGATAACAAATTTATTTTTGATATAACATTAATTTTTGTTTTTTAAGCAAATGAATTTTATTGAAAATTAAATTTGTTGACAAGTTTTATAATAAAAGAACTTATTTCAAAATTGTACTTCTTCAGTATAGACTAATGCAAAGTAAACTATAACCATTTTTTTTAAATATTGTTAATCGATTTGAGTTACTTTTAAAGAAAAACATTGTTTTTAACAAGATAAACTTACAGTTTGCTTAAATATTGTTTCAACTAGTATTCTAATAAACTTAAATATAGTTTCAAAAATCCCAGTCGGAATTTTTTGACATTAACATTACGTGAATGAAGGCATGACTTCACTTCAAGCTTGCTATATTCTAACATTCACACTGCTTTAAATCACATAGTTTATTGTGCTGTTGCTTGTTATGAAAATATATTAAAATTTATTAAAAATATATATTTAATAAATGTATTACAGAAAACAATGAAATATAAAATTTATGTTAAGTTGACTAGATAAATACAAGTTGCTCTATAGATATCATTCTAGAATTATTAATCTACATATATGAATAAAGATATAATCTAAATACATGGATATTAATTCCGGATTTTTTTTTATCTCGCGATTTTGCAAAACTTTCGCAACTAAAACTGGGACAAAGTTTACTGATATGAAATTAATTTCAAGTTTCAAAAATTAGAAAATATCGCTGACGTGGTCAAGGAATACGAATTTCCGTTTTGTTTCCGTTCATGGAAAATATCCTCAGTCCAAAATAGTCAGAATTTTTTTATCTGTCGTTATGAAAAATCAAGGATCAAAACACATAAGATATTCTAATTTAAATATTAAAAAAAATGTTTTTGGAAAAGTAGTTATTTTAGCAGTACTGGTAAAACAATCCAAGTAATCATAACACTCAGTATACAATCCAGCTTTCCAGAACTAGTAATTATGGTTGTTGAAAGTATAGTTATTCAGATGTTTTAGCGTAAAAGTTGACTGTATTCACTGACATGCCAAAAGTAATGGAATTGCTATATGCAAATTTACAGTTTACACTCGTATCGTGTTAAAAGGGTATAATGAGTGAAATGGTTATCAGTGATGTTTCTCGGACTCTTGAATGCCTTCTAAAACGTATAATAACGTGATACTGGCTACTTCACGAAAATCCTACTTTGAACGTTGAATGATAGTTGGAGTTTGACTCATTGCTGTTGAGAGTTGTTGAGACTTTTAAGGGGAGTTAGTACCTTTGAGACCTTGCGTTGCTCGCGAAAACATACTTTTTTCGATTCATCATAAATAATTGTATGGCTTTTAAAAAACAGCAGTCATATTTGTAATTAAAAAAATATTTTTATATAAAACCTAGCAAAACTTATACATAATTTCTTCGTTTTGAAATTTACCCACTTAACTTTTCCTCAAGTTTAAAAAAAAACTAATAAACGTAGAGTTAAGAAATTTTGTATGGTTATTCTAAAAGAAGATCTTAGTTCTCTGAACTATGGATTTATGTATGAGAGCTATAGTTTTTTATTTATAGATCCATACATAACTAAAAAAATTTCAAAGTTGACTTATTTTAATACTATTAATTTTTATAAATATTTGTACTTCAAATATCACAAATTCCTTAGTTCACAGAATTAAGACATTCGTTTGCTTCAATTTGGTGCAAACATTTGGGTTTTACAGTGCATCTTTCAAAAGTTATCTTGTGGGAAAGTTAAGTGGGTAAATTTCAAAACGAAGAAGTTGTGTATAATTTTTGCTAGGTTTTATGTAAAAAAATATTTTTAATTACAAATATGACTGCTGTTTTTTAAAAGCCATACAATTATCTTTAAACTGTATCAATTTTATACTACAATATACAAAACTCAATTATTTATGATGAATCGAAAAAAGTATGTTTTCGCGAGCAACGCAAGGTCTCAAAGGTACCAACTCCCCTTAAGATTTCTCACTCTGCATTGCCAAAGGTGTATTGAGAGTCCTTCATCGAAAGCAATACCTACCACATAGAACAGCGCAGTGTCCAATCACGTCAAATGAATTATCTAGACACCCGATGTCTGAGCAGAAGTGTCCTTGAAAAAGATGAATTGTGCTGTGTGACAATGAGGCACGCACTGTCTGTGAAGTCCCCACAGTGAGATCTTAAGTGAGATATGACAATAGAAGATTGACTCGACAGCCTTTATTTAAAGCACATCAACTGCTTCAGGGCTGCACAGAGGTTCATCAAAACATGTATTGGGCATTATATGACTGAAAGAAAGTAGCGTATTCCGATGTGCCACGTTTCCAATCTTGTTCAAGCTGATGGTCGGGTTCGGGTGTGGGGCAAACCACATGGGGCTAAGTGTAATATTAAACCATTCTTTTTTAGAATTTTTATATTTTGGAAATGGCAACACAGCACAGCCTGGCCCAGAATCCTCTCAATCTCCGGAACCAATGAGAAGGGAGGGAGAATTCAGAACCACTCTTGACTTCAAACAGGAATGTGGTCTAAATGTGACCTAAAAACTCTTTCGATGGACACATTTTTAAGAATCCTTTGTTTTCAATGTTTTGTCTGCGTGATTAGCTTGTTCTGCTTATATTTGCTATGTTTAAATAAATATAGCTTTGAATATTTTAGTCTGATTTTTCATTCGATCCTTTTTTTTTTTATGTTGCGTCTGCATGTTTTTACTGTTGTTTCGCTTGAATTAGCAATGTTTAAATGTTCAGCATTACATTTTTTTTTAGGCTATCTACTTTCTGGTTTTCAGAATAAGTGCAGGAGTGTCCAAGCAAAATCTGCTCTGGTTTTGGTGGACATCACTTCAATGTTCAGTAAAACCACCTGTCTGATTTTTCATTCGATCCTTTTTTTTTATGTTGCGTCTGCATGTTTTTACTGTTGTTTCGCTTGAATTAGCAATGTTTAAATGTTCAGCATTACATTTTTTTAGGCTATCTACTTTCTGGTTTTCAGAATAAGTGCAGGAGTGTCCAAGAAAAATCTGCTCTGGTTTTGGTGGACATCACTTCAATGTTCAGTAAAACCACCTGTCTGATTTTTCATTCGATCCTTTTTTTTTATGTTGCGTCTGCATGTTTTTACTGTTGTTTCGCTTGAATTAGCAATGTTTAAATGTTCAGCATTACATTTTTTTTAGGCTATCTACTTTCTGGTTTTCAGAATAAGTGCAGGAGTGTCCAAGAAAAATCTGCTCTGGTTTTGGTGGACATCACTTCAATGTTCAGTAAAACCACCTGTCTGATTTTTCATTCGATCCTTTTTTTTTATGTTGCGTCTGCATGTTTTTACTGTTGTTTCGCTTGAATTAGCAATGTTTAAATTTTCAGCATTACATTTTTTTTAGGCTATCTACTTTCTGGTTTTCAGAATAAGTGCAGGAGTGTCCAAGAAAAATCTGCTCTGGTTTTGGTGGACATCACTTCAATGTTCAGTAAAACCACCTGTCTGATTTTTCATTCGATCCTTTTTTTTTATGTTGCGTCTGCATGTTTTTACTGTTGTTTCGCTTGAATTAGCAATGTTTAAATGTTCAGCATTACATTTTTTTTAGGCTATCTACTTTCTGGTTTTCAGAATAAGTGCAGGAGTGTCCAAGAAAAATCTGCTCTGGTTTTGGTGGACATCACTTCAATGTTCAGTAAAACCACCTGTCTGATTTTTCATTCGATCCTTTTTTTTTATGTTGCGTCTGCATGTTTTTACTGTTGTTTCGCTTGAATTAGCAATGTTTAAATGTTCAGCATTACATTTTTTTTTAGGCTATCTACTTTCTGGTTTTCAGAATAAGTGCAGGAGTGTCCAAGCAAAATCTGCTCTGGTTTTGGTGGACATCACTTCAATGTTCAGTAAAACCACCTGTCTGATTTTTCATTCGATCCTTTTTTTTTTATGTTGCGTCTGCATGTTTTTACTGTTGTTTCGCTTGAATTAGCAATGTTTAAATGTTCAGCATTACATTTTTTTAGGCTATCTACTTTCTGGTTTTCAGAATAAGTGCAGGAGTGTCCAAGAAAAATCTGCTCTGGTTTTGGTGGACATCACTTCAATGTTCAGTAAAACCACCTGTCTGATTTTTCATTCGATCCTTTTTTTTATGTTGCGTCTGCATGTTTTTACTGTTGTTTCGCTTGAATTAGCAATGTTTAAATGTTCAGCATTACATTTTTTTTAGGCTATCTACTTTCTGGTTTTCAGAATAAGTGCAGGAGTGTCCAAGAAAAATCTGCTCTGGTTTTGGTGGACATCACTTCAATGTTCAGTAAAACCACCTGTCTGATTTTTCATTCGATCCTTTTTTTTTATGTTGCGTCTGCATGTTTTTACTGTTGTTTCGCTTGAATTAGCAATGTTTAAATTTTCAGCATTACATTTTTTTAGGCTATCTACTTTCTGGTTTTCAGAATAAGTGCAGGAGTGTCCAAGAAAAATCTGCTCTGGTTTTGGTGGACATCACTTCAATGTTCAGTAAAACCACCTGTCTGATTTTTCATTCGATCCTTTTTTTTTATGTTGCGTCTGCATGTTTTTACTGTTGTTTCGCTTGAATTAGCAATGTTTAAATGTTCAGCATTACATTTTTTTTAGGCTATCTACTTTCTGGTTTTCAGAATAAGTGCAGGAGTGTCCAAGAAAAATCTGCTCTGGTTTTGGTGGACATCACTTCAATGTTCAGTAAAACCACCTGTCTGATTTTTCATTCGATCCTTTTTTTTTATGTTGCGTCTGCATGTTTTTACTGTTGTTTCGCTTGAATTAGCAATGTTTAAATGTTCAGCATTACATTTTTTTTAGGCTATCTACTTTCTGGTTTTCAGAATAAGTGCAGGAGTGTCCAAGACAAATCTGCTCTGGTTTTGGTGGACATCACTTCAATGTTCAGTAAAACCACCTGTCTGATTTTTCATTCGATCCTTTTTTTTTTATGTTGCGTCTGCATGTTTTTACTGTTGTTTCGCTTGAATTAGCAATGTTTAAATGTTCAGCATTACATTTTTTTTAGGCTATCTACTTTCTGGTTTTCAGAATAAGTGCAGGAGTGTCCAAGAAAAATCTGCTCTGGTTTTAATGGACATCACTTCAATGTTCAGTAAAACCACCTGTCTGATTTTTCATTCGATCCTTTTTTTTTATGTTGCGTCTGCATGTTTTTACTGTTGTTTCGCTTGAATTAGCAATGTTTAAATGTTCAGCATTACATTTTTTTTAGGCTATCTACTTTCTGGTTTTCAGAATAAGTGCAGGAGTGTCCAAGAAAAATCTGCTCTGGTTTTGGTGGACATCACTTCAATGTTCAGTAAAACCACCTGTCTGATTTTTCATTCGATCCTTTTTTTTTTATGTTGCGTCTGCATGTTTTTACTGTTGTTTCGCTTGAATTAGCTATGTTTAAATGTTCAGCATTACATTTTTTTAGGCTATCTACTTTCTGGTTTTCAGAATAAGTGCAGGAGTGTCCAAGAAAAATCTGCTCTGGTTTTGGTGGACATCACTTCAATGTTCAGTAAAACCACCTGTCTGATTTTTCATTCGATCCTTTTTTTTTTATGTTGCGTCTGCATGTTTTTACTGTTGTTTCGCTTGAATTAGCTATGTTTAAATGTTCAGCATTACATTTTTTTAGGCTATCTACTTTCTGGTTTTCAGAATAAGTGCAGGAGTGTCCAAGAAAAATCTGCTCTGGTTTTGGTGGACATCACTTCAATGTTCAGTAAAACCACCTGTCTGATTTTTCATTCGATCCTTTTTTTTTTATGTTGCGTCTGCATGTTTTTACTGTTGTTTCGCTTGAATTAGCAATGTTTAAATTTTCAGCATTACATTTTTTTAGGCTATCTACTTTCTGGTTTTCAGAATAAGTGCAGGAGTGTCCAAGAAAAATCTGCTCTGGTTTTGGTGGACATCACTTCAATGTTCAGTAAAACCACCTGTCTGATTTTTCATTCGATCCTTTTTTTTTATGTTGCGTCTGCATGTTTTTACTGTTGTTTCGCTTGAATTAGCAATGTTTAAATGTTCAGCATTACATTTTTTTTAGGCTATCTACTTTCTGGTTTTCAGAATAAGTGCAGGAGTGTCCAAGAAAAATCTGCTCTGGTTTTGGTGGACATCACTTCAATGTTCAGTAAAACCACCTGTCTGATTTTTCATTCGATCCTTTTTTTTTATGTTGCGTCTGCATGTTTTTACTGTTGTTTCGCTTGAATTAGCAATGTTTAAATGTTCAGCATTACATTTTTTTTAGGCTATCTACTTTCTGGTTTTCAGAATAAGTGCAGGAGTGTCCAAGAAAAATCTGCTCTGGTTTTGGTGGACATCACTTCAATGTTCAGTAAAACCACCTGTCTGATTTTTCATTCGATCCTTTTTTTTTATGTTGCGTCTGCATGTTTTTACTGTTGTTTCGCTTGAATTAGCAATGTTTAAATTTTCAGCATTACATTTTTTTTAGGCTATCTACTTTCTGGTTTTCAGAATAAGTGCAGGAGTGTCCAAGAAAAATCTGCTCTGGTTTTGGTGGACATCACTTCAATGTTCAGTAAAACCACCTGTCTGATTTTTCATTCGATCCTTTTTTTTTATGTTGCGTCTGCATGTTTTTACTGTTGTTTCGCTTGAATTAGCAATGTTTAAATGTTCAGCATTACATTTTTTTTAGGCTATCTACTTTCTGGTTTTCAGAATAAGTGCAGGAGTGTCCAAGAAAAATCTGCTCTGGTTTTGGTGGACATCACTTCAATGTTCAGTAAAACCACCTGTCTGATTTTTCATTCGATCCTTTTTTTTTATGTTGCGTCTGCATGTTTTTACTGTTGTTTCGCTTGAATTAGCAATGTTTAAATTTTCAGCATTACATTTTTTTTAGGCTATCTACTTTCTGGTTTTCAGAATAAGTGCAGGAGTGTCCAAGAAAAATCTGCTCTGGTTTTGGTGGACATCACTTCAATGTTCAGTAAAACCACCTGTCTGATTTTTCATTCGATCCTTTTTTTTTATGTTGCGTCTGCATGTTTTTACTGTTGTTTCGCTTGAATTAGCAATGTTTAAATGTTCAGCATTACATTTTTTTTAGGCTATCTACTTTCTGGTTTTCAGAATAAGTGCAGGAGTGTCCAAGAAAAATCTGCTCTGGTTTTGGTGGACATCACTTCAATGTTCAGTAAAACCACCTGTCTGATTTTTCATTCGATCCTTTTTTTTTATGTTGCGTCTGCATGTTTTTACTGTTGTTTCGCTTGAATTAGCAATGTTTAAATGTTCAGCATTACATTTTTTTTAGGCTATCTACTTTCTGGTTTTCAGAATAAGTGCAGGAGTGTCCAAGAAAAATCTGCTCTGGTTTTGGTGGACATCACTTCAATGTTCAGTAAAACCACCTGTCTGATTTTTCATTCGATCCTTTTTTTTTATGTTGCGTCTGCATGTTTTTACTGTTGTTTCGCTTGAATTAGCAATGTTTAAATGTTCAGCATTACATTTTTTTTTAGGCTATCTACTTTCTGGTTTTCAGAATAAGTGCAGGAGTGTCCAAGAAAAATCTGCTCTGGTTTTGGTGGACATCACTTCAATGTTCAGTAAAACCACCTGTCTGATTTTTCATTCGATCCTTTTTTTTTTATGTTGCGTCTGCATGTTTTTACTGTTGTTTCGCTTGAATTAGCTATGTTTAAATGTTCAGCATTACATTTTTTTAGGCTATCTACTTTCTGGTTTTCAGAATAAGTGCAGGAGTGTCCAAGAAAAATCTGCTCTGGTTTTGGTGGACATCACTTCAATGTTCAGTAAAACCACCTGTCTGATTTTTCATTCGATCCTTTTTTTTTTATGTTGCGTCTGCATGTTTTTACTGTTGTTTCGCTTGAATTAGCTATGTTTAAATGTTCAGCATTACATTTTTTTAGGCTATCTACTTTCTGGTTTTCAGAATAAGTGCAGGAGTGTCCAAGAAAAATCTGCTCTGGTTTTGGTGGACATCACTTCAATGTTCAGTAAAACCACCTGTCTGATTTTTCATTCGATCCTTTTTTTTTTATGTTGCGTCTGCATGTTTTTACTGTTGTTTCGTTTGAATTAGCTATGTTTAAATGTTCAGCATTGCATTTTTTTTTAGGCTATCTACTTTCTGGTTTTCAGAATAAGTGCAGGAGTGTCCAAGCAAAATCTGCTCTGGTTTTGGTGGACATCACTTCAATGTGCAGTAAAACCACCTATAATCTTTATTCTGCGTATCCAACTTTTCAAAAGGCAATGTGCTAGCTGGGAGTGATCCCATAATGATGTGGGAAGTCTTTACCTGCCATGGTTCCTTTGGTCAAGTTGAACCGGTTATTGTCAGGAAATCGCTTAATTCAGCTGCATAGTGACCATTTGCAGCCATTTATGGATTTCTCTTTCCCAATAACAGTAGGATGTTCCAAGATGATACTTATCCGTTGTCACCGGGCCTATATTTTTTCGCAATTGGTTTGAGAAGCATTCTGGAGAATTCCAGCACATGATTCGGTCACCTAAATAGCCAATCAGCCTGAGTAGTCATCTGGAATATGATTAAAAGAGCCATTCATGCACAAGATCCAGCATCAACAACCAATCAAAGAACATCTCTACTGGCTATTTTCGTCGACTATTTGAGTCCATTCCACGTCTAGTTGTCGAACTAAATGAGGATCCACACGATAACAGAAATGTATCACATAACTTTTAGCACTTCAGTGTAAGCAAAGCAAATTCACATACTGTATTCTCTAAAATAAAATATGGTTTATGAAATATTTAGCATTTTATAAAAGATATTGAAAACACTTTATTGGATAA
The DNA here is from genome assembly GCA_947359465.1 of Metellina segmentata. NCBI lineage: Eukaryota > Metazoa > Arthropoda > Arachnida > Araneae > Tetragnathidae > Metellina > Metellina segmentata. The sequence continues at coordinate 67,071,800 of OX375874.1, read as the reverse complement.
CTACGCATACCCACTCAAAACTATACTCGAAACCAGATGACTGATAAAGAGACACAAGGAAATTCAGTTACTAAATGAATGTAAGTACTCACATTATGCAACATTTTATGCAAATACATTCAGTCGTTTGGACAGAGTATGTGTACACGAATACCGACAGACAGATGCCAGAAGCTCAACACAACAATTTTGTATTAGAAGGGCCAAAATAGGATGAAAACATTTAGATGGATCGAAACTATTCAATATACAAACACTCCACTTTTATTTATATAGGTTAATATCAAGTCAGCATTACTATAATATGTTAATGAAATAGCAGAAAATAGTCATAATGAAATAGTAGAAATAGTAGAAAATAGTCAGAATATTCTAGTTAAATGTTGTGTAGAATGACCTTGCTTTGGAATATGTTCAAAACTCATATATTTTTAAACGTGTAGGAGACGGCCAAAGATAGTCATTTGGTCGATGTCATATTTCATTAAGAATATAGTTTATGAAATAAGAATTATAATAAATGATAGAATAGGAAATGATAATAAATGATAGAATAGGAAATGATAATAAATGATGGAATAGGAAATGATAATAAATGATAGAATAGGAAATGATAATAAATGATGGAATAGGAAATGATAATAAATGATAGAATAGGAAATGATAATAAATGATAGAATATGAAATTATAATAAATGATAGAATAGGAAATGATAAAAAATGATAGAATAGGAAATGATAAAAAATGATAGAATAGGAAATGATAATAAATGATAGAATAGGAAATGATAATAAATGATAGAATAGGAAATGATAATAATTAAGAGTACTTGATGCAAACAGATTATTAAAACTAGTTACATAAAACCCCTCTGTGCTGTATCTTGTGAATGACAGTAAATCTTGTAAATATTAGTAAATCTTGTGAAAAATAGTACATTTTGTGAATTAGTTCATTAATACAATATTTTTAAAGCATATCCAAGTAGAAAAGTGAAACTCGTAGACTGGGAATAAATGTATTAAAACTTATTGAAGTCCACAAGATCTGGAAGAGAATTATTTTAATGTTGGGGTTTTTGTATTAAATCTTCATTTTGTTTAACATTAATTCACAAGTGCATCAATTACTAGTAAAATATTTCCATTTCTTTTGAGCATATCATCAAAGGAGATTTTTCTATTTATTAAAGATAGTATCATTACCTTTCAGTCGATTACATAAAGTTTATTTCTTGAAATAACGACAATTTACTGAGAACATTTATTCTGTGGAGAGCACTTTATATTCCCGATCTGGAAACCAATTACTAAAATGCATTGGTAAAGTACATTTTCTCCTCCTATTCACGTATTATACCTCTCAGCATAACATTTCCTTGAAAGTTTTAAGAGTTGTAGTTAAAAAACGTATTCTAACGAACTTATTAAATAATTACTAACTTGTATTTCAGTACAAATTTGATGTTTATATATTTTTCAATCTGAATCCACAGAAAGACTGTCTAAAGTACTGCTCACCTGTCATAAAGGAATTAAATAACACATCAATTATGAATCTCCGAACACATTAACGCTTTATATCAAGAAATTGTAATATTTTCAATTTGAAATTTGTTTAAATATGTAATTATTATTGATTGCGGAGAAGTGTGTACTTCGATATTTAAATATGTTTATTTTGTTTTCCAGCGCTGTTGCAGATGAATATGGGTCACAAAGAGAAATATATGTACCAAGCACTTCTAGGAACAACCGGTCTGCGGTATGGAGTTGGTTGAATCAAGAATTTGCAACGACAGGTTTGTTAGTTCGAAACTTGATAAAACCAACGACCGTAGTGAATGTGGGGACATATGCATGTTAATGAGCATGTATACACTAGATATCACGAAAGTCCACCCGAATATCAATACTTTTTTTATTAATTCAAAATATTTTTTAATGTCTTAGCCTTCAAACGATGCTACGATTTTGCACAGATTCGAAATAGTTGTTTAGTTACAAAGTTTTCGTTAGGTACTGTCTCCATTAACAGATATGTTTCCAATATTTTAAGCTCCATTTCTAAAGAACTGCGTTTTGCGATAGGATGCTATGCTCAAAACGTGATATCTCCTCAATGAATTCACCTATTATAATTATCATTGCATCATTATTGCCTATGTTGTACAGTGAATGTTTTGAACTTCAATCAAAGTATTTATTCAAGAAATAGATTTTTAATTGTTTTTTAAACATTGAAATTCTTGAAATTTTTTAAATTTTTTTACGCTTCCTTAATTAAAAAATTGTTAAAAACCTTTTTCTTCTAGTAATTTGTTGGAGGTTCAAAACATGTTGAATAATAATTGGAATAATGTCCAAGAAGAATCGTGTATATGAACAAATTAGAATATGAGATATCACGTTTCAAAGAAATGCTAATTTCCTAATTATATCTTAATTAGATAATTAATTATTTGCACAATCTTATTTTTTTCACCCTAATATGTTTTTAAGAATAATCCAATTACCTGAGGTAAAAAAATAGATTTTTAAAGTCAAAATTATAAAAAAAAAAAAAATTTGTACACCTTAAAACTCTTAGGCTTCAAATGTCATCACGGTTGGGGTGGTGTGTACATTTATAGAATGAGGTTATTGCTCACAAGTTGACATCGTCAGCTGACTGTGGATCAAATATAATAAATGTTGGCCTCGAATATTTTTATGTGGGTTTGGCAAGTTATGTTGCTTCAGTGTATAGACTTTCAACTACTAGGTATCACCGATGCGAGTTGAAGGCGGCACAAGTTCGATTCATGTTACTACCTTTGGTGTATCTTTCCCTACTGTGTCAATAAAAAAAATTTCTTCCTTTTTTGTGTCCATTTACTCGAATAAAAAAAAGCATAAATTAAAACAGCATAATCTGATATGGATGTTTCGCCATGAAAATCATAAATGCAATTTGAGATTTCATGTGATATAGCGTGATCAGTTTAACTAAAATATAAGTAAAAATTTATCTGAGTTTATTTTGTTGTAGGTTTAAATCCTTGTTTATGCATTGCGTGTGAAGGTTTTTGCTTTCATTAATGAGCAATGGTTCTAGAGTAACAGACAAAGATGATACGACAGGTAACCAAATTTTTCAAGTTAACTATATGCAAAAATTTTAATGACTTAATAATGATTCAATAATTTATTCGTAAATGTACTAATAAAATATGAAGATACATTTAATTCCTAGAAAAGTTCAATCTATCAAATTGAACTAGGTATAGTATGGATTACTTCTTCATATATTTGTTAACACATTGTTACACAGGTAGCTAACTGTAGCCTATTGTTTCTACAAAATAACAATTTAGCAGATATTTTACGTGTAATAATACAATGGTTGAACATGTATATCACACTAAAGGTTTAATGGTAAGATCACGCGGTGTTTTTTTATTGACGTCTTTAATAATATTTGATGGGTTTGAAATTTATTTTGGAAAATCATGTTGTTTAGTTAAAAATGATTTTTTATTTCAAGATTAGCCTTAGAGAAAGTGTTTTTATTTCCATTGGGCCAGGGAAGATACAAACTTAAGAAGTAAAATGGCACAAAAAAACTACTACAGTACAACAGAGACGAATTTTTCACAGCCTAAAAGAGCAAAACAAGATTTAAAAAAATATAAGTTATTGCCCTAAAAGTTATTTCTCTACTATTGGGAAATCTCAGTGAGAGAATAAACTGCTTTGTGCAACAAATCAGTTGAAGTCTGTCCATAGCTTCAGGCTGATTACAAGTGAGCAGTAAAGTTCATCGACAATGCAATGTTATGCAGATTAAAGTCAAGACAATTCTACCCAGTTAAAAGGTGAAAGGTTTTTACCGTATCACGCGGTGATTTTGCCAGGCACCTATTCAATACAACCACTATTCTATTGTTTTCTAGATATTGCTGCACTTGTTAGTAATTGAACGTCATTTGATGTCTTAAGGATGTTTTGCGTAGCAGAACGTAATTTGAGAAAAAAAATTGAAGGAGACTTTTAACATCTGATGTAAAACATATTTTTGACAAGATCGAAATTCAAGACAATTTTCAAAAGATCTTTTCCAAAGCACAAATGTGTTTGCATCGATCTGAAACGTTTAAAATATTAATTTTCTGTTTTTCTTAAGTGTTTACTTGCTCTTAATTCAAGTTTACATTTCTTCCGTGAATAAATAAGCAATCTAATCTTAAAAAACATTACAACCTTCAAAACATTTCAACCATATCATTTTAAACATATACGAATCTTTGTCTGCAACAAATCCATTTTCAGCTGAAGGTAAATATCTTTCGAATTTTCAAAAAACTTTTTAGTGTATTCAAAATTTATATTTACATAACATATACCCTGATTTAAAATAAATTGATATTGCTTTTAAATTACATCCAATGCTTTTCTCTACGGTTGCACGCAACTGCATAACTTTTTTATATACAAACGAGAACACATTCAAGCACGAAACAAATTCAAAACAAAGCTTGTTTAGTTTTTAAATTTCTTTGCAATTCCTTAAAGTCATGTATTTAATATAGGTAAAATGGATGTTTAGTGAGTCGATATCTTTGTTCCAATTAATTTTAAAAAGCATGTCTAGATCCAGAAAGTACTAAGCTTCCATGCAAAATAAAAGTATGCACATGTAATGGACGTTAGCCAATGCATAGTTCTTCCAAAAGTGATTTCTCTACTTTCTGTATGATATATAAATATTTTTAAACATAGGAAAAAAATTTAATTAAATGATACATTAGGCATCTGTGCTTTGGTTAGTTAAAATAACTTATTTCAGTTCCTATATTTTATAACCGTCCTGTTTTGTCTCTGTAGTCGGTGAATTATGTTAACTGTTTCCTTCAATCTCACTATAAGAAAAATTCAATGTTAAATACTGTCACTAATCATAAATGATTACCTAAATCTTTAAAAAAATATTCATTTCTATTTCAATCTATTTCTATTTCATCAATTTCATTCTTCATATTTGATCTATCCAAATGATATACATTATATGGACAAAAGTATTTGCACACAACATAAATTAGTTAGAGATCCATCTTAGTGTGAGATTTTTAATGGTTAGGACTCGGCTCATTTCTCTATATACCTGGTTCCATAAACGCTGATGTGTACCTCGACGTTCTGGATAGTTCGGCCTTGCCTACTCTATGGCAATACTACGGCGATGATGGTTGCCTTTTCCAACAGGATCGAGCTCCATGTCATAATGCAAAACGTGTGCTGGAATGGTTTCCTCAAAATGAGCTGAATTTGCTTGACTGGACTACTCAGAGTCCCGATCTCAGTCCCATCGAGTACTTGTGTGACGAACTGGAGGGACGAGTACGACACTACCACTTACGCCCATCTTCACAACAATCTCTTCTCAAAAATTTACAAAAGGCATGGTGAGCATTTCCCGCCCAGATTTACATAGAACGTGAGGAAAGTATGCTCCGACGTACTGCAGCTGTAATATAAGTAAATGATGGCCTATCCGTTACTAAATAGAATAATAAAGTACGTTTTCTGATAAACGTGCATTGTACATATAATTTGGTACATATAGTGTATATATTAAATTCACTAACATAATTAAATAACTTAAACTAATGTACGGCACATACTAGTATATTTTGCCATTAAAGCACACTACTGTTATGTGAGGTAGATTTTCAGTGTTAAAAAAAACCAGACCGAAAGCAAATATTTTGATTCCTCTATCCAAAAGATGCAAGCGAATCATATCCAGTTGACTTAAAAATTATTTTATAGCCATTTTGACGAAATGAGGCCTTTAATCTTATTACCGATTATCATTCAACCATCATATATCCATTTCAATTTCAGTCTTTGATATTTGTATTGGCGTTGTGTTCAAAATGTGTTTGAAAAACAAAACAAGTTACATCACGTTCGAGATACGTAATTCCTCCGCAAAAGCAATATCAGCCCTTGCATTTGGCTAGACACCAAATATATCTCATAAGTTTCGAAACCTTTCTTGGTATTTTAATAGACAGATTCATAATAATCCATCATGCCACACTTGTAATTATGTATCGAATGCCAACCCATTTCACGTTATTCAAACTATAAATGCAATTAATATCGGATAAGGAGCCAATTACAAAGGATGTGTTTAATCATTTATTACATATGTGTATTATTGAACTCGTAAGTGTAGCTTAAACTCCATTTCTCAGAATTCTCTCTCATCTAGTGATTTACATTATATAAATATACATCCCTTTTACTTTCCAGGTATAACAAATATATAGACACATGTAATTCAGATTGGAAGTTGAAAATGGTTTAAGGATAGCATATATTTAATCGTGGAGTTAGTGAGCGGACGAGAGGGAATTCAAAACTTTTATTCCTTAAGATAATCCTTTCCTACATTTAATCTCTTTCCACCCCTCTTGTACCTTTGTTTCTTATCAGCTACTATCTTTCTTACTTTGTTACATCTAACAGGCACATATGCCGACAATTTCAATTGAAAAGCTAAATATAATTCAACACCTAGTAAATCCTGTGTGTAATATTACTGCCCCGTAGATTTATCGAGGGTAGGCGGGCTTTTTGTGTATATTTTCTAAAGGCGAGTGTGCCGACCAACCGGTATAGTGGTTAAGGTGTTAGCCTCTAGATCGGAAGGTTCCTGGTTCGAATACGGGTCCGTTCATGGATGTTTGTAAACGTATGGTGTAGAGGCGGCTGGTGCACCTTAAATATGTCGTGGCCGAAAGTCCTCACGTTGGGTTGGCGTGGAAGTTTGGAGAGTGGGGTGCCAGCTCAGGTGTTGCTTCGTCATCTGACCGTGGTTCAAAATTACGAGGTGTTGTCCTCGGATCTTTCCCTTAAGGGACTGATCCCGGACCGTCGTCAATAGCCCGTTGTGTTGCTCTAGTACGACGTTAACTAAAAAATTACCAATTACTAAAGGCGAGTGAGGTCAAAGATTACTGATCTCAACTCGAGACTTTATTATCTTGAACTGAGTGCTAGATTCGCTTTTATACATTTTACGAAACAACTCGCACATTCCAGATTTGGAAAGTTCGATAAATTAAATAACATCGAACATAATTACATTCTTGAAAAAGCAATAAACAAACACTAAGGAAACTTTAATAAAAATCCGTTTTTGGCATCTTGCTTTCTAATGGGAATTGAACTCGGTACCTACCGCATCGCAGTCATATACTATACCAACAAAGCCAGGATATGTACGGTCAGTAATTTGGTAATTAATTTGTAATAAACGTCGTACTACAGCAACAAAACGGGCTATTGACGACGGTCCGGGATCAATCTCTTAAGGGAAAGAACCGAGGACAACTCCACATGATTTTGAACCACGGTCAGATGACGAGGTAACACCGGAGCCGGTAACCCACTCTCCAAACCTCCACACCAACCCAAAGTGAAGACTTTCGGCCACGCATATTTAAGGTGCACCAGCCGCCTCTACAAACACCCTTGCACTGACCCGGATTCAAACCAGGAACCTTCCAATCTAGAGGCTAACACCATAACCACCATACCGGATCTCTTAATTTGGAAGATTGCAAGGCATCAAGATTAAAAAATCATCTGTGATAAATCCTTTAGCTGAAAAGTTATAAAGATAGAGCTGCACTATTTAGTTAAAATGTAATCATTTGCTTTTTCTGATCATTTGAGGTGACAAATTTAAGGTGCGCCATCCGCCTCTACACCATAGGCTTACAAACATCCATGCACTGACCCGGATTCGAACCAATAACCTTCATTTCTGGAGGCTAACACCTTAACCATCAGACCAGTTGATATTCACAGTCGGAGGGAATAAGTTTCGCTACATTTATCCCTGTTTAAGAAATAACGTCCCTCTGAAACTTGATCTGGCTCCTCGTAACAGGTCCAATGGAAATGTTGTGCCTTCTTCCGTCATCTATTTGTTTCTTTGTATCAAGATAGGGTTTTAACCTCAGAACATGGACTACATCTTTGGAGTTCCGCCGTCAGCTATTCTCTTCTATACTTTCTACTGCTGCCCAAGCGGTATAGTGGATAAAGCACTCTGCTCCCACGCTTTGGGTTCGTGGTTCAATTACCGACTAGGGCTACTGCCCTAGGGCTGGTTGTATGTGATGTCCGAGGAATAAGTCAGACTCCCTCCCAAGTGGTTCCTCACCAAAAAGTGGATAGCTGCACCCCCTATGTCTTTACCAGTGGTCAATTTGTGTTTTTGTAAAATAATAAAACCTGTATTCTTCCTCTGTGTCTGTCCTACTTCAGATCACTGGGCCTGATCTTGTGTTTCACAGTTCAGGAGACACACGTCAACAACAACAACAACATACTTTCTACTTCGTATGTTACGTCAGATAGTCGTCCAGTTATTTGATACGGACCAAAGTACCTTCTTAGGAGCTTTTCGGACAGTCCAATATTTCGCAGTGGTGTTAAAACCCAGACTAGGGCCCGATATACACATCCGGTTTTTCAACGTGCAGAGCTGCTACCTTAACATAAGTACGGTCTTTGATACATTAGATCCAATAGAGAAGTGCACACATACCTCCGGCGCCACTGCGGCAACGCACGTCGAACTTGCGTGCAGTTTGTACCGCAGTTCTCCATGGTATCGCAGCTCACAGTCCACGCTTCACCGGTCTCAAGTACCTCGTTTTCATAAATAAATGGAATATAAATAATAAATAATAAGTGTTTGTATTTAGTAACGTGTATTTTTTGTTTCAAAATATACTTTTTGTACACCAAGAAAGAGGAATAAACACGTTTTCTTCCATAGAATATTCATCTCACATGGTGCAAAATACTTGTCCGTGATTTGTGAATGTTTGATTGAGATAAAAAGCTACTGATATTTCACGTATACATCGAACTTATCCAAAGAGTCAAAATTTATTAACAATAGGTAGGTAGTTAATTAAAGCCATGCTGGAGCAACACAAAGGTCTATTTGCGACAGTCCTTGATCCATCCTGAAAGGGAAAAAAATCCAAGTAACAACACTCTTAATTTTCAACCACGGTCAAAGGACGATAACAACACCCAACTCTTCCAATTTCCATATTCCGATGTTAGGACATTATAGGCCATGTCAGATTTAACGTGTTCCAGCCCCCGTGTACACGACTATCCATGCATCGGACGAGTTTCGAACTCGCCACCTTTCTGGTCCTAATCCGTTGTTTTCCTATCCGGGCTACCGCGTCGTATTATTCACAACAGAACACACTACTTCACTAACTCGTTTAATAATACATCTATCCATGTCACTCCATTTGCCTCTGAATTTTCATAAACAGAAAATGAAAAATTATGAAGTAGTCCATCAAACGCAACTTCGCCATCTTTCCCCTGGAGTAATGCATCAACCCTAATTAAAATCACAATCCCGCCGTCTTCTGGACTATTAGATATTTTATCTGGAGGCTCTGTTCAAGACGCTTAAATAAATCGCGGGTACTCTGATCGATACTCATATACTTAACAACGCGGGCCTTAAGTAATTGATCCTCCAGTTCCAGGACACGTGGTTAGGGAATTAGAAATCCGCGATAATCCTTTTGACGTTTATGATTTATAGAATATTTATCCCATCAATCAATTCGTGTCAATGGAACAAGACACGTGGAATGTCTTCTGTGGAATAGGGAATATTTTAATCATCGCCCACTCATACTGTGAAGTATTCTGCAATTTTCATTTATATAACCTGGTGTTGGTAAGAGGGCTTTAAATAGAGGGATTCTGCCCTGTCGCGATTCCAGCTCTAAGTAAATCAGAGCCGTTATTTGGGGAAAGTTTGATACTCTTTCAATATTTTAGCAGCATCTGGAAAGTAGTGATATATATTTAATGCTTATCCTTATAAAATTCTGTTTGCTTAACTGTCCATTTAATTGGCGAGGAAAATGAAAATTTCCAGACAGGACAATATTAATCAATTGCAAATTTCCCCTTTTATTATAATTCGTATTCGTTAATTCCCATTCAAAGTGTATAGCTGGCTGGTTTGTTGTTATCGTGTGGAAAAGAGGATATAGGACATATCTGGCTAAGCTGTGCATACTAGGGATGCCACATCGATGTCGATGTTTTTTTTAAAACATTGGGGGAAAAAGTTTAAATACACTGAATTTTAAAAACATCGATTGTTTGGGGGCGATGCATTATCAACATCGATGTTTTAATTTTGAACATATATGTTTCAAACATCGATGTTTTGCTATCGATGTTGCAACACAAGGTGCTATACCAGTTTTAAGAAATGGTGGAAAAAGTTTAAATACACTGAATTTTAAAAACATCGATGGTTTGGGGGCGATGCATTATCAACATCGATGTTTTAATTTTGAGCATCAAAGTTTCAAAACATCGATGTTTTGCTGTCGATGTAGCATCACTACTTGCTAAACCAGTTTTAAGAAATTGGGGAAAAAAATTTTTACACTGAATTTTAAAAACATCGATGTTTTTGGGGCGATGTATTATCAACATCGATGTTTTAATTTTGAACATCGATGTTTTGCTGTCGATGTCGTATCCCTAGTGCATACCACTGGACAGTGTAAAACATGGGACATACTTTCACAATGTTGTTTTCTTGGTACTGTAGAACTCTAATTATCCGAACTCCAGTTTTTCGGATTGCCAATTATCTGGATCGCTTTGAGAAAAAACAAATCAGCGAAATCCGGCATTTTTAAAATTTATTATCTGTGAATGATAAAAACGAAGAGTACAAAATGTCAGTTGATAACATAAGAAACATCATAACGAGAATTCCTGGATGTTCCGAGTGTAGTACAGAAGACGTAGGCGATTGTCTGGTGTGTGATCCTTCGGACCCTTGATTCCTATTTCTCAGTGACGATGAACTCATTCAAAGTATGAGAGAATAAGTCTTTGATTACCCGGAAGATGACTACGCCATTTTACTAAACTAGAAGTTGATGAGGCAGTACCTTGACACAGCACTATAATGAATAGAGCGGTACCCTGAGAGACAGAATGTGTATGACTGGCTACATCTATTCACTGTCAATCGCATGCGAGACTTGGCTGCGCGGAAACGAGTAAAAGCAGCGTTTCAAATTGCTTTGATCGATATGTTCAAGCAGTGATACATTTTCATACAGTATGTAAGTACAAAATTAAAAAAAAATAGTTTTCATAGACATTAAATTACAATAAATAGAAAAGCAAAATTTTTTTTTCTAAACAAAAATTTTTTCTTTGAATTATTTAATTATCCGGATATTCGATTATCCAGATGGAGTCTGATCCCAATTGATCCGGATAGTTAGATTTCTACCGTAGTTGAATTAACGACACACTGAAGCAACAAAACGGGCTGTTGGCTACGATCCAGGATCAATCCCGAAGTACACAATTCTGCAGTATCAGACGTGTAACTTTTAAACACGATTAGATGACGGGGGCTATACCTAAGCTGACACAATAACCCCTAAACTTCGGCAACACGCCAAAGTGAGAATATTGGAAACAGCGACAGATTTTGCGTACACAAGTTCTAACTAGCACGACGGTCTTTTGCTGGATCGAGTTACGACCTCGTAACCATCCAGTTGCTAATCCGGTTCTCTTAGAACCTGGCTTCTGTGCAGGGTGTTAACAGAACCTGTAACCCGGGAAATCAGGGAATTTCTCAGGGAACTTTTTAATTCTGGTTAAATCAGGGAAATCTCAGGAAAAAATTCCAAATTTTACAAAAAATCAGGGAAATTTTGACAATTTAAACGGCTACCATTATCGTTCATTTAGAGATGCACTATTACGAGTGCTTTTGGGAATCGAATAAATCATATTTGCCGAAATTGTAATTTGAATAAAGAACCATTTTAAACACCGCGAAAACAGCCTTCGCCGTTTTTTTCGCGGTCGTGGCGTCTTGGTTGCCGTGAGGCTAGTGATACAACTGGTGGTATACAATTTGAAATTTGCATAACTAATGATGTTTTTTGTGATTAAATTAGTTATTTTTGTTTCAATTACAGTTTTGTAGAACTTTTTATGTATATTTGCAGTTGGTTTTGATGAATAGTATGATAATGTAGGGTGAGGTGAAAAAGTTCATAATCAAAATTGTTTGCATTTTTTCTCCATTTTTTTCAATTGCAATTATAAGAGTTCCAACCCTTACAATAACAATTAAAATATCTGTAGAGAAATATACAAAATATTTGTGGAGAATGATCTTTTTACACCCTCTGATCTTAAATATTTAAAAATAGCGTTGTGTGGATACTTTATATCGATACCAATCACGGATCACAACATTTCTTAAGGGGGTCTGAGACACATTGAAACAAAATTTTTATTAATTAATTTTGAATTTTGAATTTTTTTGTACTGATTACCCATCTAACTAATAAGCAAAATCACAACACAAAATTTTTCCAAAAGTTTTTTAAAAATTTTAAATTAGAATTTTTTGAAAAAAAGAGGGGTCATTTTAAATTGCTAAGACTCAAAGTATTCTTGATCCATTTTCAAAATTCTTGCAGTAAATTATTCACAAATTTATAAACTTTAATTTTGATTCAGCAATTTAAAAAATGTTAATTTAATAAAAAATGTAAAATATTTGAATGAAAATTTATGAAAATTTTAAGGTACTTTTTTTTAAAGTCATATTTTTAAAAGTAAATATTTTTTTCAAATTTGCTGAATCGAAAGTATAATGTTTCAAAAAGATATATTCCAAATTTCAACCCTTAAACTTTATCGGTTTTCGACTTATAGCAATTTGAATACATGAAATCTTGATAAAAGGTATCATGGAGAAAAACGCATTTAAAGTTTTAAAGACAGATGTTGTTGCCATGCCAATACCTGTCAAGAGTGTTAGATTTTCAAAAAAATTATGATATCTCTAGTTCTAATTAAGATAGAAACATGATTTCGACGTCATTTTAAGCAGAAAAACACAGAGAATTTTTTTTAATAATAAAAAAAAAATTTCGAAAATTTGACTATTTTAGTGTCCCGGACCCCGTTAAGGGAATTGTTAAATCAGGGAAATTTTTATGAGACTATCAGGAAAATCATAGAAATATCAGGGAACTTTTTGTCTTGGATTTTGTTGCCACCCTGTTGTGACTTTTGTTATTCCCATGGAAAGTATATTGGTGGGGATGGTAGGGTGGCTTTTTATAGTGTGCTAGAGTCAAAAGCCATATCTGGCAACGCTGCGCTAAACACTAGGCTGAACACGTCAAACAATGAACATACATACACATGAAAAGTCTCACTGACACAGAAAAGTGCAATTGAACCAGGTTAAGCCGCAGAAATTGAGCTTCTGTCAAATAGAACTCGCATGATAATGTATTGGCATGTTGCTATGAACACAACAGAACGGAAATGGCTTTAAAAAGGATAATTGCTTTATAAAGGATAATTGATGAAATCCAATCCCAAAATGTGCAGTAGATAAAACATATCAATGTATAAAAGTTTATCGGTTCTTGATTCGTTACTTTAGATTCATCGTTTCTTGGTCGAGGCTGATTTTAAGCGATTCTGAACGAGCTACAGCGAATATCCATGTCATGATAGGGATTCGAACCCATAACCTATTGATATGAGAGCCTGATCGCATTGAACTCAGGACAAATTCTACTTATAAACAAACAACTTTTGTCTTTAACCATATAAAAGATACTGTATTTTGCTCACAAGATGCAGTGCGACAGTTTGAATATATTGCAGATAGAATTCAAACAAAATGTGCTTTCGAGGTAAAAAGTAAAATATGAGTTAAAACTAAATTTTATGTCTTGATGTCATTGATTCGCGTATTATCATATAACTATGATTCGTCTCTTTTATATCCAGCTTAATAATCCAGGCAAATAGTTTCAACACAACCACCCGCACTATATCACTTTCAACAAAAGTCATACTCTAGAGGTAACGTAAATGATAATGTACACGTTCATATTTTTTAATATACATACATGTATACAAATATAATATTATATTAAGCTTATTAATTTCACTTGTGTATATCTATAATAGCAAATTTTTGTTTAATATTCATAGTATTAGTACCTTTTATATTCCCATAAAATAATATAAAAGCTTTTTAATGTTGATCTTTTGAAATAAATATACCGTTTCCAAAAATTCAAATAATGATTCGAAGACCGAAATAAATAAAAATTTGATCAATTTCATCTTATTTTAAGTTCAAAATGAAACTCACGCTTCATAATGACACCTTAATAAAACTATTTGTGAACTTGATAGGTAAAACTGATTACTATTTTACGAAGCATGATACTTTTAGAATGAGGTAGGTAAATAGTCATTTAACGTCACACAGGAACAATACCTGGGGTATTGGTAACGGTCTGGGATAAAACTCGAAGGGAAGGATCTGAGGACAACACATAATTTAGAAACACAGTCAGATGACGAGAACACAGCAGAGAACCATTCTCCAAACTTCCACACTACGCAAAGGGTATTTGACCAAGGTAGATTTAACATACAGCAGCCCTTTGTTCACAACGGTCTTCAGTTGAATTCAAACACTCAATCCTCCGGTTGCTAATCCGTCACGTTGGGTTGGCGTGGAAGTTTGGAGAGTGGGGTGCCAGCTCAGGTGTCGCTTCGTCATCTGACCGTGGTTCAAAATTACGAGGTGTTGTCCTCGAATCTTTCCCTTAAGGGACTGTTCCCGGACCGTCATCAATAGCCCGTTGTGTTGCTCTAGTACGACGTTAACTAAAAAATTACCAATTACCGGTTGCTAATCCGGTAAACTTCCAAATGGGTCACTGCGTCTCCATTAGTATTACATATTTATAAGTATTAAAGATAGTTTGATAGAATATGAAGCATGGTGTATGAAAAGAGGTCAATTTAATATTAGATGTCATATGAGCAAAAGGGACTTACAAATTACTTCTTTGCTTAAATTTATGAATTGAATACAATTTTAATGTTTACAATTCATGCGTTTGTGACAAATCTCAAGCATTAACAACACAATTTGAAAGAACAACCGAATGGAGCAGAAGAAGGGAATTCTAAAATATGTATGGTATTTAATATCATGATAAATAGGATGTGTACTGATTCCAATTACTTGTTATATCCAAAGATTGGATTTGTAACAATCCCATTAATGCTTTGACTGAATAATTTCCGAATCATCAAAATTTGGAAATAGGGTACGCTTTGTAAATATTTGATACTATGATTCCTCGTATATACGAAATAAATAATTAACTTAATTTTGTTCCATTTCTAAATATGTGAGCTTTCCTTTTAAGAATCAACGATTTTCCATTTTGATTTAATGATTAATTTTACATTTATTCTCTATATAATTTGATTTCCTAATCAGTGCAAAACTTCATAATATGCTTTTAGCCTTTTGAATCTTCTACAAGGAAATTACAATTTATTAATGCCAATTAGAAGTACTGAGAGAATAAATCTTCAAGTTAAAATACACAAGATACTTTAGCAGTATCATTGTGACGCGAAAACAAACAGTTGTTAGTAGGACTTATCCCGGATAATATTTTGTCCCTAAGGGAAAGACAATAAGCCGGCTCTGTGATTTTTCTGTGATCATTACATTGTCTTCCAGAGTACGATCCAATTATATAACAAAGTACAAGAGACTGAATAAATACTTTTGCATTTGCCATTGTTCATACCAGACATAACTCTTTCATGCATACAAATATGAATATAGTTGAGTTTATATAGCATCACCATACTAATGATATATTGGTTCAAACAAGTGATATATTGGTTCAAATATGCACTTCGAAAATACACAAAAATATTTTAAGGACAATAGGACAAGAAATAATAATGATGAAATGTGTGTTAAATCATGAATATTATTTTATTAAATCGAAAAATAAAGTTTAATTAACCAGTTTAGATTGATTAAATATTATTTTTTAAACGTGTATTGTAATAGGTTTCGGAATATATATTATGTTACTAAGTACAATGAAGTGCCAGAAGATTGGTACACAAGTCTAATAGCGTCCCACGGGTAGGTTTTCCGCAGGAGTGCAGAACTTCAGAAATACGACCAGAACTTTAGGGACTTGTAAAAATATTATGTTTCCATTGAACACCATATTTCCTCCAGTTCTCCACAATTATGTTGTATCCCTGATTTGTAGGATTTCAGTGTTCCACCGCGATTTGTTTAGCTTCAATGATATATTTGATAACGTTGAGACCTAGGGCTTGGTGGAAGAGGTAAGATTTCAAATTCAGATAGGTCTTTTTCGAACCATAATTTGGCGTGTCTAGACTTGTCTAGTGACACTACTGTTCCCTTACAAGTAGCAAAATCCATTATAATGAACGCAGGACATGAACGGATTTAACTGATCGAAAAGGATGCGCACATAACGTCATCAGTCAGGACCATTTGTAGAAGTAACGGATATCCTTCCTCTAAACAAACTCCTTACCATTATGGAGTCACAACAAGCCTATACGATTGACAAGCGAGATTCGTGACTCTCATCTATTCTCCTCACTATTCATCTTATCTGCCCGGAACAGTTGGTAAAGCGTCTCGTTAAACCAGGCTTTTCGTTTTCCATCATGTAGTGTTCAGTCTGACCCTGAGCCCAGGTGAGGTGCCTAGCTGTGTGTCGAGAATGCATCAAGGGTACTCGAGTTGGGAGTTGGTTGCTTAAGTCCAGATATTTGAGGGAAGGTTGTACAACCCTCACACTATATACTGTCTGTTGAGGTCCCAGCATTTTATTCCGATGTTATTTTGCTTAGCTTTTCAAGCCTATTACATGAAACGATTCATGCATATGACACTATTCACATTCATGTCACTGCTTTTTTTAAGTTTTGTTAGAATTCTTGTAGTTATAAAATGAAATGATAGTAGGTAGACGTCCAAACTTCTTCCTTCGTTAATATTCAAACATCTCTTCTACCTTCATAATTCTATGACCTATCAAACGAGTTCTAACTATTAAAGCTTGTTGAAAATTGGATTTCTCACGGCGGAAGATACAGATGCTTCGACATATGTGTATCACTTTATATATGCACTTTGATGTTGCTAGGCGACGTTGCTTTGTATTTTGCATAAGCTCGTCTGTACTAGTTGTTTTGTTTGGCACACAAGTTGAATTATTTTTTTCAAATATTATAAAACTAATTAAATTAATTATTAAATTCAAATAGCGTTACATACAATTTAAAAATAATCGTTTTCCCAAACTGAAACTTAATATTTTTTCTACACTAATAATGATTATCACAGTCGTTGCTGTTAACTATATATTTAAAGCACACAAAGAAATAATATTTGCTACATTAATTATCAAAGCACATGCCTGCAAAGGTATTTTGAGATTGTTACTACAAACACTAAAATAACGTTTTCGGAATATTTTAAAGCAATCTCATTTTAAATATTTTAGTGTTACTCAATTGTTCCAGAAATTCAAAGTATTGCACTTTCCTTTATGCATCCAAATTATTGTAATTCATAGTTATAAGAACATAAATTCCAAGTACTGCAAAAATTATATTTATTATTATAGCATATAAACTATGCTTTCTTTAATGAATAATGAGTTCCGAGTAGAATGCAACGATTTGTGATTTTTTTGTTATTAAATGGGAATCTGTAGATTTTTAGAACATATCTGTTTATAGAATATATGATTCAGTCCTAAAAATTTAATTTGAGTAGCTGATTTTCAATTCCGATTTTTTAATGATCAGCAAGTTATTATAGAGAAATTGTGGATACGGTTTTTATACCTTTCTTTAAAATTATTTACATTTGTTCGTCGCACGATTTTAAATCTAAAACTTCAAATAAATGCTACATCATTAGGAGAGCGTTGTTAAAATTAAAAGTAATCCTGAACAGCCACCTTTTTCAATAAACCGTAGTGTTCAAACGTATTTGCAAGGATGTAAGAAATAAGATGAAACATTTTATAAGCATAGAAAACTAAACAATTGTTTAAATAAACAATGATAAATTGACGCGCGCGCGCGCGCGTACCAAAGAAGTCTCTATAAGAAGAATTCTAAACATCCGAAAAAATTTAATTTAAAAAATACATCCTTTAACTTCTAAAATAAATATTAAAATGTGGACCAACAAACTGAATGTAAGTGAAGAAAATGTTTACTCAATTCTTTAAATCTGTTTTGGACATTTCGAAACAAAATGGTCATATTTAACTTTTGATAAATAAATTGGACTTACAGATTCATGCTTGAATACACATATATATATTTAAAGTAAACCTAATGTCTGAAACGAAAGATAATTCATTTGCATTCTATAAAACTTAATTATCTATAAGTAAATTATTCTGTTTCATGATTGAGATTTCATATTGTTGAAGAATTATTTTTTCTGTATATGATATATATGTTGTATTATCTTATTTTCAGAATTTTATTTCGGGAAAGGATTTTAAGACAGAGTAAAAAATATATTAGCTTATGCATATTTTGATGGCCAAGTATAATCTAACCTTATATAGTAAAAAAAACATGCACTACTTTTTGTGTTATTTTTATTGGAAACACTGAATAGTTCTCCAACTGAAAACATCGATACATCTCATTTATGATGTGATCATCCACACATACGACGAAGTGAATTTTCACTTTGTCTGCGATGTATATTTAAAACCGTGTTAAGGTTCAGTTAATTTAAATATGTTCATAACTATTTTTTACGATGGATAATGCACATCGAGAGAAAAGAGAAATATTGATTTTTAAATAACCTAAAAATAATTAAGGCCGTTAACTTTTGTTGCATTCCGCCGCTTAAATAAAAGGTATATATTAATATAATATATGAGATTAAATATGACAAATCATGTCACATCTTAAAAGTATAGCAATACAGGTTTTAGTTGTAGTTATTCAGCGTGTCCGTGTTTTTATTTCTCATCACTGAAATTGAATGATATGTCTACAACTATTTGTTTATTTGAAACAGTTATGTGATTATGTGTTATGTAGAACTAGAGACTCATGTCCATAAATTAAGGATAATTCAGAATCACACAGAAATAGAACTCAAAATGAAACATTTTACCTGCAGAATTATTGCACACATCTTCAAGAACAATATCCAAATCACAGGAAGCCATCAGATGATGCCGATAGTACGTCACAATGACGAGAGTGTAAGAGAGGTGTATATAAGGAACGGTAGCAAAGAAGAAAAATTGTTCACTAGCGTTCTGTAAGCCTCTCAGCGCCACAACCGAATAATTATGGCACAGAGGACGCATGTAGATGTTTCGGCCGCCTGGAATGATGTGGGCATACTCAGATGAAAGTTTCAGTGGAACTTGGAACCGTCCAGAGTGCCATCTCTAGGCATTGGCAACAATTTCAAAACAATGGAAATGTCAGTAGACGTTATAGTACAGGTCTCCCCCGAGTTACAACGCAGAATGACGATTGGTATTTGGCAGTAACTGCAAAAAGAAACAGACGGACCACAGCATCCGACCTTTCTCGTTAGCTATCTTCAGCCACGGGTACGACATTTTCAAGACAAATCGTTTACAGACGTTTGGGACATGTTGGTCTATATCAGGGATGGTTAACCCGCGGCACGCTTGTCACAGTGTGAAACAGCTGAGTTTTAACAGTGGCACGCGAAGACTTATTAATAAATAAATAATTATTTAGAGTTAAATGTTTCAAGTTATACAGAATTTTTATTTTATAGAAAACCTAACTGACTGACTGAACATTTCAAAATAATTATTAACAAAAAAATCTAAGTTTGTACATGTGTTTTATTTATTATATTATTTTTTAAATCTACACTACTCACACTTTCATGAAAAAATGTGCTATTTGCATAAAAATCCCATAATCAGCCAGTGAATAACATTTTTTCACCTTTTTTGATTTTTTAGTATGTTGGAAAAGATTAAAGTTGCACGCATAACTTTTTTCCCCCAGATAGTAGCACTCTTCCGAAAAAGGTTGGCCACCCCTGGTCTATATGCTCGCAGGCCTGTTAAATGTGTTACGCTCACGGCAACTCACTGTCACCAGTGGATAGCCTGGAGTATAAAATATACAATGTGGACATCGTCACAGTAGGCTTGTGTGATGTTTTCCGACCAGCCCAGGTTTATCTTGCAGTCTGATTCGCGGCGAACGTTCGTATGGAGAACGCCAGGTACCCGCTACGACCAAGACAACATCATTGAAGGACACCGTTACTGTCGTGCAGGTTTGCTGGTTTGGGGCAGAATTATACTGGGCTGTAGAACAGATCTACATGTTCAAATCGGAACCATCATAGGCCAAATTTAACGGGACATCATTGTGGAACAACATGTTTGTATGTTTAGGGGTGCCATG
Source organism: Metellina segmentata (assembly GCA_947359465.1). Lineage (NCBI taxonomy): Eukaryota > Metazoa > Arthropoda > Arachnida > Araneae > Tetragnathidae > Metellina > Metellina segmentata. The sequence continues at coordinate 67,051,340 of OX375874.1, read as the reverse complement.
GTCGCAGAATTTGTGTTTATGGATGACATCGTTCGTCCTCACCGTACAAACATTGTAAGCGAATGCCTTGAATTTGAGGATATCACCCGTTGGAATGACCAGCATTCTCACCTGATTTGAATCCGATAGATCATGTTTGGGACGTTCTTGGCTGACGAGTTGCAGCCCTACAGTCACCTCCTACATGTGTATCGGAACTTCGGAGAGCCATGCTTACTGAGTGGAGTGATCTTCTCCAAGATCAGCTCGATAATTTGATCATCAGCCTGCCTAGGCGTTGTGCGGACTGTATTTCATCGTCTGGGATACATGCACTCGATTAACCATCATACCAACCATGCCATGTTAAGTTTTTGTAAGGTCGATATTTTTTGTAATTGCTCCAGTGAGCAAAAATCGTAGTTTTTATGAATGGTATCATATATACACCATCTTTTTTGTTCTTCGTCTATTTTAGTAAATGGGCTTTATGAATAAGTCACGTTTGTTTGGTTTATGAACCTTTATTTGTCGGAGCTGGCATTATCCTTAGTTTATTGACATGAGTGTAGTTGAGATATTATTCTACTCGTGTGAGAATTTATCATTTGCTTACATTTGCTTGCAGTGGATACCATCCCTCGGTGGTTTATTTGGTAATAAGACAGCTGGTTTGCTGACAGAGGATGGTTGTGAATAGACCAGCCCAGAAAATCGTTATATCACCACCGCAGAAATTAACACTTAGTTGCAAATTTAAAAACACTAAACAGGATCTGTTCCTCCCTCACATTCTTGGTATAACCTAAAGTTTTCTCGCTGTCGCTGGCTTTTACAAAACTCTATCTTGTACTTGCTCGCCATCCTCAGCAACACCTCACCGTATTTTGGAATTTATTGGTGTCTCTGTGAGACGCGGTTCGTGGATTTACAGGACAGATGTGAGACTTTAAAAACATGCCCTTTGGTATTTGAACTAGGTTTCACTTTGACACAGGGGGATCAGAAACAACAACTGGTTTGTAGTTATGGAGTAGTTATGTGGATCGATCTTTCATAACACAATCGTAGACCATCATTGCTATAATTCCCTTGTTGCAAAGCATAGCACATTTCTTGAATGTAAAAGGATCCGAATAATAAATTTTAATAAAATATGTATCTTACATAATATGTATATCACATATTAAAAAAAGAAATTATTGAATCATAGTTTGTTAATCCTAGAATTCTAAATAGATTTAATTAAATTCTCCACTAATGGAAACTTTTAACTGAGAAATTCAGATGAAATACTATGAATGTAGTTATATATAAATATAGTTACCAGTTTCTAACCAGTTTCGATACATTGTCGACCAATAGAATCTTTCTTATAATTATTTCAACCATTCGATTTGCCTATTTACTCCTTATGTGGATTGTGAGGTAAAAGTAATCCTATAATACTCTAAAATCTCGGAGATTCCAAAGGGTTAAACTTCTGAGTAAATAATACGAAAGTGGTATAATTGTTATCTATACACTACCCTACAATTATAGACCGGATAGTTAGATGTTATGGAAAAAGGGAAATAATACATGCTATAACATGGGAATAGTACTCCACGTGCTGCAATTACACTAGCAACCCTTCTAGGAATAATTTCAACAAGGTTTTGATACATACCTATGGATATTTGTGTCCATTCCAGCTGCAAGAATGTCGCCAGCTCAGCTGTACATTTCGGACGTGCTTCCCCTGTCCTTGTCCGTAAGCGTCGCTTTAACGCGTGCCACAAATGTTCTATGAGGTTTAGGTTGGGACTCAGGACATAGAAGACGTTTTACATTAATATCTCGATACCACTGCTTGACAGAGGCTGCAACATGACATGAAACGTTGTCGTCCTGGAAGTAACATTCGTTCATTCCATAAAATTCCAGAGCGTAGGAGGAACCTGATTGTCCAAAATGTTCATATAGGCGCCGGAATACAATTTACCAGGAACAACATGCAAAGGTCCCAGGCCAAACCACGAAAAACATCCCCAAACAAGTAGTTGGATTTTATGCAAATCCGCTGGCGTCCTGTCCATTATTGCGTATTTTGTGTATTTTCGATAATTAAGGTTTACTTACAAAACTTAATTCTATTAGCTTAATGTGTTATTTATGTGTAATACGTTACTACATTATTTAATTATTTGTAAACTCTACGCAATGGACTACACCTACTGCAACTTTCCAAGATGGGTCCGATCGCACAAATTTCAATCATCTTACAAGATGATTCAATAAACTTACTTTCTATGAACTATATCCGTTACTAAACTATGACAGATTCAGTTGTTTTTAATAACCCATCCATAAAGCAAGTAATCTAATGATAGGTCGTGCTTACTCATTACTACAAAATATATTACAAACACTGTTGAAGATGGTGCTTAATGCCCTTTTAATATTATTACACTCAACAGCTCACTTCCTTATGGTATATAAGTTATCACCATCCAATCTCTGATTACCATTTCACAAAAGTATTTACCATCCCACTCTCTTCCCGATGTGGAAGAAATGATGACTTTACCAACTGGGAAATGCAAAGATTGACCATTAATTAGAAACATGTTATCAAATATCCATAGCACATTAATCATTTCCTCTGCGCGTAATCAAAGATTGCAGATATAAAGCAAGGTGCTTCGCTTCGGCTGAAAGTTATTATGAATAGATGGAAGGTAAATGTTGTACCGGGAGCGAGCTTAAGAGTAATGGCATGGTACGGAGTACATTTTTAACTAGACCAAGCTTATGATCTTGGATGATTTGCATACCTAATTTCCCCCGTTAGCATCGATGAGAAATTGCGATCGAAATTACGGATTGAGATTGGCCGGTGATTCATGTATGGGGAAGTGCTGTGTTTTTGAGAATCGAGTTTTAAAAGCGAATTTAACGCTGGTGACAATAATAGCAGGGCTCTGATTTTTTTTTGCAGAGAAATGCAAATAGGTTTTTGTTGGTAAAATGGTGTACTTAAATAACGAATAAACACAATTTTTTGTTAAATTGAAGCAATCAGGCATATACACGCTTAAGATGCTTGTTCGTACCAAATATTAACTGGATTATGTAAAATTTAATTTATGTGCATATTCGATCTACCCTTTGTAAAATCATTAATGATATTTAAGCAAAGTATGGCCCCGCAACGGAGTTTCAAAAATATTCTAACAAAATAAGAAATTAAGCATATACATTTGTATTACATTGAATATTAAGTTCTATGATAAAGATTATTTAAAATCAATTTGACGCAAACTTTTTATTTTACAAAGAATGATGTGCTTTTAGAGCATACAAGGAATACAAATATAATATTTTACACTTTCTGAAAAGAAAATTTTTTCCAATAAATCTTGTGGTTTTACGTTTTCACAACATATTTAAATTTGTTGATAGTGCGATAGATATAGGAATAAATAGAACAAATTTTCACTTTTAACAATCAAAACGTGTATTTAGAAGACATTGCACTAAGGGCTACTCGTCATAATATTCGTATAATTGAATATCTGCCATAGAATTATGACATGACTATGAAACTTTCTTGAAGGTCACTGAGATTAACCTTTGGACTACAGAAGGTACAGCAGTTGTGCCTTGTTCGTGACAAGAAAAAAATTAGACTATGATCAGTACATCAGTTGTACCTCCAAAGTTATAAGAATCACGCTAAGAAAAGAATTTTAACTACGGCCAGTGCAGAAGTTGTACCTTGTAAGTTATCAAAATCGCGCCAAGAAAGCCATTTATATCAACAGCCGTAGTCAAAATGTTAAGTACATTTAGATCAGTACATTATGTTGAATAAGTAGAATATATTAGGTGTAGTAAGAAGTTTTAAAGCATGTGTCAAAGAAATGAATATGTATTTTAGAGCTGATAATAATATTTTTATTCATCGAAATAACCTCCATCATTATTTAATACCTTCTGCCATCGGTCATTTAGTTCACGGATGCCAGCAGTGTAGAAAGATTCCTTTGTTGACACAATGAAGTTGTCAACCCATTTTCGTGCGTCGTCCACTGTCCGGAAGTTTACAGAAGACAAGGCAATCTGTATAGACCGAAACAAATGACAGTCCGAAGGGGCTATGTCGGGGCTATACGCCGGGTATTCCAAAATTTCCCAGCCAAGTGTTACTAACGTGTCCTTGACCACTTTTGCAACATGCGGCCGCGCATTGCCATGGAACAATTTGGCGGGCCGCAAACCTTTGCCCGACGTTTTCGATCGATTTCCTGTTGTAATCGCAGCAATTGTTGTTTATAGCGTTCAGCAGTCACACTTACACCCGACTTCAGCAATTTTTAATAGAATACTCCCTTCATATCCCACCAGATGCACAGGAGAACTTTTTTGCAGTGAATGTTTCTTTTCGGCGTTGATGTTGTTGCTTCGCCGGGATTCACCCAATATTTTTTGCGTTTCGTACTGTCATAACAGATCTATTTTTCATCTTCTGTCACGATTTTCCACGAGAAATATTTTCTGTGTTGCCTGTTTAGCAAATTCAAGCACTTCAAGACACGGTCGTCCTCAATGCATGTGGCATCCATTTTTCTGCCTTCTGAATATTTCTCATTGCATGTAAACGATTAGATATCGTTTTTTTGTGATACTCCTATCTGTTCAGCAAGTTCATTTTTCGTTTGAGATGGATGCATCTTTATCGAAAAGTGTTTACAAATCGTCATGGATAGCCTTCAATGGAGCGCCGCTACATTGTCGATCGCTAACCTTAAAATCGCCATCTTTAAAACGATGAAACCAATACTCTCATGTGCTTTTCGATACGATATTCACCCCTAAATCATAACAAATTGATTGACATGCTTTTGCAGCACTTTTGTGCTGTTTAAATTCGTAACGAATGCAGTGACGAATAAATATCTTATCGTATGACATCTTATACCTTCAAAATTTCAACACGTTCTATTTTTCCCTAGCTTCTGCGTCGGTTTGATATCTCTGATCCGGTTTCTATCACATGACACAAACGTGGTGAACTGATTAGTATGCTATTTTGCAGTAGACGTCATACAAAACTCGCTTTGAAACTTCTTACTACACCTAATAAGAGATTTAGTAAGACAGGCATAGATATAACCAATTTAACAAGATCGGTATTCACTGAAATCCTAGTTTTATTCGCATACCTATATTGCGTTTTTTTTAAGAATGGTATAATTGTGTATATAAAACGTATCAGAAAAGACAATTTCGTAGACTAAAACCGATTACTGGTTACAGAAAGCTTAGAGAGAAATACCTAGACTCGTTAAATCTTATAGAAAGGCCAGGTACAATTAAATGTTAACTGTAGCTGAATGTTAACACTGCATTACATCTTAGATAGTAACAACCTGCCAAAAGGTATCCCTGATAGACTAAAATAGTAAAGAACACGTGAAATTCATGTGGTACATAAAATATGAGCAAAAGAGACCATATGTGGCAAAAAAAGAGGTCAGAATAAATCAGTCATTCGTTCGACATACAGATAGCGTTCCAAAAGAATTGTCATCACTATCCGATCGAAAATTCACTAGTTTCGTGGGCTTCTTAGAAAGCGATTTTGTCGACCTGTTTTTTGAGGGATTAGAATTAATTTACACACGCACAGAGCCAGATCGCATTTTATTTCAATCTAGTGTAATTGGCGTTCAGCTGTTCCATTATGAATGTGATATTGAGTATTATACAATGGCAGGCAAGTATTTTGTAGTCTCCAAGAGTAGGTTGTTGCGATGAAGTCCTAATTCCGTGCCAATGTTATCACCAAAATCTAAACTTTAACCCTGCGCTGTTTAGCTCCGATGTCTAAGTTGTACATCCAAAAGAGCAGATGATTTTTAGACTAAGCACGTAAGAGGACCCCCTTGAGCTGGAAATCTGTAGCATATAAAGGAAGGAAAGCAGGCTCTCCAATTTACCTCATTCTAAATCTAAATAAAAATGTCATTAACAACGTCTCAACCTTTAATAAACCAGTGGCTTGTTATCTGGATCATCCACTTACCAGGAGTAATTTATCCGAACGAATTGGAAATGCATTGTAGCCAGACAATCCATCCATTTATGTTGCATCAAGCATATGTACCACATTCGTTGTTGTTGTTGTCGTGCGACCAGTGCAATAATTGAAAAAGGATGGGAGAGAGGCGGGGAGATCATAGTTAAATGGATCCAAAAGCGTGGAGCACTGCATAGACCACATCTACAGTTTTGTCCATATAAAGGGTCTCCCTGAAACAGTTCAAGTCGATCTTGAAGAGTGCTGCAATAATGGAAGGGCAGTTAAAGAGGTGCTTGGGATTAAGCTACATGCCCGGACAGTGCCTGCGTTCAGGGTATGTTCTTGATCCATCTTGTAAACAGCATAAATAACAGAATTAATCCTCTAAGATCAATAAAATGTCATTGAACATGTAATAGCATGAAAATTACTCAGTTGGCATACTCGTGGTCAGTAGGAAATTTTTTATGCATTTAAAAATCACAGACGTTTTTACAAACTAAGCTCGTACGTTTCTGACACCAATATGTAATCCACCTCTGACAGGTTGTTGTTTGCGCCACGTGGTTTTGAACTAGTCTATCCATTGAATTAGGCAGTTGGTTAAAACTTAAGCAAAATACTTCCGCGGAGTCTTTTGCACGGATTCTGGTCAGTTTATCGTTCAGTTCACTAAACTACAGCACATATTAAAAACGGATGAAAACAATAATACCTCGGCATGATAGCCTTTCATGTTTTTATTAATGCTGTTCTATCCCGCTTGAAAACCTTGTAAAACGAAACTCCCCATGATTTATATATAATAAACTATTAAACACTAGCAATTCAATACTAGTACTTAAATTTAATAATTCTAAGGATCATCTGTATCCTCAACAAAACGAAAAGTAAGCTGTTTAAGGTTGTTTGATTTTGTTCAAATGCCCTATTGTATCGAAGTCAATCCCAAACCACCAAATAAACCTGATACGTAATCACCTTAAAGGTTCAACGAACCGCTATAGATTCGCTCTTAAGCAAATCAATAAATTTTGATCATATACACTCATTGCCATACAAATTTGAGCACCAAGAAATAATTGTGGGATCGTAACGAAACTTGGCATGAAGGTACACGTCGGCCAGGTATGCAAATGATTAGAAATGCAGCGTGATTGAGCATTGCGTAATGCCACTAGAGGGCGTTGATCTTCGTTCTCCTTGGAGTATAAAACAGGCAACCAGAGCTTGTTTGAGTGTGTTTAATCTTTTGCAAGGGAAACGCTGAGGTTGACCTGCCGTTACGTTGCCATCGAAGACAATATCAGCAGCTGTCAGAGTTCGAGAGGGGAGAATTATCGGGATTATGGAAGCTGGGTGTCAGCTGGGCAAGTAACTCGTTAAGTGGGCATTTCTGATTTTACTGTGAGGAGGTGTTGGGACCAGTGGACAGAAGATACGTCATTTACACGGCGACCAGGCTCAAGTCGCCCTAGACCGACCAGTTGTCGAGAAGACAGTCACATCATTCGAGTAGAGCAAACTGCCTCATTGGTCGCTATCTAGACACAAGCAGAACTTTCACTACGGTTCCCTGTTTCTTCCCGAACGCGGCGCCCATTACGTGTGCTGCCAACGACACCCACCCACTGACGGAGTGGTGTCGCACACGACGAGATTGGACTGCAACGGAATGGAACCAGGTCGTCTTCAGCGACGAATCTAGATTCAATTTGAGTAGTGATGACAATCGTGTTCGTGTGTAGAGGCCCCGTGGTGAACGCCTCAATCCTGCCTTCGTTATACAGCGACACACCGCTCCCACAGCTGGTTGTGATGGTATGGGGTGTCATTGCTTACGATACACGGTCACCCCTAATATTGATCCATGGCACAATGACAGCCCAGCGGTAAGTACATGACATATTTCAGCCACATGTGATGACGCTCATGGCAGGGCTCCCAGGAACCATTTTTCAATAAGACAATGCTCGGCCACACACAGCAAGGATGTCACAAGACTGCCTCCGACACATTACCACTCTTCCCTGGCCTGCTCGATCCACAGATTTGTCACCAATCGAGCATATCTGAGATCATTTGGGAGGGTAAGTTGGACACTTCGAGTTTGGTCGAAGTAGAGGCGCGTTTACAGCAACTGTGGAACGAGATGTCTCAGGACATCATACGGAACTTGTATGCCTCAATGCCCGCTCGTATCGCATCGTGCATTCGCGCTAGAGAGGGGGCCAACAGAGTACTAAAACTTCCGTTCATTTGTACTTTTTTCTACAATAAATGATCCTTTTTCTTTGATTTTCTAATCACTTATTTGTATCAAAGTAGTACTTACAAGTGTAAAATTTCGTTTCATTTTGACGACTTTTTCTTGGTGCGCAAATTTTTATGGCAATGAGTGTATTATTAACAAATTAGCAATTAATTCATTCTAGAAGATCTTGCTCAGCCCAATAATGTTCTAAATATGATTTTAGAATATCCTTATTTTAAAAATAATGTGTTTTTAAATTTTAATAATAACATTTTGAATCATTTCTTACACATAATTTCTTCTAAGGTAAAAATGAATGGAATAAACAATAGTGCATGCACTTTCAAGAATGAATTGCATTAGATAAAATTATTATTATAATATAAATTAAGTAAATAATCTTCTTTAGTTGTGTAGTTGATGATAAGTTGATAAAGATGAAATTCCATTCACTAACGTAATTGATTATAAGAACTTAAAGTTAGGATGCGTTGCAATATTTATTTTTTAACTCAGTATGTTCATTGTGAAAAATTACTTTAAGACACATAAGTGTAGACAATTTAAGCCGTAATACCATCTTATAGGTTGTATTTTTGTTAATCTTCAGCATTGATATGCGAAACATGTCGCATCATCAATTTCAAATGATGTGCAATATTTTTGCGAGTTGAAGTTTTAAAGCACAGATAAATGATACTTATGAAGCATTTTATCAAATGATTTCAAATAAATCATAAAAAAAATATACTCAAAGGTATATGTTTTTCTTAAATTTTATAGGTAAAAATTCCAACGATATGATATGTAAGAATTAATAATGAGATGATTAAATAAAAATTACATACATAAGAGTACACACAAAGTATGAGCATAATGCATAATAGTATGAAAATACAAAAATATCTTAAATTAGCAATCCGGAAAAACAAAATCAAATAAATATACAACAGTTTTAATGTACATCCACTAATACGCAAACCATGACAAGACCACAATGAACACAATTTTATACGTTGCATTTGTTGTATAATTTATTATATCTACTTTCATCCTTTTCAATTGCATGAAACCTTGAGGAGAGGTGAAAGCTACAGCTGAGAAAATAACTTTAAAGTTACGTGTCTACAGGGATTTTTCGATTGTGATACATGTGAAAGTGAAATTGCCCCAAACCACAAATAACTTATCGTTACGCAAAGTTAAGAGAGACAGGGTATTCTTGATATAGAAATTTTACAGAGTTTCATCGAAGCATTTCTTGAATGGGGGTAAACACTTTTAAAGTGGATTTCTACGACAACTCACGCAGCTAGAAACCATTAATCCCGAACTCACGTGTTTTCTCAACATAACAGGAAGGTAATATTTGCGAGAATTTTGTTAGGAGTTATAGTGTAGTTTAAAATATCTATCTTCATTATTTTTGATCAAACTGAACTCTATAAATGCTATTTGTTTGATAATAAATAATGTGCATTGATTTTGAACTATACTATAAACCATCAAATATAAAATATCATCATAAATTCACTGGCTAACTAATAAAATTAAAAGTCATTATTAGATGAACAGAAACAGATGGATTAAATTATTTCGTTTAAATTTTTAAATATTTCTTCATTTCGAAAATTATTTAAAATTGAAAGGAGGTTTAAATGGATTTATAAGTAAGAATATATTAACAATAAAATGTTTGCTTCTGTTTTGAAATGTACTGAGTAACTAACTTTTGAGTAAAAACTTTTCAATAGAGACTGTGATACTTAGAAAATAAATTGATTGTTTATTCTTAAATTCTGTGCACTGAATGATCATGTTGCACGGTTTCCTTATCTTAATTCTCAAATTAAACGTTTATCATCATGAGCACAAAAGTTTAAAAAACTGATACTTCAAATAACATTTATAAATCACTTCTCTCGATATGAATGAAGAAAAGAAAGATAAATTCACCATATCATTTGCAAAAGATTTTTTTTCTTATTTCTGATGCAAAACACGAAGTATTTCCAGTTAAATTATAGGACGACATCACCACATAATTAGGACCAATAAAAAACGAATGGGAAAAAAGGTTATGAATGGTTTTCAAATAACGAATTTGTCATGAAAATAAAATGCTTTTGCAAGCTATCGCAAAGATCATCATTCATAGTTTCAGATTTTCAGAACCATCTGGGAATGAATGGGTATCTCTTTTGCGAAGTGATTTAGCCGCGGCCATTAATAATAGCCTTCGAAAATAAAAGACAGAGCAGGTTTGCAACAAACCATAAAGCAAGAGATATTTTATATTGATGAATCCTTCATAGTTTATGTTTCCATTTATTTCGCATACATCTTTTCTTACAATTATCTGATGTGATTATAGATTCTTTTTCTAACCACATGCACTTATAAAAATCCGTCTTTTTCGTGGCTCACGTGTATTACGCACTACGGTGTGTGTATTTTGTTCTTCGTGCAATTCTAAACTATATGTGATTCCACGAATAGTGGTGTTGTGTAGCATCACATTCTTCTTAGGTATCGGGAAAGTGTATCATAATTGTACTATAAATGTATTTCATTTAAGATATAGCTTTAGATTATGTATCATGTAAATTAAATTAATTTTTGTGCTAGAACAATCAAATCAGGTATTGAATCGATGTTCTATGATATCAATTTATTGAATTATGAGTATTAATTGCACGGCTTAGTGATTAAACTGCTGTTAAATCATAGGAGACGAGATTGCATCTGGTGTTACTTCATGTGTTACGCACTAAGGCAATAAAAATTGTGTGTACTTCGTTCTCAGGCTAACCTATATGTGATTCCTTAAATAGTGGTACTGTGTGGCATCCTATTCGCCTTATCTATCGAGAAAGTATACCACAATTTTACTATATTTCTATTTAAGATATAGCTTTAGATTATATATCATGTAAATTGAATTAATTTTTGTCCTAGAACAATCAAATCAGGTATTGAATCGATGTTCTATGATATCAATTTATTGAATTATGAGTATTAATTGCACGGCTTAGTGATTAAACTGCTGTTAAATCATAGGAGACGAGATTGCATCTGGTGTTACTTCATGTGTTACGCACTAAGGCAATAAAAGTTGTGTGTACTTCGTTCTCAGGCTAACCTATATGTGATTCCTTAAATAGTGGTACTGTGTGGCATCCTATTCGCCTTAGCTATCGAGAAAGTATACCACAATTTTACTATATTTCTATTTAAGATATAGCTTTAGATTATATATCATGTAAATTGAATTAATTTTTGTCCTAGAACAATCAAATCAGGTATTGAATCGATGTTCTAAAATGTCAATTTATTGAATGATAAGTACGGATTGCACTGCTTTGTGATTAAACTGATGCTAAATCATAGAAGGCGAGTTTTGTATTTGGTGTTACTTCGTGTATTACCACTAAGGCAATAAAAGTTGTGTGTATTTCCTTCTTAGTATGTGCTTCGTTCTCATGCTAACTGATATTTGATTCCTCAAATATTGGTACTGTATGGCATCCCATTCTTCTTAGCTATCGGAAAAGTATACCAGAATTTTACTACATTTGTATTTAATTTAAGATATAGCTTTAGATTATATATCATGTAAATTGAATTAATTTTTGTCCTAGAACAATCAAATCAGGTATTGAATCGATGTTCTAAAATGTCAATTTATTGAATGATAAGTACGGATTGCACATTTTTGTGATTAAACTGATGCTAAATCATAGAAGGCGAGTTTTGTATTTGGTGTTACTTCGTGTATTACCACTAAGGCAATAAAAGTTGTGTGTATTTCCTTCTTAGTATGTGCTTCGTTCTCATGCTAACTGATATGTGATTCCTCAAATATTGGTACTGTATGGCATCCCATTCTTCTTAGCTATCGGGAAAGTATACCAGAATTTTACTACATTTGTATTCAATTTAAGATATAGCTTTAGATTATATATAATGTAAATTAAATTAATTTTTGTGCTATAACAATCAAATCATGTATTGAATCGATGTTCTAAGATGTCAATTTATTGAATGATGAGTATTGATTACACTGCTTTATACCACGTCTAAAGTGAGTTCTGATGCAAGTGAAAGGAACTGTTTTGTCTGTGTGTTTACCTCGTATAATAATTATAATATCTAAGCATGTTCTATAATTTGTTTAATTAATTCTTGATTAGAACAGAATGACCGTAGAGTCAAAAGCCAAACAAAGATACTACTATATTTGTTTTTAGTCCTGCAACAATTTATCGACCCCGTTAAAGTCTATAATAAAATCGTATACATTAAAAATATATGTAATCAGGTATATCTTGTATTGTTTAAGTGTGTTTTTCGATGACGACAGTTTATTTATATGGCATAACTAGTTTTCTTATAGTATAAACGTGCCAAAGAAATAGCCTTCCAGCGGTTTACGAACCACAAGCATTTTAGAAAAAACTATGTTCTAATTTTATTTATTATTGTATTACTACTAAAAATTGTGAATAAATACGAAATTTGCATAGTAAATAGCGTTATGTTCACGCTAATATATGTAAATTTAGATGATTGATGCAAATTTAGATGGTTTTATCATCTAAATTTAGATGGGAAAATACATATATCACAGAGAGGACCAACAATACTTTGATCTGAACGTATGATTCTGCAACACAAACACAATCTTTTCGATCAACCTTATAACGTAATTATCTCTTTTGCTATGACTTTCAAACAAAAAATTTTAGTAAAATTTCATCGAACAGTTTTCTTCCTTCTAACCAATATTTCATTTCAATTCCAGTTATGAAGCATGAGATAAATTGCAATACTATGTAAAATGTATGTCATATTGCAAAGAATATTATATTTAAATAATGCTTGACTTTTAAAATACGTTGTTCAGATCAAAATTTAAAAAATCACAAATATCTGATACATCAGAACGTTTTGTAAATTCTCTTTTCTTATTACATAAGCGAAAGAAAAACAATATATTGCTATGTATAATACTTTTCCGTTCTTTGAAAAGCCATTTCACTATCGAAAAGACAGAAAAAAAATGTATGTTCTATCTAGTATTTCCAGTTAAATATCCACCGTAGTACCTATGGTACAGACAATATAACTAGAAAGAACAGTGAGAGAAATGTACTTTCAAAAGCGTTTTTGAGCTTATTTCACGACTCTCGAAAATATTGAAATAAATATTTCCTCGAAGTACCAATATATTTTCTGTTTGATAGTTCCAAACTTGAGTTTCATCTGATCTCTTTCATACCATTCTGAAAAAGTGTTTACTTGAAAAATTCTAATACAACTTATATACCTTTTAAAGTTTTTTTCTCGGTATGTTGACTAAGTACCAGACAGTCAGACTTGTATGTATTTATAGCACACAACAGTAAACTGAAATACTGCATACAAAAGCAGGAATTAATTTCAGTTTGATAAGTTTGAAAACAAATAATTGCTCTAAAGTATGAGAGGCATAAAAAATATTTCTGTTTCTACAGTAATAAACTAGAGGAAACCAATCTGTTGCATTCCTACACTATACTAACATCACGACTAACACTAAAGAAACATGTTTAACCCTAGTTCCTGATGTAATAAGCTTTAGTTATCTAACTGAAATATGAAGTTGCCTTATATGTGTCGCATGTCGGGGAAGCTGTCGTACTTTGGCACGGTTTTAAACAATTATTTTTCATGAGGCCTTAATGTAGCTGCAGTTTGTTTTACCGTCAACTATTAACTTTCATTACTTTTGAAAGAATTTACCATTTTTTATTTATTTGTACCTCGTACACTAACTATGTAATGAATTGTTTTGCTAATATATATTCATTAATATATGTTTGTTAATATAGGTTCAACGCGGTGTTGTACTTTGGAATACATGTTGTTGTACCATGGGATACTGTTGTTGTACTTTCGGATACATGTTGTTGTACCTTGGGATACTGTTGTTGTACCTTGGGATACATGTTACTTTTAGACTATTTGAAGTAGACAACAAAATAAATCAATTCTACACATACTAAATTCCGTATTTTTAAAACAGTACACACAGTTTCAACATTTTATCCCTTGGCAACACTGAAGCCCGCTATTTCAGTGTTTCTCTTGCTGTGATATGCTTTAATGTAGAGGACCGAATGGTGTGCCTGTCAACTCAATGAAACAGCCTAATTTACAAATAACTTGCCATTTTTTTTTAAACAGACTATATTGTAAAAGCGATTTGCATATCTGTGTCTTGGGCGCTGCAACATAGGCAAATATTCAACATGCGTTGCAACAAAGACCTCTGCTCATCTTGAGCTCTCCAGCAGATATCTCTGTGTCATCAGATTTTTCAAGGAATCGGTTAAGAATCATCTACACTCAAAACAAATGGGGTGGTTGTCGAAGACCATCTGTGCGGCCCGGGAGGATGAAACGGCTTTTAAATTTTAGAAAACATAGACTCCAGCGAGATACAAAGCAAGGGATAGCAAAAACATATTACACCGTGATGCGAAGAAATTCAGCAGGAAAAAAAGGATGCATTGTGTCGTCAGACGAATTTTTTAGATGCCATCGACATCGAAATAACTTTTTACGTTGCACATAAATTTATTTTTAATATTTTGTTTTTTAATATTAATATTTTCTTCTAAACTAGTGTTTTTGTAAGTCCTTGGTCTCAATTAAATAAAATTTATATGCCCCGACTTACGTCAATTCTACCTATGCAATTTTCCTTCGGTGCCACCCATCGCGTAACTTCTGGGTATTAGTGTATTTGTATACCCAGAATGTTGTATCAAAGGAGAAAATAAATTGTTATACCTTGGGATGTCTCAATTTACAACATGTATTTGGTCCCGAGGTACAACAAGTTGCTTTTACAAATTAAACAGTCTAGAAAGTAGTATCAGGGTATGTTTACATTGAAATCGTAAAAACATTGTGTAGAACAGATTTTTAACTAACTTTAACAACCCTAAAAAAATGTAATTGTAATCGGTGAAATTACAAGAGTTTCAAATTTGAAGAATCTAAAATATTTACTTACTTGAGGACATATATCAATTAGTTGTTTAGCGAACGCAACAAACACCCGTGGATTGCCAATGTTTGTGAGAAGGTTCTCTGGTGGCAAATGGTAAACTACAATTTGTTATTTTGCTACTTACTCAAAAAATGAGGCAGCGCAATATAAATTTTTTCCAATTACAACTGTCTCAAGGTACGATACCTTGCCCTAATTTAAATTATCCAAACAGATACGAGAAGTAAAACTAAATTCTTCAAACCTAATGTATGGAAATTATAGTAGAATACTTTTAATATCACAAACTTCCAAATAATTGATAGTGTAACATTTCATATTAATTTAATTCAGGGTAGGTGTTTGAATTTACCTCACACGGATAATTGGTGACGTTCCGGATTCAATCAGGAAAGATCCAAGAACCCCTCCAAATTTTCGACACCTGAGCCGTCACCCCACTCTTCAGAAATCTGCAGTATGAAGATATTTCTGGTTACGGCAGTTTTAATGTGCACGTGCATCGTTCCCCGCTTCCAATATGGTGTTAGGTTGGATCGTTCAAACTCGCAACCCTTTGATTGTTAATCTGCGATTCTACCAATTGGGATCAAGCTGCCACCAATTCAAATATAGAAATGAACTAGCGATTTTGTAAATATGCACTCACATAAACAAAAGAATCGAAGCACCAAGAAGGAATTTTCCGATTGCAAAAAAAATTGGTGGATGTGAAGAACATAGATAGACAAACAACCGATTAAACTTTCAGAACAATTGAATGATCTATTTCAGAGTTTGACCGTTGCAAAGAGAGGAAGTCAATCAGTCGTAGGTACACCTCTTGTCTATATGCAAGCTGTCGCCCGGCGAAGACTGAAAAAGTTTCCGGTTGGTGTCATGCGGAATTTCTTGCCAAATTATCTCCAATTGTCGAGTTAAATGGTCGCCATTCCGGGATGGTTGCAATCGCCTTACCATAACGTCTCAAATGGGATCTATGGTAGAGAGAGAGAGAGAGATCTGGTGACCTAGCTCACCAAGAAAGAACTGGAAAGCATGATGACAATTTATAGCTAAACGTGCCTTGTGCGGCCGGGCATTATTTTATTGAAAGTAAGTCCGGGGTTTCGCAAAAGGAACAGTTCCACAACCGGTCGTAGAATGTCGTCTATGTACCGATGTGTTGTATGTCTGTCAGAAATGACTACCAAAGGGTTCGGCTATCGAAGGAGATGGCATTTCAGAACATAACGCCTTGTTAAGGGTAGGTGTGGTGTGCAATAGTAAAGTCAGGATCCACACTCTGATCTGAACGTCTACAGACTCGTCTGCGGTTGTCGTCGGGACACAGTTGGAACCGGAACTCGTCACTAAAGACTATACGTCTCCAGTCAGTGCCGTTCTAAGTTGATCGAATCCGACGCAATTCCTGGACAATTCGTTCTTGGTGCGTCGATTTTTTTTTTTTTTTGTTACAGAGTATATTTAAGAACGTCAGCTTAGACATTAGCATGGCATTGGTGACTATATCATCATTTTCAAGCATATTTGTTTTCTGCATAATATTTGATGCATATTTTAATTTAAAAAAACCATAATTTAATTTCAGCAAAATATAAAAACGTATTATTTTTTGTGTTTATAGAATTATTACATTTTCAAACTTAGCAACTATAGAGTTCTTTAAATTGCGTTTGGGCTTTGAGTAATCCATGATGATTGATTATATGTTTATACAAGATATTACAACTTTGAATTTCAGTTTAGTGAAAATGTTTACAGTTCCCGTATTAGCTGTTATTGATATGCAGTTTTCATTTAAAGTGTTATCTATATAATTTTAACTTAACATTATTTCAATCCGTAAAGCCTTTCCGTATCTGCTCCAAACAAGACTTTGAAACTAAATTATTCATCAAGGATAAAAGCGTGAGTAAGTAAATAATCCATTTCAAAGATGAAATTCTTTGTGATCTTCCCAAAAAATTTTATTTACCCAAGGGATTAAAGGAGTCTTTTGTTAAATTAAGGTATTAGGAAATATCTTCTTGGTCATGTCGCGGTGTTCCATTCTTTTAAGTACACAATAAAGGACTTAGTTCCTTTACTGTTCAACGGAACAAGGTAGTTATTATTTTTTTTTAAATGTTACCAGAAGGACTGTTAATATTGAAGTAGTATGTAGTTAAAGGAAACGAAGCAAATTATCTGATAGTAGCTTCGAACAAATGATCTCAAAAGTATCAAAGCATACATATAGTTTAAACACAAAGTAACATATTCATTAGCAACCTCTTTTCCAATGAGGTTTAGTGTATAGTTACGCTTTATAGTCTGATATTGTGTTTGATCGATTTTATTTCTTAATTAATTGAAAATTAATTCTTTATGAGGTTAAATGATTTTGGTATTAGATGTTTATACCGTTTTATAGTTAAAATAAGAAGGGAATTTGCTTAGGATAGCCATAACTCATATTGTTGTATTTTAGAAATGATTGTTTGCTCTTTATGTTTATATGAAATACTTTATCAAAACAAATAATTACAATTATTTTAAATTCAGCATATCGTCGATTTGTTAGTCCTGACAACGAATATTTTCAGGAAAGGTGAAAAATTAGATGACAAACTGTAGAACCGTTATGACGTAGAGCTAAAAAAATGACGAAAATGGCTTCAAATTTGATATAGAAGTAAGAGCTTTTGCAACAATTAAACATTTATGTTACAAATAATAATATTACATCCAAAATTGTAAAAAAATACATTGGATGTTTGAAATTTTGTGAGTAAAACTATATGTAATCTAAATGTCATGAAGTTAGAAACATTTCAGTTAAAACATTATTAAAGTTAAAGTTAAAGTTTTAAATAAAACATTAAAGTTTTTCTGTATTTTTTTTTCTATTATAAAAGAAAAATTTTCGGTCTGTTACAGGTTTATTCGCTTTGTGATTGGTAGATAGTGAGTCACGTGATAGATAATTTGTGGTTCAACGGGCTAATGAATTTGGAGAACGTGCAGACGATAAACTCAGTTATACTTGTTAATTATTTCATTCATAAAATTTGAGAGCACGCGCTAGAAAATGTGCAATGTTTTTAAAAGAACCGGCAAATTCGGTCGCCGTTTCCATAGCAACAGTCGAATATGAAAATCTTAAAAACTATTATTATTGGAAGAGACAACACGAATCGGCTAAAACATATCTATAATTCGGTATTTCTATGCTGTAGCGGAGAAAACTATTTATTTTTTATCCTTAGGATATATTTTAGTATAAATTTTTTCTCCTTAATGTTGTATATGTAATATTTATTCCTTAGATTTTAGTGTTCTTTTTTTCTCTTTTAAGGGGGTCCGGGACACAAAAATCGTCAAATTTTCGAAATTTTTTTTATTATTTTAAGAAATTCTCTGTGTTTTTCTGCTTAAAATGACGTCTAAATCCTGTTTCTATCTTAATTAGAACTAGAGATGTAATAATTTTTGTGGTGCGTTGTTTTGAAAATCTAACACTCTTGACAGTTGTTGTCATGGCAACAACATCTGTCTTTAAAACTTTAAATGCGTTTTTCTACATGATACATTTTTCAAGATTTCCTGCATTCAAATTGCTATAAGTCTAAAACCGATAAAGTTTAAGGGTTGAAATTTGGAATACATCTTTTTCAAACATTATACTTTAATTTTGATTCAGCAAATTTGAAACAAATATTTACTTTTTAAAATATGACTTTTTTAAAAACAAGTACCTTAAAATTTTCAAAAATTTTCATTCAAATATTTTTTATTTTTTATTAAATTAATATTTTTTAAATTGCTGAATCAAAATTAAAGTTTATTAATTTGTGAATAATTTACTGCAAGAATTTTGAAAATCGACCAAGAATATTTTGAGCCTTAGCAATTTAAAATGACCCCTTTTTTTTCAAAAAATTTTAATTTAAAATTTTTAAAAAACTTTTGGAAAAATTTTGTGTTTTGATTTTGTTTATTAGTTGGATGGGTAATCAGTACAAAAAAATTCTAAATTCTAAATTAATTAATAAAAAAAAATTTCTGATGTGTCCCGGACCCCCTTAATGCTGCATATTTAATATTTATTCCTTGAAGCTTCATCTGTAACAATTGTTATTTTTTTTCTCCTTAGGATAGATTTTATTGTCCTTTTTTACTTCTTTTGTGTGGAAATTTTACTATGTTTCTTTGTACCCAAAATACTATGTCTTATTTATGTAATTTTATTCCTTCAGTTTTAGTGTAATCTAATTCAGAACAATAGAAGTAAAGCCCTGGAATCCTTTTTGCAAGTAAAAATGGGCCGTCCAGCGTTGTCCCGTGATGAAAAAAGTATAGTACGCGAAACTAAATATGATTGCGTAACAATCACAGGGGGTTGGCGAGCGATAGCGAACAGGGGGTGGAACCCCCTAGTAAGCTCAAAATAACAATTATATCACACAAAAATTATATGTCTATCACAATGAATTAGCTTTAACGTCAATGCAAATCTAACAAAAATTTAAAGTATTCATCATAAATCAATTGTTAGTTCTACCAAAGTTAACATTCGGTATCCGATGCACCAAAAACAGTATTCCCCAGCTCCATTTAATCAAATATATATATATATATATATATATATATATACACACTCTGTGTGGGGTATATTATAAACTATATAATTATCCATCCATCATTACCTATTTTCAACACACCAGAAACACATTCGTACATAGTTTTTGATCTGCACAATTAAATTTATTCTTTTATGATCCTTAAATGTGTATCTGTTTATTTGTGTTATAGTAACTTTCTATTTACACTCAAATACTTTTGAAATTAATAAAAGTTTAGTTTCTGGTTCAACTGTGATTTTTTTCTACACTACTACTAATTATAAGAAATGAGGATTCTTGAAAATTATGAATTGATTGGGCAGTTTAAAAGTATCTCATGATAATTTGTATAAAATAGTTTTCCTTGCAAGTATAATATTCATAAGAAATACGAAGTGAAAAACTTTGAAATTCAATTAACTGCCACGGATTAATCATAATGACCATTATTTATTAAATTACACCCAAACGGATTAGGCGCAACTCAGGGTAACGAACCAACACGTTTGTATCATATTCATTGATTAAAAACAACAAAATATTTCAACCTGTGATTCCTACCCTTGCATGTCAGATCGCTATTTGTTTCCTTCTCAAAAACAGATTTCTCTAAATCATAAATATTTTCTCAAAGAACACGCAGATAACTTCGCTTTCGCATATATTTATGTAATCAGAAACAAATCAACAATTCTTTCGACACAATCAATTTATAATCGAGGCCCAATGATTTAACATCACAGACTCAGATCGCAGGAACCAGCAAAAAATTCACTTTTGAGCCACAAAGTTGTTAAAATTAAGTTTCCCCTTCTTTTTACAAACCAGATTCACCAAGGGGGAAAAGTTTAAAGGTCTTTGGAGAACCCTTAGAGTCGGGAAGTCTTTCACTCCGCAGAACAAAATTCCCAAATTTTTATTCCCAGTGAGTATTAAGTTTTTAAGTGCGTGAGTCTCAATCTACCTTATTACATCAAGCGCAATATCCGAACATTTTCTTGAGAAAGAAGAAAAAGGTATCCGAAGACTGGAACCGTTTATGAAACATAAATTTCAAATTTCCTGCAGCGGAATATTTATGAGCTGCCGTTTCCTCCCGAGCTTCAGACTTTCTCTTGTTTCCGGTTCCTCTCCAACTTGCTAAATCATTTCCTATTCTTCACCTTTCGCCTGATATGCATCGCCAAGGCACTTAAATCCACGATCGATGCTTCTCGGGATACAGTTTAAAGGTGTAATGAAAGATTTGGGGAAACAGATGTATCTCGGATTTTACTTTATAAACAGCGGGTGTTAAATTTGGGAGAAATTCCGTTTATGTCTGCAATTTATCTATTGACTGAAAATCCTTTGTTTTAGTGATGAATCTTTCAATTAAACTTGGCTACCTATGAAATGAAGAAGAGTATATTTTATTATAAAACAGCATCCATTAATTACCCTGTCAATCCATTGATGAATACTGTAGAACTGCAAATTATCCGAGGTCTGATTGACATTTATTGAGCTGATTGGTCAATTATCGAGCTGAATTTGATACCAAGGTGATTTTTTAAGACTTTACCCTGTGTGATTTGATTTCCAATTGGTTTAATGTTACTTTTCCTCCAGAGCACGCATACTGAGTATATAATCACATCGATTTGTTGAAAGAGTCCTAGAAATGATTATATTCGTCAAAATAGTTCAAAACTAATAACAAGTCATGCCGGAAAGACAGCAGTTCCATAATTGATACATGCTTGTAAACCCCTCAAAGGACTAGAAAGTACCGTTTCCAACCATTTTGTATCCAGGGGGGTTAAAATTGTTCCAGCCGCTTTGTTTCAAGAGAATTAAATAAATATTTGAGCCGGGTATGGCCATTTTGTTCTTGGTCTGTCTGGTTTAGAAGGAAGATAGAAGAAGGATACCAGAGTAACATTCATGTCAACATTAAAAGCACGATAAAAACATTTAAATAAATGATACATAAACAAAATAAGAACTTAAAACGTATGAAAAATTACATTAAAAAGCAGTTCATTATTAACAGGAAGAAGTAAAATTAGGTAACAATGTTTAAATTTTGAAAGATGTCATACAATTTGCGTGTCTTTAAGGCTGCCGGACAAAAACGCGGAAAGCTCTTTTTCAAGAAAGTTTAAAAGGTATACAATCCTTGCCCCGATATATTGTAAATTTATCACAGTAAATAAATACACTATTACAAATCCAAGTATAGATTATTCTTAATCGTTTGCTTTATTAATCCTTCGGTAGCATTTATAGCATCATATAGTACACTATTTTTTACGTCCGTGAAAAGTAATTTAGCACGGAGTTTTGCGTTATCTGTTTTTATTATTTCTGGTTACTTTCTTGTTATCTAAGGTATCCTCAACCCCTATTACCACAGAGAATTAAGGTTCAAATGCATTTTATCATCACGTAACATTGCAAAAATTATTCCCTCCGATTTATAGATAAATATAATGTTTTTACAAACACAACTGTTGTCAAATAAAGTAAATTATACTTATTTGAAGGTCTTCAAGCATAATAATGATAAGTCACATTTCTAATTTTAAGATGAGCAATTTTAAAATTCAAGTATTTTCTAGAATTATAAGAGTTTATAAATTTCAAGAGTCTATGTTTTTGTATTAAACTTTCAAATATTAAACACTTAATCAAACAATCAGAAATTATTGTGATCATCCTCTTGGATATTGTCTTCACAAGGTTTTCATTATGGAACAAATACTTTTGTGGCTCACCACTATGTTGCCCGGAGCACTTATTTCGCAAATTCAAAGAACAAGTCTGATGTGCTTTAAATTTTACTTTAGAACCTGTTAGTGGTTTCTATGTGTATGTGTGTATATATGTGTATGTGTATGTGAATATGTGGCAAATTCATTTATGTTTCTACTTAATCTAATGAGTGAAATGATTTTATTTCGTTTTTATTTATCATTAAACTGTTTACTTACAATAGTTAACTTAAGAACTGAAAATACGAAGATAAGTATTAGTTATTAACGAATATTTTATAGAATTATTTGATTTAAATGGATTTCAATTCGTATGAATTCAAGTCATTGTTAAAAGGTGGGAAACCTTAAATTGTAAACACTTCATAAAATGAGTGCTATTTATTTCCACAGTACAATTGTATTTGTGGAATTTGAATTGATGGATGTCTGATATATGTAGAATAGGCAACGATTGTATTTTATAAATTCTGTGAGAATGACTTAATTTTGAAAGTCATTTTACCTTTTAAGTTCATGCATTTATAGCCTTACTTATTTCTATACCTAAACATTTTGACAATGCCTGCAAACACTGACATTTTCTAGAAATAGCCTGATCTATTGCTTTAAAATTGCGCCTCTAGTTACGTAATTCAGCACTTCATGGAGTGGAATGCTCTTCTCAGTCTCCCCTCCCAATTTATTAATAAAGGTAACAACTTACATGTATAAATGTATATAGATGAAGCATGTTTAACCAGGACCTGCCGTCAGAAGGAAGCATCCTTGCACCTCCTGAGAATCAAAGATATGATATGGTAATGCTCCACATCCCGAACAAGCAGGCAGTAATTTTGCAGTCACATCAGACTTGCAAATGATTTTCGGCCTCAGTGGAATACAGAGGTTTGGTGGGAAATAGGTTCAGAAGTCTGTCTTTGGGGCAATGTCCTTTTTCCCATACCATATAGGATAAGGATTGGCTTGTGAACAGGCAATGTTTCTTTGTCTAATATAGTTTTAGACATTGATTTTATATTAGTATAATTATTTGTACTTATAGAAATGTGTTAAAGTGCATTATGGATGCAAATTCTGTGAAATTTACCAGTGAAGTGTCTAGTATATATGCTGTGTCACTTGATCAGCTACATTTACCCTCTATTTGAGATCTAGTAGTCTAATTTTGTCAATTTAAATGTGAAACCGTGAAGTTTACATTTAAAGTTATACATCACTTAAATAGTTGGAATGTTTGATAACAAATTTTAATGTTATTAGAAGAGACATACATTTGTTTGGAAAGTAGTATAAAGACAAATTATTTCCTGTGTCTCTACACATATATTGTTTTGAAACATACTTAAAAATTATCTATTGTCTAAAAATCTAAACAATTATGTTTATTTGCACTGAAATCATAGAAGCAAAAGGTTGAAGAAACATTCATTATTCAAATATTGAGAAAAGAACTATTATCTTATTCAACAGGTGTTCTCAAATCTGGTAATCGCTAGTATTAAATAGCGAGTGCAATTTCTTGGACGATTTAGAGTTGAGTCAGTGAAATTCTATGTTTCTCTATACAGCTAAATAAAAAATTGTTTTGCATTGTTCTCAGATTGCTCCTCTATAATATATTAAAACTAATTTAGAGCGCCATCTCAAAATTCAGATGGACAGTTGAATTTACTTTGAAATGGAGCAGTACAATGGACTATTGTTGACAATTTTATATCATTCCCGGAAGGAGAGCCAGAGAACAATCTAGTGATTAGAACCATGTAGAAATGATGAGGTCATCAGCTGAGCTGGTACACCACTCTGATCAATATGTTAGAAGAGGATGTCAGTATTGAACCGAGAGACAGAGAATGTCCCTTGTCTTATGATTTCAAAATTAGAATAAATATCCAGTAGATAAGTATAGCGACGTGTAGTTAGAGGATGTCAGTACCGGACCAAGAGACAGAGACTGACCATGGTCTTATGATTTCAAAATTAAAAGAAATAGCCAGAATATAAATATAGTGACGTGTAGTCAGAGGATGTCAGTACCTGACCGAGAGACATAGACAGATTATGTCCGTTGTCTTATGATTTTAAAATTAGAAAAAATATCAAGAAGATAAATATAGCGACGTGTACTCAGAAGATGTCAGTACCGGACCGAGAGACGTAGATAGAGGATGTCCTTTAATTTATGATTTAAAAATTAGAAGAAACATCCCGAAGAAAAATATAGCAACGTGTAGTTAGAGATTGTCAGTACCGGACCGAAAGACAGAGACAGTTGAAATTTGTAGCACAGTTGAAGTTTTTGACAATTTTTGTTAAAATTTTATACATAAGCATCATTTTTACAAAAGTATTAATGCATATTTTGAATATTTATAACCCAATGCTATTGTTTAATAAAACTAAACATAAAAATATCATTAAAATGTTTCTATACCACATTATAAAAAATGATCTCGAACATGTCCGGATACCTTAAAAGTTTGAATTCTTGTATTAAATTGAGTGTTACGTTCAAACATTTAAAAAATGTTGTGTCATTTATCCCTGAAAAAAAAAATAATGTTTACACCATGCATGCACACATGTTATTGTTTAGCCATTCAGAGTTGAAGACTGAAATCTGATCATTTGATATCGTCCTTAAGTCGAAATAAAATTTATAAAGGGTGAGAACCATGCATGTGCAAACTCCAATCTTCAAAATTCATGGTGAACCAATAACCAATGCTATTGTTTAATAAAACTAAACATAAAAATATCATTAAAATGTTTCTATACCACATTATAAAAAATGATCTCGAACATGTCCGGATACCTTAAAAGTTTGAATTCTTGTATTAAATTGAGTGTTACGTTCAAACATTTAAAAAATGTTGTGTCATTCTATATATCCCTGAAAAAAAAGAATGCATGCACACATGTTATTGTTTAGCCATTCAGAGTTGAAGACTGAAATCTGATCATTTGATATCGTCCTTAAGTCGAAATAAAATTTATAAAGGGTGAGAACCATGCATGTGCAAACTCTAATCTTAAAAATTCATGGTGAACCAATAACCCCCTAGTAGTAGTAATTTCAAGAAAGTTCACATTTTTACGAAATACTCCTTCTTCACTATCTAGAAATCGTCTTCAATCTAGATCTTCTTTTCACTATTATTCATTTAAACTTAACCATTGATCAAAATTTATAAAATACTTAAATAAAATATACCAATCCAATTTTATGGGGTTGAAGGTATCGGATACGATGTGGCATAAATTGTTCTTCCACTATACGGGATAATTAAAGATGTGACTGAGGTCTTTTCATTTGTTTCGTTTACAAACATACCTATCCATCTCATGAACTGATCGTGTCAGAAAATATGCACTTATCTGTTGCTGTTGAAACGAGACTTATAGCATTTTCTAGGTGGTTTTTGAAGCTTTAGAGTTTGTCACATTGATGCATTTAGCGACTAATGGATCTCCACTAGTTTGGAAGCTGAGAGAATAACACCCATCATCACCACCACCTAGCATCTCGTTGCCATACCCACCCACAACCAGGTCCTGCAAAGCCTCACCCTTTTCATTAGCACTCAAATTGTTCAAGACGCGTTTCTATAGCCACTGTCAGTAACTAAACCTTGTGTTTGGAGCAGTTCTTCTGGATTGACAGGCAGAACTTTCAACTACAAGGTTTAAAATCTCGTTTCTAAAAATGTGGCGTTAACTGCTCTAAATACTTGATGTAGGAAACTTTCCAGACAGTAAATCATCAACTAGTTTAACATTTTTGGTAAAGTATAACAAGGAATCTTGCACATAGAAGGGTCATAGTATCTAATTGCGCGGCTAAAATTTCTGGTGCCGAAATATTAGCAGCAATATTTATAAGGATTCGACTTAAACCCCTTTATCACCACTAGATTTCTTAGTTGTGTTGCGTTGTTTTTACACCACGACCCACTTAATAAAGGAATAATCACATTTTCTTGAAAAATACATGGATTCTTTCAGCCTTAGAAAGAGATATATATTTATTTTATTCGAGTACAACCTATGGAACTCTTCTATTGATTCATCCCTCCACATATAATCCTTTGGAACATTTCTATTTGTTCATGCCTTGAAACAAAATGTTTTGTAATGATTCTATTCTGCAGAGTAGAATCTTTTGGAAATGTTTAATCTATCTTTTCCTTACATTATTATCCTATAGACGGATTCCATAACTCATTTTCTATGGATAGAATCCTTGGAAATTTTATATTAGTCCAAGTAGGTAAAACTGGTTAGAGCTCATTCAAGGATGATATCAATGAATATGTGTCTGTTAACCCTTCGGAGGTTCAATTATGCACAAGAAGTTTTGAAACATCTTGTATCATTAAGTCAAATTTAATTATTATGTAATTTTGTTTGGTATGAGCATTTTAAGAGAGATAGGAATCAATCCCTAAATGCTGTTCGAGTTTGAAAAAAACAAGAAAAAGCTCTCTAAAAATCAGTTCAATTTCTAGTTGAACTAGGAAATGAGTTATGACATACCAGTTAATTTTAGCAACCGACCCTTTGTTACAAGTTCTTATGGAAAATTTGTTTTTATTGCGTTTAGATGACATGGAAGAATCGAACAAGTCCATCATACACAACAAGAGTACCTATCAAAAAAAGGTTTGGTAAAACATTTTCCCAGCATTTTATAATATTTTGTTCTCGGTTTTCGTTTATTTTAGATTTGAGATTTTGCTTTAGGCTCTAAATGTAATTAAGTTTTAGAACAAAACTATTTTTTACCCAAAGTTATTTTCTTTAAAAATTATAATCAGAGGATGATGTACACACATTTTGTCGTTTCTCTTTCTCAAAAATAATACTCATTCATTTTGAAATTAATAATTTATTATTTGATATTTCAACCGAAGATTACAAAATAAAAAAATGGCTATTCTGTTGAATAGCAATTATGCTGTACGGAATACAATATTTGATTCATTTTAATAATCAATGAATCGTTTTCTTAATCGGTTAATTTCTTTCATATATTAGTAAAGCCACTCCATGTAGATAAATATGATCGTTAACTACAAGAGTCATGACAGAAATTTTCAAAGTTGAATTTAGGGCCTTGTTAAGTAAAATTTCAGGCTAATTGTAATACAAAAAGCAATAATGAAACGTCATTTCTGTACTTGCAACTGATCTTGAATCTTGACTTTCATTTTACTTTGTTATAAAGAAGCGATAATTACTGAACAGAAGAAGAGCTTCAAGTTTCAGCTCTTCAATGGACTTTAATTTTAGTAGCGTTACTACAGTTCGCAATTTATTATTTTATCATTTTTCTTATAATACTATCCAAATTCAATGAACACTAAAAAGCATGCCATACAAAAAACGTCTTTATTTAGATTATATTAGGATTTTCTCTCATTTCTGAGATCTTTTAGAGAATGACACTAAACATTTTTTTCACCACAATAACAACAAGACCAGTACTTATCAGTAACTTCGATATTCTTATGTATGCAGACATTTCCAGCATACTGAACCTAACTACAGCAGTATATTGAATATAGCTTGCGTCACACAGCAGTAAAGAAAATCAAAAGTAATCTGAACCTCAGATACGATATAACCGGTATTCTTTAAGTCAGGCGAAAAAGAGTACAAAAGTAGTACCATCCAAACGCAAACTACAAAAAACAAAGATTCTTCAGATCAAACGAAATTTCAACTCATAAACAGTTGCACACAAACAGAACAAACCGAAATATCCACCAAAAATCTTAAAATCCAACCATATCAAGATATATCAATACTTCCTGCAGCCTTAGATTCTTATAATTCACTAGACTGCCTTAAAATAGTATTAAACGATAACGTCATTAGAATAGAAGCTGAAATGGAAAATAGTCAAGACTTGAATGGACCAACAACAGAATCTACACACGAACCGACAATAGCAGATACCTACGCGTTAAAATCGATGACTATTGTTTTAAATGGACCATCATCATAAAAATCACAAGAATCTACACTAGCTGATATCTACCCGTTAAAATGCAAGACTACATTCAAATACGAAATGCTACAGTATGTCAAAAAATGGACATCATCATAATCAAATAAATTACTAGGATATCAACACAAGCATTTGGCACTTTCCACTCCTCCAATTCCATCAGAAGACCAAACCAGAAAACCTAAAAATCGCAACCATATTCAAATGATATATATATATATATATATATATATATATATATATATATATATATATATATATATATATATATATATATATGTGTGTGTGTGTGTGTGTGTGTGTGTGTGTGTGTGTGTGTGTGTGTGTGTGTGTGTGTGTGTGTGTGTGTGTGTGTGTGTGTGTGTGTGTGTCAATAACATTTAGAGCAGTTAAAAGCCAAAAAGAAAAATAAATACAAACACCGTCAATGTATTTTAAAATTTTATTTCATTATTACCCTTTTATTTTAAGAAAAACCTTTCAATTAAAGCTATATAGCTACAGGGAAGATTTAATGTTTAGTACTAAAAAGAAATCAGTGTTGGTTTGTTATTAAAAAATGGCTTTTGTAGCAGTACGTGGAAAATCGGTTTGACTTCAGTGTCCCAAAATTAAACATACTTCATGGTTAGGATTTGTTGCACTGCTGTTTATACTACAGTATTCAAATCTAATTATTTGGTGGTAAAGTTCCAACAATACACCCCTAGTATTTATCAGTGGAACGGCAGAATTTGATAGATGCAACCAGAAAATGACTTGAGGATTATGGTCTTATGACACCACATTCACTAGTTAATTCATTGACAATTGCGTGCGACCAGGACAGCTAGCTATATTAAGATCACATATTTATTTTCGTATGCCTGGTCGGGCAGTGGATAATGATATCGCGATAATTTGGCTGTCTTGTTTTACCTTTAACAGCCGAGTGTAAGTGCAGGCAGGCAGTTTCCAAATGATGCAGCGTAAAAAAAAGAAAGGAAGCTTTGATAGGAGTAGATATAACACGTCTGTTATCAAGAAGATCAACTGTTGATCGTGCATCATATATCGAAGTTTGTCGTAACCAGCCCGTTATAGGGCACTACTTGTTCAGTGCGTTTCAAAGCAATTTGTAATTGAGAATAGCGATTCGCAAAAGGCTGATGGTTTTTGGACAGGAGTCCATAGCCCACTGTATTGCTCCAATACGACTTTAACCTTCTTGTCGATTATCTTCGCGTCTAAAACTTGCCAGTAGTAACCAGACACTGGGGCAAAAAACTGTACCAAAACCTTTCCAGTTCCGGAGAAGGGACAGCTGACTCTCTTTACTTGGATTTTCACGACTCTTGGAACAATAAGGCAATTTTCTCTCAGCGAGGTATTGCGTCAGTAGCAAAAATTTACTGATTTTGGACGAGATATTTAGTCCGAAGACTTGACGGTTAGTTAGACCACCCTCTCCAGTTAGCTTCGTATCTCGTTTAGATTCGTCCACTAAAAATGTGGATTATAACTAATGACTAAAGAGAGATATCATTAGATTGTGTTAAATGTTATTTTAATTGCTCTTTTCATAATTATGTATTTCATTACGCTTGTCAATGAAACATGCTGTAACATGAATAATTTATGTTTCACAAAACCAGATGAAACTAAAAATACGAACAAGAAAGATCATTAAAATGCATCGAAAAAATAATTTAAATCCATAGACAGAGCAGCAGGATTTAATACTATAGCAGATTTAATACAATATCAGATTTAATACAATATCAGATTTAATACAATAGCAGATTTAATACAATAGCAGATTTGATACAATAGCAGATTTAATACAATAGCAGATTTAATGCAATAGCAGATTTAATACAGTAGTATACTTAATACAATAGCAGATTTAATACAATAGCAGGTTTAATACAATATCAGATTTATTACAATAGCATTTAATTCAGATTTTCAATTCCTAAATTTTACAATATTACACAATGCTCATCATAGCATACATAGGTACTTAATTCAATAGTTATTACTTACTTAGTTTTAACTACATCACATAGATAAATGAAATGGCACATCGGTAAGAAAAGTGACATAACTCAATATTGCAGAATTTGAGGAACATCAACTTAAAGGATTCTTTAAAACTATATTGAAATAGTATAAGCTTCTTTTTAAATTTTGGGTAAGTATTTATGGTGGTAACGTCTATTATATTCTATAGAATAGTAATGTAACATGCTGGGGCACCTCAAATATATTTTTAAATGACATAATATCAAAACTTTTATTTTTGACTTGTGTCACTTTTCTTGCCGGGGTGCGAAATAAAGAGTAATCTTCAGATACTTTATACCAAAACCAACATGCAGCAAGTCTAAATTTCGATTGCTTTGGTATGATTAAAATTTTCGCTCCCTAGTTAAATTTAATTTGAAAATATTATAATTCCGTGTTTGTCTTCCTTCTTAAAAAACGGTTTCATATTTTTACCCTACGCCCATTTCTGCTCCTTAAAGCATGCAATGTCGTACAGTCGAGTGTATATATATATATATATATATATATATATATATATATATATATATATATATATATATATATATATATATATATTTATACAGAGATGTTGAATAATCGTCAAAAAGATCAGGGCTAAACAAAAGTCTGTCGCTATTAATATTTATGTCCCCACTATAGACAGGGTTCAAACAGTCCAATGCAATGCAAATGGTGCTGAAGTTGGTCATGTAGAGTTAAAGTTTAGAAACAGGCATTACCGGTTTTTCTTGGAAAGTTGCGAGGGGTTCTTTTACGATTATCAATAAAGTATGACCCTCTCTTGGAAGCAGCACAAAAACAATATCTCCTTTTTAGTAGGATCATATTTTGACAGCTTAGTATAAAAAATTTTACACGATTTTCTAAAGTATTGATACACAAGCATTCTCAACTGATAAAATATACGTTACGGAAGAAACGTTCAATCGAAGTATCATAAATTGTCTAGCACATTTTGTAAAAAATACCTTTCGAAGTTTGGCATCAAAGAAAATATTTAAAAACTAAACGCAGGTACTTTGGTATTCACATATACGAGTACCTATTACTTAAGTTTAAGGGGTTGCTTGAGTAAAATGTTTTTCAGTTCTAAAATGTATTTTGCATGTTCACATTTTAAAATTAAAAACGTGATGTGCAAAGCATCTTTGTAAAACATTATGAATAAAAGCAGGAATTTTAATCTTTAAACCAGAACTTACGCTAGAATAGGTTGATAGTACAATTCATCACTCGTGAAACGCTTCTCCCAGAGAAGATGTTCCAGGCACAGTTGGAGAATCCTTCCTCAACATTGGAATGGTTGTTACAAGAGCTACAGACTAACTGATACGGAAATTCGCATTCTTTTTAATACCTTTTTTTATTCGCATCAATAAATTCTATAAAGGATTCGAAGGTTCCTCCTTGATTTTAAAATACCCAAGGGGATCAGGTCATGATAGAAGTTAAAAGACCTTGAAAATAGACTCTTACTTAAGGTTAAGTGAGCTACTAGAGTAAATAGAAATTGTTCTAAAATGCTTTTAGCGCCAGTCACTAGAAAAGATAGATTATTTTTACTCCACAATGTTTCAATGTTTTTCTTTTTATAAAATTTGATTTTATTTTTCACTTTAAATAATACATGGCGGGGTAACTTTCGCATTCGGGGAATTATAATTTGAAATTTTTATTGGAGAAGTGCTAAAAATAGTTTTCGAAAAACAGCCAAGTGACGTCACGTTCGGTTGATAGATAAATCCTCGCATATCACATTTAAAAATGTATTGCATTATTTACCTTTACCCTGCAGCGCTTTGATTTTTTCAATCATTCCAGGAAAAGCTCTTTCGCCTGCATGTCCAACCCCCTTTCCTAATTAACTTACTTGAGCTTTAGAGTCTTGAGTGGCATTTACGACTGACGTTTTCCTTTCATACGAGGGAGTATCAATAAGTAACGCACATAATGTAAATAATAATAATAAAAGCAATTAATGACAATCGGAAACGGAAATGAAAGTATTACCCATTTATTACTTTTCCACATAATTCCCATGCATGTTGAGGCATTTTTTCCAACGATGGATCAGTTTGAAAATCCCGGTCTCATAGAACTCCGTCGGCTGCGTGAAGAGCCACCTTCGCACGGCCCGTTTGAGTGACTTCGTCAGAGTTATACTTCTTACCGTCAAGGAACTTCTTTATGGGTCCAAAGCGCAGTGTGACAAATCAACACATTCGACTGCTGCACGACATCGCTCGTCCACATGTGTCTCGCCTAGTTCCTGCAGAAGTGCAAGGTTTCGGTTGGGAAGTTGTGAAGCGCCGTCCATACAGCCTGGAACTGGCACTCTCCGATTACCATCTGTTCGGACCCATAAAGAAGTTCCTTGACGGTAAGAAGTTTGACTCTGAAAACGGCACTCAAACGGGCCGTGCGAAGGTGGCTCTTCTCGCAGCCGACAGAGTTCTATGAGACCGGAATTTTCAAACTGATCCATCGTTGGAAAAAATGCCTCAACATGCATGGGAATTATGTGGAAGAGTAATAAATGGATAATACTAACATTTCTGTTTCATATTGTCATTAATTGCTTGTATTATTATCATTTTTTACATTATGTGCATTACTTATTGATACTCACTCGTAGTATTGTGTGGCTTATATCACCAGAGATATCTTCTTCCTTTTTCCCAAAGCGTTCACACCTCTCGGTCGACAGGGTTGGGTACCAAACAAAACGTGAGATCCTCTAGAAGGTCAGTTGCTGATAGCTCGTAAATGGTGATCGATGTCAGCGGTCACTTAAAAGGGGGATAACATTTACCGTATACAGATCTATAGCATGCCGCAGGTGTAAACAAATTTGCAGTGGTAACAATTGTCTACCTGTAGCAGCGTAAATGTTAATATCCTCCTGATCCATCAAAACCTAAGAAATAGTGTTACAACATCATAACGCCAGAATTAACAGCAGCTCTATATAGGACAAAAGTATTAGACAGAAAAACTATGTTTGTGGTTGTAGAAACTGCCAAGAGTTTGGACATCCACATGAGAGATGTCAGCCTGAGAGGAAGTTCACTTCGTCGACAGATAATCAGAAATAGAACTGAACAATCCGACAAAATAAAAGCACAGCTACATACAAATGCTCCCCTGATTGTTCACTGGGATGGAAAACTGTTACCAGAATTAACTTTAACCAACAAAGAGAAAATATACAGACTACCAGTTATAGGGTCTGGAAACGGGGTTTCTCAGTTAATTTCGGTTGCTAAACTTCCTTCTGCAACAGGCGAAGCACAAGCCCATGCAGTTTATGAAGCCTTAAAGAATGGGATATTGCTGATAAAAAATATTTGGAATGAGCTTTGATACAACATCCGCAAATAGTGGAAAGAATAAAGGTACTTGTGCTCTTTTAGAAAAAAAAATTGTGGAGGAAACTTTTTTTTTTGCCTGTCAATCATTATATAATGGAGTTTGTCATTGGTAAATAATTTCATATGTTTTTAGGAACTTCTGCATGTCCAGAAGTACCTTTATTCAAACGTTTCCAAGATTTTTGGAAATTCCTAGATAGAGACAAATTTGAAGCAGGTGTGAAATATAACATTTTATCCATTAAGCAAGATGTAAAACATGATATTTTTAAGTTTGCTGCTAGACGTTATCAACTATAACAAAAGATGAGTTTCGAGAATTTCTCAAACTTGTTATTTTTCTTTGAGGGACACATGCAGAGGAATTCGTTTTAAGCATCCAGGAGCAACGCACCATGCTCGTTGGATGTCTAAGGTGATGTATTCCTTGAAGATATATATCTTTAAATCCCAATTCAAGCTAACAAAAAAGGAAGAAAATGGTCTTTGCGATATATGTATTGTCATATTCAGTGTATTTTAAAGCTTGGATGACTGCTTCAGTTGAAGAATTCTCACGTTATAATAATTTTCAACTGATGAATAATTTGAGACTATTCAAAGATACATCAAGCTATTTCAAGAGCTGCACCGGATAAATTCGCAAAACATCTGGTATTTGTCAGAAGATCTTTCTGCACTGTTACTTTTCGACAGTCACTTACCTATTTTAACAACAACAAAAAAGGTGGTTGAAGCCTTAAAAAATCAAAAAGGCAGGAAGAGTCCTGAGAACAGGATAACGATTTCCCTTGAAACTTTTCATGAAAAGAAGTTTGAAGAATTTGTTACCAGTCTTTCGAGCTGTTCAAAGAAATGAATACACCACATGGATTCCTCCATGTAGACCCTGAACACTAGAAAACTAATTCTTATCACTGCAATGCCTTGAAATGTGTGCAGGCTAGTAGTAGTACAAATGTAGTAAATGTTAATGCCGAGAAAGGTATTGTTTTGGTAAAAGAATACACTGGACTATTTACTCAAAGTGAACCTCAGTTTCAGGTTTTGATGAAAGTTGTGGAGGACAATTGGTAATATAGTAGAAAAGAGAATTAACAAATTCAATTAATAACTATATTCAAATTAAAATTAGTATTTAACTTTATATATGTATAGATGTATGCCTTTGTGTTAAACAAAATTTAATTGATTAATTAATTATTAAAATTCTATCATTTTGGTATCACTGAGTCACGAGTCAGTATTAACACAATTTAGCGTGCAATCATAAAATTTCAATAGCCTTGAGTTACCTTTAAATATTTTTTTTCCATTCAAATTTTCCTAACTGTGTTTTATACTATAAAGGAACAAATTTAGAGGGTGAGACTGAAAAAATAAGTAAAAATCTGCATTTTTTGGACCACCCTAGTACAAAAACAAAATTGTTACAATAGTTCTTCACAGTGGCGTCCGCGGACGTCATTGCATAGGGCACAACAACGTAGAAACGACTAGCGGACACGCTCGAAGGTTCCGGGTCTTTCCTGGATTTCTGCTGCAGTCGTCACAATACTCATATATGAGTGATTTCAGGTGAACACAGGGGTAGTCCAAGGGGTTAAGGTCCGGTGAGCGTGGAGGTCAACCAAAGGCGCCTCCTCCGCGTCTGATCCATCTTGCCGGATACGTTGCATCGAGGTGGGTGTGGACGGTGTAATTGCAGCTCATCTTAAAAGGAACTGAAATGGATTGACGATTGTTTGTGTCACGGCAATGTTGACTAGTTGCTTAGCGACGGCTTGGTTGTTCTTGTTTCTAATTAGCATTTTATTGTAATATAATCGTTTGCTGTTGCGGAGTTCTAACTTGCATTGATAAAGAATTACTATGAATAATCTTGGCTTATGCTGAGTTATAAATTTAATAATATGTAGAATTTACGCCTCTACAGACACATAGTGTATAAACCACATTTTTCGTTTACCGTAGGCTGGTGAACGACACCAGGATAGCGCAGATGGTCTTCGACAGGCGTCCCGTTAGTTTCGGATGCAGGTGATTTTACCCGATTCCCTGAAAAATCTGGACACAGGGACATAATTCTTTGTAAAATAAACGCAAGTTAATTGTAAATTAGGCTGTTTCGTTAACTTGATATTCACACCACACGGCCCGCTACGTTTCAAGGTTGAGCCAACCAACGACTGACGTACGCAATCCACGGCCAGCTGCCTGACGACTCCAATGGTCTCACTCTTCGCCGATGCATTTCGCGATATTCACCCCCTCAATGTCATTTTCGACCCCATGCTCCATTGGATTTTTTGTTCGTCCTGATGAGTACTACCACCCCACCAATTTTATCGGTGGAGTTCAAACACACCCTGTATAAGTAGATAGCATTTCTTTAAATTATCCTAGGGGACTCGTGAATCCAGAAACATGCAAATTACCCAATGTTTTACCCCAAGGCCAGCTAGAAGGATCTAACGTGTCATCTTCGCAATAAACAATATGTACACTATCGCGAAATAATACTTTTCATCGCATCGAATTTTAGAGATTTTAGAATAATTATACCCTAAGGAATAATTATACCCTAAAGTATTCTAAGTTTTTATGCGATATTTTCAAATTTTTAAAGTAATAATATTAAGATAGAGATAGAATAGTGTTAGTTTTGTATAGGAAATTATGATCTAAAAATTCCGACATTTGAATAACCAACTTTTAATCGCATCGAATTTATTTGCTAACCAATTTCATAAGAAATAGTACATTCTAAGGTCTCCTGTGATGTTTTTTAATTTAAAAAATAATGTTAATAAGCTATAGATATGACAATTTTAATAAAAATGTAACGAAAATTTCCTGATTACTTCCGAATTTCTAAAAAATATTACCAAGAACTAAATTGTTGTTTCTAAAAATCCTTGGCAAGGAGAAGTACGTTAAAAAATAACTCGCTGCTGAAGACTGAATATTTGTACGTGTTTTGCTCACTCTCGTTAGAAATTTCGCTTTTCTCGACATTGACACTTGATGCACGTAAACTAATTTCCACATTGCAAACAAATCTTCTCCATT
Source organism: Metellina segmentata (assembly GCA_947359465.1). Lineage (NCBI taxonomy): Eukaryota > Metazoa > Arthropoda > Arachnida > Araneae > Tetragnathidae > Metellina > Metellina segmentata. The sequence continues at coordinate 67,014,109 of OX375874.1, read as the reverse complement.
GTGTTCCATGTAAAATTTTGATCACACCATGTTAATTTCGTAATTTTCTGGTCCGTTTTTTCTCTTAAGAAACCGTCTAAGAATCGAGCAAAAAAAGCGAGTTTTCAATACTGCGGCTGCAGAGACGGCGGCATAATTTTTTTTAATTTAGAGATAGTTTTAAAAAATGAGCCTTGAGTGTCTGAAAATGTGATGCTAAAATTTTTAGAATTGTATCGTAAGTATGATTATCTTTGGGACCGCTGACTAATTAAATATTAAACTGAAGATGCAAGGGAAAATGTTTTGGGTTTTATTGTCAAAGAAATGAAAATTGCCTGTCTTACTATTGCTGATCTGAAGAACAAAATTAAGACGATAGTAACGATGTATACCCGTCAAAAGAAACGACTCACCCAATCGGAACTGCACAATTTATGTCACAAAACAAAACGGAAGGTAGCAATCGAGAGGGGTGCATGTTGTCTACATACTCCAGAATTTAAAATTTGTCTAAGGGGACGTCTTCATATTCAATTGGGTGCCTGATCCGATATTTTAATACGACCTCCCCCATCTTTTATCACAAATTTGGATTCTACACACAATATCAGGCGGATTTGATGAAAAATAAACAAAAACGAAGTAAAATTAACCGAGAAAATCCATAAGAACCATTGAGGAAGCGTGTAAATGTTCGTTCAATCACATTATAAATCTTAATAAAGTATAGTGGCCGTTGCAGTCAATGACCTGTTGCAGGCAGGTATGGAGTCCATTACATGGTGACAAAGTCAGAATCCATTCTTATTGAAAGTCAGGAACTGTTGGCAGAAATTTCTGTTTTCACTTTGTGAACAATCCCCCAAAACGATAATAATCATCGAATTTTGCAAACAGTCTCACTGCGCTACTAATTATGCACGTGATGAGCTGAAATTTGGAATTCCGATGTTTCAGTAACAGTTCAATTGTATAAAGTCAAAATTCGCCTAGGTTTCTATTAATAATTTTATGAATAATAGTTTCATAATTAATAAAAAATAGTAAAATTTAGTTTGATGATTAAAATGTTTATAGATTGTACTTGGGTTTGTGGGTGGCAAAGGATGGGAAAACAATTTCCAAGGAAAATTAATGTTTTAAGCAAATATCAGGTTGAGTAAAAAGTTTTCCGCCAAGGGAGGTACCTCCGCGCTAACAGCTATCATTTCTGCGGTTTTTGGCCTTTCCACAAACAGGTTTTTGTATTCGAAAGCTGAAAATTAAAACCACACAAATGTGTAATTCGTTTGTTAAAAATGTATTAATTAAAAAAAGTGTTTAAAATGGAACTATCACGTCAACAGATCAGAACGATTATGTACTATGAGTTCCGTAACAAACTCAGTGCGACTGAATGTCACTAAAAAATGTGTGAAAGTTCAGGTATCAATACTGTTTTTTATGATATAGTCAAAGTTTGGTTTCGGAAGATTAAAACTGGAAATTTCGACATTGAAGACGGACCACGTTCTTGTGGCTCTATTGAAGTTAATTGTGAGCAGTTAAAGCGAATCATTGATCAAGACAGAAATGTTTCAACACGAACTATTGCGTTAGAGCTTGACGTTTGCCAAAAAAAAATAGTTAACGCTCTGAAACGCATAAATCTAATGTTTACGTTCAAGCAATGGGTGCCTCACGAATTGACTGCTGAAGAAAAACGCAAGCAAAAAGCGGCCTATTTGGTTCTGCTCAGAGATCAAAGGAAAGAAAATATTTTGGACAAAATTGTGACCTGTGATGAAAATTGGGTGTACTACAACAGTACAAACCGTAAAAGAGGGTGGTCAGCAGCTGGGGAATCAGCAGGCTCGAATGCAAGACGAGCCCTAACAAGATGGTGTTTCTCTGTATCTCGTGGGATTGTCGCGGAAATAACTACAAAGAGTACCTGAAAAGCGGACAGACTATCAACAGTGCAATATACAGCAACACGCTAGTTAAAGTTCGCGAAGCCATTCGCGAAAAACGAAGAAAAGAGTTCAGAAGATGGTTTTCTTTCATCAAGATAACGCCCGACCACATGTTAGTACGATGACCGGCTGGACGCTATACAAGCTGGAGTGGGATTTTATGCAACATCCACCATACAGCCCAGACATGGCCCCTTCAAAATTCTATCTGTTTTCACATCTGCAGCTGCATCTTGATGGTGCAATCTGCAATTAAAATGAGGTGGTCAGAAATAAGGTCGATCTCTTTCTGGACTCGCGCATGCCAGTTCTTCGCAGAAGGGATTCAAAAGTTGCCAAAACGTTGGCAGACGATTGTAGATTTGAACGGATATTACTATCCTCGTTAGCTTTGCTGTTTTCGTATGTATTTATGATTTTAAAACGTAATATTTTTTGACAGGAAACCTGTTTATTTAACCTGATATAACAAAAAAACGTGAAACACCAATTTAACATTAACAGATCTGATTTTCAAACACTTACAAATCGGTGAAAAATCCAATAAAATTGATTAACTTTGTTTTATTTCCACCTGAATTTGTGTGTCGAATCCACATTTATGATATATAAGATGAGGGTTCGTATTGAAAATATTGGAGCAAGCACCTAATTTAATATGAAGACGGCCCCTTAGACAAATTTTAAATATTGATATTTGTAGAAAACATTCATCCCTATCGATTGCCACCTTCCGTTTTGTTCTGCAATGTAAATTGTAATCTTTATAAATACAAGAGATACATCATCAAATTTAGTAAGTATATTCCCTTATTTTTAAAGTAATTTTCACTGACGACATTATTTATCGTCGTGTATCCAGTTGCCAGGGCACAGTTCGTTGTCCGGAAAAAATATTCTACATATTCATCACGCACATTAGACGCTGTTGTTGTGTATATATAATTACAATTTCCTAAATTTACTTACAAATTAAATAAACCGTTCACTTGAGTATTCTGTGTTTATCCAAGAGCAGCAATTGGTAAACTTGATAAAGTAGTACAAAGTTATAAAAATGAGACTTATGATGAATTCGACATATTTGCTAAATATGTCGCTGTTCAACTAATACTGATGCCTCTTTACGATGCAAACATCTGACAGGAACAAATTCAAACTTGTGTGGAGGAAATGAATGTGTGCGACAATCACAGGCTACCGGTGTGAGCGATCGATCTCCTTCGTGTAAAGGTGCCCTAATAAGACAAAAAGCGATTGTAACTCTTATCGAGACAGTGCCAGTATCATTCAACTCCATCACCTGAGTTTTCAACTTCTTATCATACAACTCCATCACCAATGTTTCAAACGGCACGGAAGGAGATTGTTGGACGTCGTCAGTTTCAAATGAATCATGCAACAAAGAACTCGCAGGAGCCATCATATATACTTCATATAAAGCTCTTATATCATACTGTAATTTATTAATTTTGTTAATAAAATATATTTCTTAATTTAATAAAATCATGTTAAGCATCGTATATTGCCATACATGTGAAATGGTATTTTTAGGTACTCGGTATATTGAAGCAAGCGTTGAAAAGTAACCTCCTGTAGCTAAATATCTTAAAGTTACTCGTATCTTTAATGGTGAGAATGCTTATCGTATCACAGTATCTTGTTTCTTTATGCGATCCTGAACTTTAAACAGCAGTTCATCAAATTTTTCTTTACTCATTCATAAATTATTTCTATATCCTCTTTATCCTCTAATGCTAGTTCCTTCAGCAAGGTTTCTGAAGCTCACGATGTCTTCTTAAACTCCATAGTCTCACCCAAAAACGACGTTTCTCATGATTTTTTTTTCTCATGTTAAATAAAATTATTTTGAGTTCTTTTAACAAAACAGATACTAACTGTACAACTTCACGCACACATCTGCTTTCGACGCCATTTTAAAACTGAAACTGTTGATCAGTTTCTGTTGAAATGTATGAACAAAAACTCATTAAAGTCACATTCAACTTTCGTTGATCAACTATAATTATTCAATTAAACTTGATTCGTGAGAACGCGCTATCGAATGTGTAGGCGCAAATTAGCGTCTGAGAGGTGCTGGGTATTTTAGATGCTTCTTTAAACATGTAAAAAAGTGGTATGTCCACGTTATGTAACTAGTTTAATAAAGTATTTGTAAGTGTCAAGTTTGTTGCTTGATAGCCAGCTTCAAGAGTGGACTCTCCACACACCATCACAATAACAAATATCGTAATAAAATAGCCACGCAATAATTTTATTTTAATTTCATATGAAATCACAATAACTTCATAGATACCCACTACGTCTCCTCCACCACAATGCTCTGTAAATTGCATTTGATGCACAACACACGCCACATCAGAACATAATTGATTCTCATTGATTTGTGTCACATGTTGCTAATTGCTGTCTTTTGAGACTTCTAAGTTGGGAACATTCCCTTGATAAACTACTGGTTAAATAGTTCCACAATCAAGAAACAAGTGGGTTCAAATCTGGTTGCTACGAAGGTGGAAGAGATCTGCTAATCACCCTGTAACGTGAAGAATATATTTTATTTGTTTTATTTTTAGATTGTAGGTAGGTAGTTATAGTATAGTATGGTTAGACTATTGGGATTGTGATAATTTAGGATGAGTTGAAGTGGTTCCTTACTTACTAAAGTATTAGCAAGAGGACTTTAATAGCAATAACCATAGGTTTCCCATTAAAAATAAGGTGACTTCTTCAAAAAAAATCAAGAGATAAATAAGACTTAAGATACGACCTGTGATTCTGAGATGACATTGATTAGTTCTTCTAATTTTTGAGTAGAGTCTTTTTCTGATGAGGAAACCGGATTCGAACCTGGAGTCAGATGAGGGTAGTTCCCTTGAAATGTATTGGAAATGCAATGGGGACAGTGGAAACGACGGCCACTTCCACTCACAGAATTCAGACAGGATGAGTGAGAGTAAATTATTTTTATTTATTTTGAACAGAAGAAGGACAACCCGTTTTTCTAACTCAGTATCAGAGAGGGTCCATACGTCCATCCTTTGATGAGGTTTGAAGGGGTAGGTGCGTTGTTCAAACAAGGTAATCTCTTGCGTAGAGATCCTTATCGGAGTAGGGCCTCAGCGAAAAATACACGAAAAAAACAAAGAAGAAAACGCACCGGGACGATATTCCCAGAGGTCTCTACTCCTCGAAAAAATTGAAAGGGTTGGAGGTAACTGCGGGATCAATGCAAATAATTGCTGAAGCAAAAGAAATGTTGAATAACAGGAGCGACCATTTCCGTCAGGAAGATTGGTTCCGTCAGATGGTTGAAAGGGATGTTCCACGGGAGTTATTCAGTTCCTTCTGTCAAACACTTCCTTGCCACTCCACGATCCACAAAGTTACCCCGAACAATCCAGGCAGCCGCAAAAATTTACGTCCTTTGACTTTGGTGAAAAGTGAGAGTCTGAGGAAAATCACGCCAACACCTGTTTTTATGGGATGAATGGAAACTGCGATTTTGTCGCCAATTATGTTGCCAAAACTCCATTTTTGATGGTTTATCTACATCCGAAATCCAGTCAGAAACCGCCAAGTGGCAACCCCACTTTGCGTCCTCCCTGGGTCTGAATGAATGAAATTGAATAAAGTGGATTATAAAATCAATCCTTCATCATATCGACTAGAAACATTTGACAGATGTTCAGAAGCCGTACGATAAAAATTGATTAAGTTAATTACCCTTTTGATAATTGGATCTATGAATGAAAGTTGGCAAGGGGTTGACCCCTAAATTTGCCCACTTTTTCTCGGAATCGGCCGTCTCTTTGACCGTTGTGGGTAGAAGGAATGCAAGGGGATTCCAGCTTGTAGCGTTGTACTTTTCCGTTGGGAAAACGAGTGAGTTTCAGAAAGCGTTCGTTTCCGTGAGTTTAGGGGGTGAATCCATAAAAATTGGTGTTGTCTGTGTAATTTTTAGGTTCAGTGTAGGTGCGGTGATGATTATGATTGTAACGTTTCAATTAACGTTACACACCCTTTTGACCGAAACGTTTTACCTTAGTAAGTCTTGCACAGGCAACGAGAGGGAGAGAGAGACACCCTCTTGCATATGATTGTGGTGTCAAGACCAATCCAATGTTGAATTGATTGAATTATAAAGTTTCCGAGCATATTTAGAGCAATTAACAGAACTGCTCCGCGGCCGCGTTCTCTTCAAAGAAGTTTGGATTAATGAGGAGATTTGATGTGAAGCCACACCAAACCGTTACTTTTATGCATGCAGTGGAAGTTGTTGGGGAACGTGGATACTTGTATCAGACCAGATCTGACAGTTATTTGCTTTAATAACACCATTCAAATGGAAATGAGTCCAACTCCAAAGAAATTGTCAAGGTCATGCATCATTCACCGTCATGCGAGAGATGAATATCAAAGAAACCTTTTCACCGTATCATACTCACCAGAATGACATTTTTGAGTGTTGGATATTTTATAAGGTTAAAACTTCAATACATTTCACAGAACTCTTCACAGTGTCGTATACATCGGCATGTGCATCTGCTATTTCTTGTTTCACCACTGAAGTTGAAAGCTGCTTTTTGCAGTCTAGTTAGCTGGAGACTTCATCCTCGTTTTACCAAAAAAGCTACAATCTGTTCAAACGGAAGATCATATACCGAAGTTTAGAAATCGTCAGTGGATCTCTGCGTAAGCTTTCTAACTACATTAATTCCCAAGTACAGCAGAAGCATTACAGTTTCATAGATTGAAGAGTTTAACACATAACGCGGGATCCGGTAAGGTGAGCTTCATGACACCAAGATTTATTCATCAATTAGTAAAAAATACTGTTTAACTCCTTATATATAGGTGGAGGATATTAGATGAGTTCAGGAATATGCAAATTAGCTGATCCACAGCACTAAAGTTTCTCCTAGTGGCCGAAAAAAGAACTGTTCTTCTTCTAAAATCAAAACCATATTCTCAGAAAAGTATGTGGAAACCTTTGGTTGCAATTTACTCAATAGTGTTTTCTACAAATAATTCGAAACTCTTCCTGTTTAATCTAAATCACTATCTATATATGCATACAGTTATTTGTTTGATAGTTTATTGATCAACTCTAAAAGTGGTGATACATTTAAGTTAAATCCTATATGTTATATAGGAGAGCATTAAGGCAGAGGAAGAAAAAATTTCGCTTTCCGCCCCGGTTTGCGCATGTAAGAGAAGTGTTCCCAACACCATGAAAATCTCTTAAATTCTTAAAACAGAAATATGTTATTTTAGCATATGTAATAATGAAAAGAAGCAGTCGTGGCGGAAGTTGCTAGATATTTAAAGATTTATTCATTCATACATTTATTTTATAATTATTATTCATTTAATTATTCAATGATTCATTTATTAAGACATAAATCGTAGAATATTATGAAAATAATTTGAGAATTATGAGCCTAGGGATTGAAAAGTAAGAGCTGCAAGGTATCTAAACTCAAACGAAGGAGCAAGGTACGAACTAAGCGACAGGAAAATCGTAGCAAAGCTGCAAGTTGGTTAAAATTTAGACCAGCCAAAACTGGAGTAACATATTACAAACTACACGACATACACATACGTACTCTGTTTCAATTTAGCAAATATATCAGTACACATTCGAATTTCAGCCAGTGTCACAGGACTGGTGTTGTATCAGTGTGTGGCTTGCCTTAGACGTTTGTTCTTCTGATACACGAATGTGTTTATATTGCAAAAATTATTAGTTAATTTAGAAACTAATTACTTTTTCAATGACTCGTTCGAGAAATCAAAAGCTGATTTTATATATACACTCATTGCCATAAAAATTTGCAAACCAAGAAATAATTGTGGGATCGTAACGAAACTTTGCATGAAAGTACATGTCGGCCAGATATGCAAATGATTAGAAAAGCAGCGTGATTGCGCATTGCGTAATGCCACTAGAGGGCGTTGAACTTCGTTCTCCTTGGTGTATAAAACAGGTAAACAGAGGTTATTTGAGTGTACTTATTTTTTTTAAAGGAAACGCTGAGGTACACATGCAGTTACGCCGCCATCGAAGACAACATGAGCAGCTGTAAGAGTTCAAGAGGGGAAGAATCATTGGGATGATGGAAGCTGGGTGGTCAGCTCGGCTAGTAGCTCGTTAAGTAGGCCGTTCTGATTTTACTGTGAGGAGGTATTGGGACCAGTGGACAGAAGAGACGTCATTTACACGGCGACTAGGCTCAGGACGTCATCAACAGACCAGTTGTCAAGAAGACCGTCACATGCGAAACGCTCGTGTAGAGCCAACTGCCTCATTCCCCGCTATGCAGACACAGGCAGCACCTTCACTACGGGCCCCTGTGTCTTCTCGAACCATCGCAAGGCGCTGGTATCGAGGCGCCCATTACGTGTGCTGCCAACGTTACCCACCCCTCGACGTCTCTGTTTGGAGTGGTGTCACACACGACAGGATTGGACTGCAACGGAATGGAACCAGGTCGTCTTCAACGACGAATCTAGATTCAATTTGAGTAGTGATGACAATCGTGTTGGTGTGTGGAGGCCCCGTGGTGAACGCCTCAATCCTGTCTTCGTTATACAGCGACACACCGCTCCCATTGCTGGTGTGATGGTATGGGGTGCCATTGCTTACGATACACGGTCACCCCTAATATTGATGCCTGGCACAATGACAGCACAGCGGTACGTCCATGACATCCTTCAGCCACATGTGATGCCACTCATGGCAGGGCTCCCAGGAGCCATTTTTCAATAAGACAATGCTCGGCCACACACAGCAAGGATGTCACAAGACTGCCTCCGCCACATTACCACCCTTCCCTGGCCTGCTCGATCCACAGATTTGTCACCAATCGAGCATATCTGAGATAATTTGGGACGGTAAGTTGGATACCCTACGAGTTTGGTCTAAGTAGAGGCGCGTTTACAGCAACTGTGGAACGAGATGTCTCAGGACAACATACGGAACTTATATGCCTAAATGCGAGCTCGTATCGCATCGTGCCTTCGCGCTAGAGGGGGTCCAACAGAGTACAGAAACTTCCGTTCATTTGTACTTTTTTCTGCAATAAACACTTACTTATATCAAAGTAGTACTTACATGTGTAAAATTCCGTTTCATTTTGATGACTTTCTCCTGGTGCGCAAATTTTTCTGGCAATGAGTGTATATATATATACACTGCTGGCTGGCTACCCAAGTTGCAACACCAAGAAAGACAAGAGATATCACTACAAAATTTATTTTGTAGATAGCATGTTGACCAAGTATGAAATGATTAAATTTATCGACTTCTGTGAAGTGTGATTCTCTGCCAAAATCAGTAGCCAGAGTAGCCGCCATTGTTGGAGATTACCGCTGCCAAACGCCTCGGCATTGATTCAAAGAGACTTTGGATGTGTTCTTGGGCTACAGCAGACCAAGCAGCTTCCACACGTTGACAAAATTGATCTGGTGTGGCAGTTGGAGATGTAATCTGGGTCAATCGTTGAGCAACCATGGATCACATGTTTTCTATCGGAGAAAGATCCGGAGAGCGAGCTGTCCAGGGAAGCAATTAAATCTGTCGATTGACGAAGAACCCTTGGACAATGCATGCCACGTGTGGTCGCGCATTGTCCTGTTAAAATATGGTTGTGGGCAAACCCTGAAGGTAAAGAAGGACAACTGGCTCCAACACCTCGGAGATGTAGCGCTGGCTGTTTAAAGTACCGGCAATGCGTACTAGATGAATGCGAGCGTGATATCTAATACCCCCCCCCATACCATAATACCCGGTGCAGGACCGGTGTGGCGGTGCATAACGCAGCTGTTCAGCATCCTCTCTCCACGGTGTCTCCAGACTCGAATCCGACCATCGCGGTGTTGCAAACAGAAGCGTGACTCGTCAGTAAAGACAATTTCATTCCATTCTGCCGTCCACTTCCTTCTTTCATTGCACCATTGGCGGCGGAGACGTCTGTGGTTCTGCGTCAAGGGTAGACGAAGCAATGGACGTCTTGCGGACAGATCACTCTGCTGTAAACGGCGTCGAATGGTACGCGCAGACACTGGATGATGCGTTACAGACTTAATGTGCTGTGCTATGGTTCGTGATGTGGCTGAGCTATCCGTCCCTGCCATTAACACAATATGTTTGACATCTTATGAGGTGGTGCACTGAGGTGGATTCGATCGAACACGTCGGTCCGTCGTACCATCCTGCATCCAACGATCACATATCCGCATTACAGTTGTTTGGTTTCGTCCAACACGACAACCGATTTCCCTGAAAGATAATCCACAATCTCGGTAGGCCACTATCCTTCCTCTGTCGAACTCGGATACTTGATCAAAAGATGATCGCTGTTTTCTACGAGGCATAATTGATCGGGTTTTTTTTTAAATCACAAGAAAAACACAATTGCAGTACTTGAAATCGTCGAAATCTCCAAGCTTTAAATAGCACTTTGAAGTGGCGCCAAAGGCGCGCTTGATGTGCGTCTGCGCTGAAATTCTAATCATTTGCATATCTCACTTCCGCTAATGCATGTTGTAAATTTCATATTGTTTGCATGCTTCCTTCAGGGCGTTGCATTTACGGTGGCCAGCAGTGTGTGTGTATATATATATATATATATACACACACATTAGGAAGTATAGAAAAGAAGAGTGTCTCGGGATTTATCAATACAGATATACCTGTATTATAATTAAATAAATATCATAATTATATATTTATTACCAATCTATTTCACAATTTTTCATACTTTCAACTATAATACGCATTCAGCCAATATATTTACGCTTTATTGTTTTACTTCTCAATACTTCTTGATGCACATCAAATATTTACGAGAGAAATTATTTTTTGTTTTAACCCCAAGGGGGAACATTAAGCTTGTGAAAGAGTATAGTATAATCATGTTATTCTCATAAAAGCAGACTAGGCTGTTTCAGACAGACAGAAATTTATTTTTGTTTAGCAGTAAACACATTACTTTCCACAAAGATAAAGCAGAACTTGTTTACATTAAAACATTCAAAGTTGTTTTCATAATTGGAAAACTTATCTTTGCCGATCAGCAACAGTTAAGACAAGTAATGAGTGGTGAAACATTTCCCAATTTTGTATTCCCCATAAAAATTTAATTAGAGCTCATGAAATCCCAGCACTAGGTTCAACGTTTTAACATGTCACCTAAACTAAACAAGCGATATGAGATAAGTGCTTCAAATGCAATAGAAAGTACGAATTAGTTCTGGAACAAAACAACTCTAGACTTTTTAACTTTCGGAACAATATGTACACAGTTGACACCGTCAGAAATCCTAATTCTGATTGTTTTAATAAAGTTGTACCATTTATCTAAATGTCTGCAAGTCCAGAATTCGTAAATGGAAATGTTAAACATCGTTCTGTATGGAATTTAATTTCTTCCTTTCGTCTAAGAAATATTTAAATTATTTAGTTGAGCTGGGTTGTTTATGCTTGTTTTGTTTTAAATTTTCAAAATATAGGTGTAATTAGAAAATAATATGCATTTGCACAAAATGTAATCTCCGCTTCTGCTTTGAATATGATCTTTAAATAATAAATACAAACTGGGTTTAAATGTCATATAAGCATTCATATTCAGAAGCAGAAGCACTACAAAAATTATGTTTTTAAGTCATGGGATGTTCCAAAACTATTTATATAGGTACAGCTACACTCTACGTTTATGAGTGATGGCAAAGGCTTGGCTATTTTTTGGCGCACTTCTAGCAGCGAGTTACGTTAAATTAAGGCAACCCATCTGTCGTAACGGTTATTGTGGTTTTTATGGCAACCTCGGCAAACGGTATTTTATATCAAAAAACAGTTATGAGAAAATGATATAGGAAGCAAATTCTACTAACCAAAGTGTGTTTTTCAAACAGAAATATAACCTTTATATCAAGTAATATTAAAAAACACATAGTGGATTTCAACAGTCTAACATTACCAAATTCTGATTAATAAAATCTAATAAACTCGTATCTTGAAAATTCTTATGTAGCCTGTTCCACTCGTACAGCGGTATATTATATTTTAAAATGAGTTTCAAAGCTATAGTTGTACTTAACTCTTCTATCTTTCTTATCAATTTGACTGATGAAAAATTTAAATCACTTGCATTAGTTTCATAAGAATTTGTACGAATTTTTCAGATTAGTTTTCATTTGAATTTATAAGACTTTTAAGACTAGTTTTCATTTGAATTTCTAAGACTTTTAAGACTAGTTTTCATTTGAATTTCTAAGAATTTTAAGACTAGTTTTCATTTGAATTTCTAAGACTTTTAAGACTAGTTTTCATTTGAATTTCTAAGACTTTTAAGACCAGTTTTCATTTGAATTTCTAAGACTTTTAAGACTAGTTTTCATTTGAATTTCTAAGAATTTTAAGACTAGTTTTCATTTAAATTTGTACGACTTTGTGAGACTGGTTTTCATTTGAATTCGTAAGACTTTTAAGACTAATTTTCATTCAAATACGCTACATTAACGTCTAAAATTTCACTCCAATAATTGTATTTAGTTACCTCTCGGTATCTTTGAAAATAAAAACTACCTCTGGAATACGAATGACATAGCAGCAGCGTACTACAAATTACCACTAACTTAGTGATATTTCGTGATACCACAATTGCTTTTGTTACACCAACTAAGGGACGATTTTTTTTTCTTGAATATTTCTCACTCAATTATATACACAAGTTCTAAATCAAGTCATCGAATTCAGTTCCAAATTACATTACCAAAATGTAAAATTATGTTGGTTAAAAACAGAGCAAACATCGATTTTATCCAATTTTTCATAACAACTTTTCGACAAATGCTCATAGAAGTAAAATAAAGTAGAGAATCTGAAAATATTTTCCATGAATGAATAAAACTTTTCCTGTAATTACCATGAAACAACAAATACAGGAGTTGAAAAATAATTACCCAGCTAACGATAACGATTGAACAACATATATATTGAAGATCACTTACAGTTCCGAGCAAAAGTGTATGATACATTAGTATATTTATTCATTAATATTCCTTTTCTATCTTGAGCAATTATGCTTATTTTTTGACCCGACACCCTAACGCCGCAACCATAAATCTCTTAGATACCAGCCGTTACATGAAGTAACTAAGATTACATGACTCTGAGTGCACTGATAGTGTAATAAATTAATCTCCTGGATGGTGGTTTTTGCTTACTTAGTATCTTTTTATTTATTGCTTTCGTACTCTTTGAATAATTATTAGAAGAAATAATAAGGAGAAAGTAATTACCTTCATGCACTGTAAACAAAACTTTATTTGCAAGCTGCTGAAACTCTTTATAATTTAAGTTCACATATAATATGCAGCGTACTAAAAGAATGTTTATGAATGCAAATAAAAATATAATTGTAAAAAAAAATGTTAATGTTATAAGCAAATGTTAATGTTATAAACAAATGTTAATGTTATAAACTCAAATATTAATGCTATAAATATAAATGTTATTATTAAAAATGTTAAAAATATAAGTAAATTTTTAGTTGAACAAGAAAACAATCTGAGAAGATTTTACTTCGGTACAGCTTCAGTCTACGTTTGTATTGGTGTCAACGGTCTTAGCACTTTGCTTGGCGCACTTCTAATGTCTCCAAAAGAATAATTTGAAAATATTTTTTATTTTACAACGGAGAGTAACAAACTTCAGAAACACAATTGTTAACGTTTTAAAAAATATATTGTATTTGTAAATAATATAAGTACATATAAAAGTATATGAAACTGACCTGAGACGACAACACTACCTTGAATAAATTAAAATGAAAGAAAATTCCACAAATGGCAAAAAACATTAAAATAACCAATGAAATCAAAGAAAACCATTTAAAAGGACCAATGAAATCAAAGGATAGTTTAAAATTAAAATAAGCAATGGATTCAATGAAAACATTTCAAACCAATCAATGAAATCAAACGCGAATTTTACAGATTTAGTAAGAACTTTCTAGAATATTCAAAATGAAAATTTAAATCTTCCACTTCCCGAGGTTTCCTTAGAAAGCGCAATAATTATAATGCAGATGGGTTGCCCTTACCTGCCATACATCGCTACTTAATGTGCGACAAAAAAAGGCCAAGGCCGTTGCCACCATGACCAAGGTAGACTGAAGTTGTACCTTTACTTCTGCTGTCGAAATGTTTTCATAAAGTTCATATTGTAAGTACCTTAAAATGTAGTTTATCGTGTTTCTGGAATTGTATAGGTTTAATGTATTTGTTGACCAACTATGTAATAGTTGAGCCAATCAATTATAGCAAAATCAATGCGAAATTTATTCTTTGAAACATTTATTGTTTAAGTGCTGAAATCGGTATTTTCAAATCTTGCAAAGGTATATTACGTACCCAATATGTACAGGAAACACGAATCACAGCAGAAACATTTCCACAACAAAATTTCGCTTAAAGTAAAATGTCTGTCATAGCTTTCTTCTGTTTATCTTAACTCCTATAATGTTGTGATGTTCAATACCAAGACGTAGCTCTAGTAGAACTTTTAAGTTAGTACAATTACTAATGGGGTACTAGAGTTTCTTGTAGAACTTAAGTTTATAAAAAAAATGTGAGCCTAGTTTGATGTGAAGCGCATATTGCATGTTGCGTTCCGTGACATCGAATTATGCACATTTTTTGTATATAAGTTCAATTAGTTTTGAATTATACGCTATTCCTTTGGTCTTTCTTCAGCATCACAATACAAAATCAGTAGATAAAAAGATACAATTTGATAACAGAACTTATAATCAAAGTCTAAGAACAAAAATGGCTAATAAAGTTAAAAAGAAAAGCAAAGATCAACCCAAAATTGGAATCTAATCCCATAGTCATCCTTTCATTTCACACTTGGCGCTGTAAATAATCTCAGTTTGATTTTACGAGTTGCTTTTTATTTGTATAACAAGTTTTAATATGTTTCAGTTAGTTGTGTCAAGTATCTTATTCAAGCAAGTGAAGAATGTATCACATATTCCTTGGCCTTGGTAGCATGGTTACGTTTATCAAACTAACCCTGCATTAAAATTCCCATTACAAGAATACATCCAATACAACATAACTTGGAAATCAACAAGAGTTGTCTAATCTTTCGATCTTACTCCACAAAATCCAACTATAAATCAATAATCACTTCGATAGTAAACCCGTAAAAGTGGATTGAACATCCGTCTTCAATTCTTAAATGAATTATTAGAGAGCCCATATCTATATGTGCTACGTACTAGAGAATGATATTATTGCTTTCTCTTACCTTTTTAGGTGTCTGGAAGAAGTTTAACTGAAAAATAACGTGATGGAAACACTATTCAAGGATCTAATTATCCTTCCAAGTGATTTTGACGAGATATCTTTTCCATCAAGATTAGACCAATTTCGCTAACTACACGATTACTTGGTCGAGATATCCACCAGGATGGTTTAACACCATTTTTCCTATTTTTTATTTTAATACGGATGAATTTCTACTTCCTGTTCCACTAACAGACAAATCAATGAGTTTTCTTGTTATCTATATCGATAGTTTTTTTTCAACTATAGTCCAACTTTTTGGAGCTAGGATTCCACATCATAATGTGCCGCGATAATTCATAACTATTAAATAATGAATATAAGTATTGTAAAATAAATGTTTATTTCTGCATTGATTGCGCACCAAAGTTACAAGCTGCCTAGCATAACAGTTGCTGCGTTGGGCTTGAATTTTTATAGAAGAAGGAATCTAGCCACGAAGTCAACATATCAACTTTTACACCTTTCTCAGCATTCTGTTGTAATGTAAGGTTTGTCAACCTACAGTCAAACGAAGGCTAACTATGTATTTTACATATGGGAAGCAAACTTTCTCAACTGAGACGAAAATACTATCCAAAGGAAGACATAAGCTGCTGAACCTTGAAGCTGTGCTTGTCGTGTTGTCAACCATGAGATCTGATTTCAAACTTGTAAGATACAAGCATTGAAGCTCGTTGTATTACTCTAGGGCGAAATTAATTCAACTATTTATACACCTATCAAGTATCATTTGCAAGTTTAGCAATTCTAAGAGATTTTTTTGGATTCTCTACTCTACTCGTCTGATGAGAACTGAAAAGAGACAAATTTTAAAGAAATATATTTCGAATTTATAACAAAGGTTGTGTCCCGAAAATTATAATCTTAAAACTCAAGATAAAATTTGGAAATCTCGACAGTATGATAGTTTACATTTGATTTATGCAACTCATTACCTTTGCAAATTTATGTTTCATAAGACTTTCTGAAAAGCCAAAATATCACCCGATTCAATATATCCATCGTATTGTCAGTGTGTGTCAATACTACAACAGCCAGTAGCTAGCGCACTAAAAAATATACATAGCATCCTTTTGAAGAGTTATTTTAAACATCTAAACATTATTTTGTTGAAAAATGTTGAACCTAATGTTCAAGGAATGACATATTTGATGGCATAGAAGAGGGAGGGATACTTTATAACTCTTATATCTCCTGTCTTCTTGGAATTGGCGAGATTGTGCATGTACCTCTTTTCCACAACTATTCATTCGTTGTTTTAGTGCGATTGTTAAAGGAAATTTAACTGACATTATATACCTCAACCTTACCACAGTTAAAAATATGGGTGAATACAAGAAAGGATTTTTTTTAATAAGATACGAGTTCTGTTGCGTACAAACAGAATTACGTGGTAAAAATATTTTCAGAAGACACTTTGAATTTATTCTTGTTCCATCCATTTATGTAAACAATAGCAGGCATAAATATTTAGGTATAAAATAAATTTTCCTTTTATTTGGAAAAAGTAAAAACAATTCCCTTTCATGAAATTTATATTAGTTTTTTTCTCTTCGATTACTAACTGTTGTAATTACATTCACTCACATATGTTCATAAGTTGCTGAAATTTCGTTCAGTTTTAGGCCTAGACGTTAATATTCATGGTTAACGTGTTGATAGTAAAAAATATTAAACATTTAATTTACCACGTGTTGCCATTAAAAATGTGTAAAATATGTCTATTTTCTAGGGTAAATCAATAAATAAATCTCTATATTTGTTGATGAATACATTTTTTAATTCAAGGTATTATCTATTGAAATAGAGTATAATAGAACACACATCTGCAACAAAATTTCTTAATTAAAACAGTAAATCTATTTATGGATCAATAAGACGAATAATATTAGAATTATAAATGTACAGAAAAGACACAGATTTTAGTGTTTTTTTATACAAGCAATTATATCGAGCACCAAATATTTTTCAATAAAAGTATTTAATTGATCTTATTTTCTCAGTTTGTTTACCAGAAATCTAAAATTCACAAAAAAACATTAATTAGCATTTAATGAATTTTTACTCTTTAAGACCCTGCCTTTGTAAGTCTCAAGTTTTAAATTTTAATGCGAGAAATACGCCAAATGGGGAAAGAGTAGTAATTTAATGTATTTGCTTCCAGCACTTAAAAAGTTCACCGGAAATTTGCTAAATAGTTTGCTAAAAAAGTAAAGATACTCCGTAAGCATTCATTAGAGTCACGAGAAATTTTTCCTCTAAGATGGCTTCGAACGCAGCGGAGATTAAAGGAACAAAGAAATCCTGTAAATCTAATTATCCATATTTTTCCAAAAAAAAAGTAAAATATTTTAAAGGTGCATCGGGTTTGAACATTTGTTTGTTGCTTCGACGCTAGAAAATAGAAACTTCAAATAATTGCATTTATTATTACTCCCTTTTCAGTCCTTTACTAATGTGATTAGATCCTTTGAGAACTTCCAAGGTAGCTGGTAAAGTAATGTTCTTCTTATGTGTGTCCGTTATATTCTTTTATTCATTAAAACTCCTGTTCTGCCTCCATTATACTTTCACTGAAAATAATATTTTTTATCACAGAACTCGATTCTGCTTTTAACACTGATAAAACACTTAATTTAATTATTTTAAAACAAATGTTTGAAAATACTGAAAAATGGATAGGTGTTATTCCATAAAGTGTAATTTTGTACCTTTACAGTCATCTGCTATTTTCAAGGATTCTTTAAATGATTAATTTCCCGAGAAGAAATAAAAAAAGATGGTACACTTCATAGAACTTTAAATGTATTGATAATAGCTAAATTGTAGTTTTCCTACTAATACAATTATTTTATTACTCCCAATATGTGCCATTGAAATATTCAGAAATTAAGGGAATGAACAACTTGTCTCAGTCTGGCTTCACTGTTTAAGTATGTTAGTGTATATTTATGTTAGTATCACATTAATCAAATTCAATACATATTAATAAAAAATGACGCGTTCTATGGAAATTTTGGTATCCAAGTGAATACAATATTTAACGTTACTTTGTCTGCGTTTATGTTCTAGTTCGACGCTTATATAACTACTTCAAGGAAGAACGAGATCAAAAATCAGAATTGCGAACAAGCGTTCAACAAGAATAAGCATAACAAAACTTTCCGACAACAAACTGAAACTTTTCTCCATCCCTTGGAGTCTAGACAATGGGTGACTTTACGAGGTCATGCTAGAACGTTGAAGGAGTATTATTTGAATAAGAAACCGACATGTTGAGTTTTTCTAAATTCTCCTCCAGCATTCTTATCTTTATTGTTGTAGAAGTTGGTAGTTCCTGGTGCATTATCTCAAAGTTTCTGAATGTTTGTTAGTATTCATGTGTTTTGTAGTATTCATTTTCTGTGCCCACAAATCGGCCTTCGTCATTAGAGAAACGAGAAAATTAGGGTGAATATCCAATAACAATGATTTAATTATTCGACATTAGTAGTTATGCGTGTTCACAATTCTTGTACGCAACAGTTACAACTGATTTATGATAGAATCTTAAGCAACATTTCCCTTTACTATACTTGAATCAATAATAACTCGTTCTGTATAAGATAGGAGATAGGACTAACCACCAAGAGAGAATGTCAGATTCATTGGTTTAAATGCTCCCTTTTGATGATCTAGAACTTTTGAAATGCTTATAATGAATGTTTCTTCGAAAACTAATGCAAAAGACGACTCCAAAATGAGGAAACTTACATAGATATGAACTAATGCTTTTAATTATTTTATTCTGTGAAGAGAAACTGCTTTTGGCGAAACAACCACGAGAAATTTTATCAGCATTGTTTCCTTTCGACTTCCATTGAACTCAGTTATAACTAATTATGTGGATGAATAATTAATTTAATTATTTAAAATACCTAATTATTGGAAGGCAGAGAAATAGTAAGCAAACCAAGCGAATAATTTCTTAGAAATATAGTCTGCAAACCAAGCGAATGATTTCTTAAAAATATAGTATGCAAACCAAGCAAATGATTTCTTAGAAATGATTTCCAAAATGAATTTTATATAATAAGTCTGACAGGCAACTGAAATTTTGATTTTTCTGTCTTTTAACAGGTATAATAAATAATTATCTGTATCGTTGAGAAACTAAATATTCCTGTAAGAGAAGTGCTGTAGACAAAAATTCAAATTATACACGACAGTTGAAGTAAAAGATTTTACATGGAAAACTGTAGTATTAGCAACAGAAATCAAGAGTTAAAAATACTTGACTACTTTTTGAAACAAAATATAAATATTTTCATAGAAACAGTTTATTATTTTAAAAATTAAATTTAATTATTTTTTGTATTTGGTCCATCTGTAAAATGATTAGATAAAACAATTTTTCTTTCTTCTGCAACATACCATTAAAGTTCAGAATTTTAATCCAAGACTATTTCATGTCACTATTGGAAATTACCATATATATACGTGTTTCCCTTTATGACATCATAATTATCATTACAAATTTTTTGAGTTCCATCTCATTAAAGGAATTCTGTATACCAAGTTTGTTGCATTTTATTGATGAATGTATCATGTATAACACATTTCGCACGATTTAAATTGATGAAATTTTAAGAATATTGAAAATAGAGCTATTAAAAATATTTTACAGGTATTATACTTATTCTTTCCTATGAAAGAAAATAATAATCTTATCACTTTCAATATTGTACATTGGATTAATTTAATCGTAACTCTAAAGATTAGCTATGATGGTTATTATTAAAATTAAGTATCTTCTAGTTAAAATTGTTTGTATTGCACAATAGGATATCAAATATTCCTGTCAGCATTAGTATTCGCAGAAATTTAATGGGTTTATTTAACCTTCAGTAGTGTAAATTGAAATGGGAGTTCAAAAAGCATGCACTTTAAATCAAGAATAGATGATTGCATTTAAAAATAAAATTGAGAGCATGTTAGAAACCTCTCAAAAATTACTGTATAAAAGCTTCAGAAATTTTGTTTCAACAATAAATTTCTAAGAAATACTGTATTATACGAGTGTAAAATATGATAAATTGAAGAATAAAAGAATATGTTTTAAAATGAAATGCCATAAACTATCGATCAAACATATTAGTGACATGTAGAAAACTCATGAAAGTAGGAAAGATAAGGAAATGACTTAACAAGAGATTTCGCTACCGGCTTAACTGAAGCCGACATTTCCATGGTTATACCCATCTGCAATATGGCGGGCGCGCATGCGCAGTTAAAATCCTTTTATAAGACGAATTTATTTTCATATTAAGATGTGTTCATTTATTTTGCAACTGAGCGATGCTAAATAAATTAAATATTACCAATTTTAGCAATATTTTGTTTTTAAATGATAATTTAAGTATGATATGAAAAAAAAAATTACTACCTATTTCCCGTTTGCTCTTCAATTTTGAGATCGAATATGCTTTAGTATAATTCTGTTATGTTATAAGTCATTTTTTTAATTTTTCGGGACAGAAATTTTAAGATTCAAGATTCAACATGTTGGTCTGTGGTTTTTGACGTATTACAATTTTCCACCTTTGTTTTGTCATAAACTGAAATAAAAAGACTTGCTGCGACATATTGCCACCTTCTAAACATTAACAGATCAGACTCCAGGATTAGACTTACTCAATTTTTGGGAAAAGTGACTCGTAATATTTTGCCATCTGAGCACAGAACTACATTATAAAAAACATAAAAGTAACAATGCTAGTTTTTTCTTTGTTGGACTTTGTTTATCATTGGCATGCAAAATATTTAAAACAGCTTTTATATTGGTAAAAACTGACTGATTAGTAAAATGATAGGTATCCCACAAATACCATTTCTCAGTAATGTTTTAATTTAGAATAGGTTATCCTACACATAGAATCTGCCCTCTAGTGCCTAATAGTCTAGTGCTCCTCTATATCCCTCATTCTTGTTTTTATAAATTACATCTAAATTGGTTTGCACAATTAGGCATTGAAATTCATTTTATTGATTTCCTGCAGACATTGAATCTTTTGGGCCAATCATCCATTCTAAACATTTATTTTCATGTGGTATTTTACTTCTTATTATGCACTGCTTTATGATTATGTACTGCTTATCCATATACATCTCTACGTTCTGGACGTTTTGGAAACCTGAAATGAAAATTATTTTAGTTAGATACAAATGAATTGAATTAAGGAACCTATATACATATACACTGTAGAGCCAAAACATTATGACCACCTACTCAATGACGCGTTACGCCTCGTTTGGCCTGCAAAACAGCTGCAACTCGCCTGGGCATAGACGCCACAAGTACTTGGTACATGACTGGAGACAGGTTGTACCAAATGTCTATGCAGCGGTCACGTAAAGTCGAGATATTTGGACATGGTGGTGTTTGAGCTCTGAGCTGCCTCTTCATGACACCCCAAATGTGCTATCGCTCCAACACAATCCGAGCTTTGTGACATGGGGCGTTGTCCTGCTGGAAGAATCCATTTCCAGTTACCAAGACAGACGCCATGTAAGTGTGCAACTGATCCGCAGTGAAGTTCAGATAGTTCTAAGCGTTCGTGGTCTGTTCTACCACAACTACGTATCCCAGAGTCGCCCATGAGAACGTCCCCCAAAGCATAATACCGTCACAACCAGCTTGTGTATATCCTGCTGTACAAGAAGGGAGTAACGGCGTACCCTGACACCGCCATCGACATGATGAATGAGAAATCGGGATTCCTCTGACCAGGCAACTATCTTCCACTCATCCATATTCCAGTCTCGATGTTCCCGGGCCAACTGTAGGCGCAGTTAACGATGACGCTTGATCAAGAGAGGCACACGAGTGGGACGTCTGCTGCACAGTCCCATATCCAACAGTGTCCGCTGAACTGTGTGTTCCGAAACACTTGCGCTTGGACCTGGATTGTATTGAGCAGTTAGCTGAGCCACTGTCTCGCGCCGATTTTGCTTTACCAAGCGTGACAGTCTCCGATGTCCTTTTTATTTGATGACCCTGATACCGCCATAGACATGATGAATGATAAATCGGGATTCCTCTGACCAGGCAACTCTCTTCCACTCATCCATATTCCAGTCTCGGTGTTCCCGGGCCAACTGTAGGCGCAGTTAACGATGACGATTGATCAAGAGAGGCACACGAGTGGGACGTCTGCTGCACAGTCCCATATCGAACAGTGTCCGCTGAACTGTGTGTTCCGAAACACTTGCGCTTGGACCTGTATTGTATTGGGCAGTTAGCTGAGCCACTGTCTCGCGCCGATTTTGCTTTACCAAGCGTGACAGTCTCCGATGTCCTTTTTCTTTGATGACGCTTGGAAGACCAACACCTAAGCGTCTACTGCTTGTGCAACCGTCATTTATACACTTTGAATGAATACTAACAGCGGCAGATCGTGAACAACCTACTAGACGTGGAGTTTCGGTGATACTCGCTCCGAGTTTTCGAGCCATTACGATCTGCCTTCTATCAAATTCGCTTAGATCAGCAGCCTTTCCCATCACTCGCAAAATTAAGTACAAGAATGATTACTTACCTTTTCCAGCTACAGTTAAATATCATTCCCACTTAATCACGTGCCCTCCACGTCATCCAGCCGTGTTCATTGAAAAATATGGGGATGATCATAATGTTTTGGCTTGTCAGTAATAGATCCTATCCAATGATAAACCTGACTAGCCATATTTTTTCCCAAGTCGCAACTGTTTTACAGGTTTTATTGTTTATCTTAGACTATTAAAACATAAATTTATAAGCATAAATTAATTCAAAACCATGTTTATAAATAAATTACTTAGCTTGATAATAAATTAACATTCTTGATAAATAAATAAAGACTGATTATTCAATATATTATGTCTGTCCACACAAATCCTCACATAGAAATAATATTTTTTTATAAATTCTTTCTAAAATTGTTATACATGCAACTACAGTAAAACCTAGGACAGCAAGCATAAATTGTATGAGCTCATTATCTTAACCATTGGCTCAAGAGATGCTTGTTTTGAAAAACTTCATACAGTTACAATGTTTTAACAATTTGCTTGTCTTCTAAACACTCATTAAGAAGTTGCTCACATTCCAAGTTTTCAATAGCATTCAAGCAGTTACTAAGTTGATCTACACAAAAGAACTTTACTAACAAAAAATGCGTCTTAGAAAACCAAAATTTATGTTTATAATTCGGATTTTATAACTGTTAGCTAAAGCTGTTTCATTGTAAATAATGTAACATGAGGTAATATTTTCACCCATGTACTAAAAATACCGCTACTGTTTATTTGACTGTAATACTTTTTCATTAAATAAAAGTTAAACTTTGCTAAAAAGCAGTTTCTAACTCCTATTACAACTACAATTATGTTATTTAATGAATCAAATTAATAATCCCTGAGTTAAACCAGTCAAGTTTTCAAAATAAATTTTAAATGTTCATAAGTACGTCTTATTTTGAATATAATGCACCTTAAACACTTAGAAGTTACAGGTCAAAAAGCTATCAGCCTAAAGATACATCAAATTAAACTTACCTATGAAACGATATTCCAGGGATCTTCTTTTTATTTCGGTTTGCAGACCCGTAGGCGACTCAAGGCGTCACATACAAATCAAAACTAAGAAAATGGCGCTAATTATTTGGTTCGTCAATCAGAAAAGGTACAACCACGTTGATTAACGTGCACGAGCACGATGTTTTTAACGCAACAAGATGGCGCAGCGGTTCCGTTTTTGGCTTCAACAGTTCAGAAAAAAGGCACTTCCGTCATCTTTCCAACTTCAATAAGAAACTATGAAATATATACTAATGGAATGTAAAAGTCCTTATGTAAAATGCATTGCTTGTTTTAAAAAGCAATTAGGTTAAGAAGTTTCAGGTAGGAAAAAATAAAAATACTTCACTCAGGATTATTTTTTTAAATTGTACTTAAAATTCTATGATTTGATTTAAAGGGGTACTCTTGAATAGGATTCTAAATGGAAATGTAGAAATTAATTTAAAAGTATGTAGTGTAATATATATTCTAAGTAGTTCAAATAGTAAATCAAATCGGTACATGTATTCATTTTACCGTATCACGAATATAGACTTATGAGTAGTAAAAATAAAGAAATACATATGATTGAGAGTTAAAACATTTTTCAAACTTGCTGTATACCAAACCACTAGAAGGAAGAAGTTCTTTTAAGAAGTTTCAAGTTCAATTTAACAAGTTTCAAGGGAATAAATGTCAATTTAAATTTAATAGGATATAGTATACAATATTTCGTCTCGGTACACTTAATCTAAAAGCTTCCTTATCCATTAGTCAATACCTTCACGAAAAACTTAACACTCCCGCCATGTATAATTTATGTTGTTAATAAGTCAAAGAGAAATCTGTGAAATCCTTTGAAAAAAATGTTCAGCCCGAGGAATATTCCTAAAGACCCTGTAGTGCCTAGAAGAAAATTCAATCATCCTTTCTCAGTTTAGAAAAAAATGGACTCTCAAACAGAACCTAAAACCACTTAAATATAATCGAGGAAACTTCTTTAACAAATTACATCGAAATGAAAAGAGCATTAAAAACTCAGACCCCCTCTGAAAAGTGGCGCACGAAACACAACACTGGTTTCTTCCACGTGAACAGAGTAACAAACCCAAGGCTACGAAACTCACAGTTTAATAATTTATTACCGAATTTTTAGTTCCCGTTTTTATCTCTCTGTAGTCGTTGCGTGTGACTGCATTTTGTACGGCTATCGAAACGGGTAACAGGAAAACGTGTCCTGGGTAGTAAGGGAGCCGATTTACTGTCCATGCCCGAATACCGGGGCAAAGAAAAATTTTTTTAGAACCGAGATCGCATCAAAAGAAAAGCTGTTATTGGATCACGGGATGAGACGCACGGGAAAGAGTCGCCGAAAACCGGAGAAAAGCGAGAGGAAAATGTTCCCGAAATGGATTTTCCCGCGAACCATAAAAGGGCTAAGGTCCTGTTTTTCTTCGGAATGTTATTGCTTTTACTGTGCGCATTTTTTGTATTTTTCGTACGTTATTACTGTCTCTTTTATTCTCGGTTCTCAGTTACTTTTTTGCTGCGTTTCACGGTCAGATTTTTTCTCGGTGTGGTTTCCCGGAACCTTAGCGTTGCCGATAATCATCAAAAGTTCGCAAAAGAGAGCTGGATTGGAGTTCAAAGCGTAAAAGATATTCTTAAAAAAAGTCGGAATTCTCCTTAGGTGTTTTTATTCGAAAGGAAATAAAGTATAATCCAAGATTTTTGTGTTTATATTTTTTTCAGTTTGACCTGCAAATACATACAGAAATTGTTGTTGATGTAACATTTTTTACACTCTTACACTTTCAGTAAGCACCCCCCCCCCTTTTCAGGAAATAAACTTTTTGATTTGGGTTTCCAATTTCAGTTATTTCGTAAATAGATTTCGTTTAAGGACATTTAAAAAAATAGTTTCGAACGAGAGAGGAAATTAGTACCCTCAGAGCACTAAAGAAAAAAATATATTTCTGAGCCGCGGTAGCTCAGTCAGTAGAGCGTCGGGCTCGCATCAGAAGGGTTGTGGATTCTGTCCTCGGTGGAGCCTGCAATTCTGATGATTGCGAGATCGGCGCTTCGACCTGGCTAAAGACCGTCGTGTTCACTATTGGTGACTGGGGCACGTTAAATAGGTGGTGATCACAAAGTCCCCCATGTTCCCATACCAAATCAATACCTCTGAGGGTACCTGATCAGGGGGTTATCGGCTTCTGATTGGGATCTAAATTACGATATGTGCGAGTGAATGGATGTATGAAAGGGGCCTTCCTGTAAAACGGATGTGCCATGTATGTCGAGCAAAGTCGGACTTCCTCCCAATGGGGCTCAATAACATGGAAGGTGCTCCCCCTCGCCTTTTGCTGTCTTCGGCGGGCCTGACACTCATCCGGTCTGGAAGTGTAGGCATAAGAAACAACAACAACATATATTTCTAATATTGATCTCTATCAAAGACCTTATAACCCAGCAAATTTTCAATATCAAAGCTTAACCTATAGACTATGGCCGGCACAGCAGTTGTACATTGACCGCGCCAAGAAGTAATTTAGACTACAGCCGGTACAACAGTTGTACTTTGCAAGTTAAAATAATCGCGCCAAGAAAGTTATATCTATATCCGTAATCAAAAGGTTAAGAACGATTTTGTAAAATGTTCTTTTGCGTTCATTTTAAGATAAGGGCTGCATTGTTGTGCTCAATTTGGATAATTCTGTTATTCCCATGCTTTACAGAGA
This sequence comes from Metellina segmentata, assembly GCA_947359465.1. Taxonomy (NCBI): domain Eukaryota; kingdom Metazoa; phylum Arthropoda; class Arachnida; order Araneae; family Tetragnathidae; genus Metellina; species Metellina segmentata. The sequence continues at coordinate 66,987,474 of OX375874.1, read as the reverse complement.
GCATGCTGTTGGCTTTTTTTCTGACTGTTGAATAAGCACGATTACTTCTGAGCTAACATTTTTTCGAATTAAAGTTGTAGACTCCCCGATCCGTAATTCATATGACCATGGATAACATATGACGTTTGAACACTTTAAGCCTAGCATTACACTTAGAGGCTCAGTTGTGTTCTGAATTATTGGAGAGCACGTGTAATAACGGTAGTGTCTGTCATTTGTAAAGGTAAGCATATTGACTTTCGGAACAGTTTCAACAGTTTTAAATGTACCAATTGCTTTCATTCAAAAATATATGTTCAGGTTACACTGGTAAACCTTTTAAAACAGTACACTTGTATTCTGAAAATCTATGTTTGTTTAAGAGGGCTAAAATACAAAAGAAATGTAAAATATAAAAGATTTTGAAACGTTTTTGTTTGAAATATAATTTTTAAGTTAGTTCCTGTTACATCATTTTTGATTTAGATTTTAGAACAATTAACTGAGGGAAGTTCATTTCAGGAATCCAATTATCTTAAGCTGTCGTATTTACACAGTCCAGTCACATTAATGTGACCACCTGTCAAAAGCCAGAATAACCACCTTTGGCAGAGTGGACCGCTGCGAGACGTGCAGGAAGAGAGTCAATTAGGTTTCTGAAGGTGTTCACTGGGATTTTTTCTAGCCATACCGACTCCAGTGCCGTGGCCAGCTGCGCTAGGTTACGCGGTTGAGGATCCATGGCGCGAACAACCCGATAGAAGTGGTCCCACAGATTCTCGATTGGGTATAAATCCGGTGAGTTTGCTGGCCAGGGGAGTACGGTAAACTCATCCTAATGCTCTTCAAACCACGCACATGCACTGCGAGCGGTATGACACCAATCATTGATCTGCTGGTAGATGCCATCATTCTGAGGAAAAAGAAATCGTATGTAGGAGCGGACATGGTCCGCGCGGACAGATGCGTACTTGTGCTGATCCATCGTGCCTTCCACAATGATGAGTGCACCCAGTGAATGCCAGAAAAACATTTCATCGGAAAAAGCCACCTGTCGCCACTCTGTGGACGTCCAGTTGCGGTACTGGCGAGCAAATTACAGCCTTCGTCGCCGATGAACAGCAGTCAGCATAGGTGCATTAACCAGGCGTCTGCTGCTGAGGCCCATGCGCAACAACGTTTGCTGAACCGTTGTTGAGGATACACTCTTGGTAGCCCCTTGGTTCATCTGGGCAGTCAGTTGATCAACAGTTGCACGTCTATTCGCCCGAACGCATCTCCATAGCCTACGTTCGCCTCTGTCATCTATAGCCCATGTACCATATACAGCACATGTACCACGCCGCCGATTTTGGATAGTGCCATGTTGCCATGCACGGTATACATTTACCACGGCGGTACGCGAACAGTTCACAAAATTAGCCGTCCACCCTTGGCTCGAAAGCCAATAATCATGCCCTTTTGGACGTTGGATAAATCGCTACGTTTCTGTATTACGCCAACGATTGAAATGCTTTCCGATGTCCTAGGACATCCTTTATATACACTCCACTGCAATGTGCTGCCACCTGCCTTTTGTGATTGGTTATTTCACGTTGACGTTGAAAGTAGGTGGTGGTCACATTAATGTGACTGGACTGTGTATTTTAACTTTTCTACTCATTGCTGCTTATCTAAATGTTTCTTGTGTTTATTGTGGTAGCCTACATTGAGGCATTATAAGATAATTGGTTGATAATCAATTTAATTTGTACGTCTGCTGAGGATTTTTTCCACCATAGGCATTGATATTTATAAATGTTCTCTAAAAATGCCTGAAATGCATTAGACTAAGATAGTTAAGCAAGCAGCAACCTTTTTGTCGTATTTTATAAGAGTTCAGTTAGGATTTTTTAACTGCATCGTCTTTATATTTAGTCTAAACATTTTTTTCCTGGTATATTTTTTATATGCATCGTATCCAAATCAATAATGTCTGAGAAAGATTAACAGAAATGTTTTATATTACAAAAAAAAGACAAATTGAAAGTAAACATAGACATGCAGTCGTCTTTACTTTCGTATTGGTAAATATATCTAGAAAAAACCAAAACTGCGATATTCAATATAAAATATTTTATTTTTGTAGCGAAAGATACACTCCGTACCAAAAAAATGCAACACACCTCGAAGCCAGTGTTTGAACAGAAGAAAAATATGTGTGATAAGCATGAAGAGGTAACTAAATAATCACAATATCTATAATCTAAACAACTCTCTATTATAAAATTACAATAAACAAAAAAAGTACCCTATCTATTTGCAATTTATGCCACGGAATGCGAGGCTACTTCAAATCCCTTGTTTTATGTTTGTGGTGGATATGATTGCGTAGTATACCCCAGAAATGCTCAATGGAAGACAAATCTGGGGAACTCGATGGCCAAGTATAATGGTTTAAAGACCACAGAAGCACTCCAGGAAAAGGGCTGTAACCTAGCGTTATCGTGATGGTTAATAGTCCCTAGGCCATCTGACATTAAAAGCTAAACAGCAGGCTGTAAAATCTGTTGGACATATAGCTGTGCTGTCGAAATACTTCGTAGCACTACTAGAAGATGGTTTTCGACAACATGATTAAGATTAACAACTATAATTATTATTAGGAGTACTCATCGACAGTAAACCAAGAATACTTTGAATATCGTCGACTGCTTCTAGAGTGAAGCCATAGATAGAGTGTACGGTCATGGAGTGACAGTATTAGGAAGCATTGTGTTTAGGAAGGGATCTTTCTTCTACCTTGTGTCAGATGATCACCTAATTTGCACTTGGTAATTCTGCATATACCATTCTCAGTTCATTATGGAGTGGTGAACCTATGACTATTGTAATGGTATGCGGATCCATCACTTACGAACTTTTGATATCCACTATTTGTGCAGCTTTAGTTATACATTAGATGAGTCAAAATGTAATTACTGCTAACTACTTAAACATTTCATTTTGATGCAACGATTTTGAAAAAGCAATAACAAGATCAACAATATTCAGAAACATATATTGCCATCCTCTCATATGTAATCCTACAGAACAGCAGTGCATTACAATGACATAAACTAAAGTACGCCAACCAAATAAATTGCATCCAACCATTGTTAAGATATCAGTCCATAAACCATGATCATTATTCAAATACCCATAATTTTTCAACACCAACGGTGAAAAAGAACATAAAACAGAAATCGTATTCCCGAGTAGTTTTATTTTCAAATCAAACTGAATGCCACGGTTTTACTTCCTCGTCCATCATCGCGGAAAATAATGAAGAACTAATCCAAACATTTTACCAACCCCATCTCCTATGGATTAAATAGGCTTAAAAACGAAGTCCCATGAAACAAAACAGGAAATAACAAATCAACCTTTCTTCTAAAGGCTCCACTGGGCTCAGTCCTGGTGATATAGTGGCTGGATAACCGGAGGTGAAAGGAGATGCTCTTGAATTTGGGGTGTTTTTGAAATGACCATAAATCCAGACTGTTGCAGAAGAATCGATGAAGGAAGAAACCCACATAAGCAGGCAGAGACTTAATAACTCATCGTAGAGGCTCCGTGGGGTCCGTAATGAGGATACTCAGGCGATAAATTAGGAGATGGCCTTGGAAATATTCCACAGGCATTGCACACAGGTCCGTTCGAGTCAGAATAATTATTAACGATTAGGATTAACGAACACAGGATTTAAATGGTTATAATGTCGTCGTTGCTCAGTGCTACTTAGTCAAGCATGCTGAAGAATTGGCTATTGGGTAGTATGAGTGTACTGCTATTAGATTAGTTAATACTCACTATAAGGTATGCTTCGTGGACGTTGCTCGTTTATTAGATTTATTGGTGTGGTAAGAAAATTTCAATGCAGTTCGTGATTTTGTGGTCTTTAGTGAATACATGTATTGTTAGAAGAGTCCTAGAATGGTGATTGATATTTTACTGACCCGTTCAACAAGAGGCTTATTGGAATAAGGCAATTATCATGGAATGCTCTTTTCGCTTATTCCCTATTGAAAGGGAATTTGCTAAATTGTCATGTTTTACTAGTGTACATCCTAGTCCATCATCACGGAAATTACCAAACAGATCCAAACAGTTTAGTATCCCCATCTCTTTGGGATTAAGTAGGCTTAAAATAAAGTCCTATGAATCAAAACAGGAAGAAAAAATCTAAATTATCTTTCAAAGGCTCCAATGAACTCCGTCTTGGTAATATAGTGGCTCGGAAAGCAGGAATGAAAGGAGATTATATTGAATTTAAGATGGTTTTGAACTATCATAAATCCAGACTATTACAGTAGAATCGATGAAGGAAGAAACCAACATAAGCAACAGTTGGCAGGATGAAATTAAATATGTCATCTGTAGAGCCTCCATGGGGTCTTAATGAAGATACTCAGGCAATAAATTGAGATATAGTCTTCGAAATATTCCCCATATCACAAAGGTCCTAGTCAGAATAATTATTGACCATTAGAACGAATGAACACAGGATTTAAATTGTTATAATTACGTCGTTGATCACTGCTGTTTAGTCAAGCACGCTGAAGAATCAGCCACTGGGTAACGTGAGTGTATAGGTACAGATTTGTTGATACCGACCGTCGAGCATGCTTCGGTGATGTTATCATTGGTTGGATTTATTTGTTTGTAAGTGAATATCAATAGATTGGTTTATAAAATCTTCAAATATGTGATATATAATGAGTTTTAGGATAGTTCCCCCAACACCTTCAGCAGTAATTTGGTTAAGATTCAATTGAGTCAAGCTTTCTGGAACACCTTTTTCATGGATTCGTGTAGTAGAATATATCCGCAAGTTATTTTTGTTAAGTTACATGTTACGGTACATAGTCAAGCTGAAATAGACCACTGGGTAGCTTGAGTGTACTGGTATTAAATTAGTCAATACAAGCCAACATGTATACTTACGTGCTATTACTCGTTAATTGGATTTATTTGATTGCAAGTTATTAGCAATACGGTGCATGGTTCAAAACGTTCTCAAAATTGTTTTGTAAGAATTGTCTTAGAATAATGATTGGGGGGAGCTTTCACTAACATCTTTGACAAAAATTGTGTTAACACCCAAAAATTTGTTTTTCTTTATTATTACTTGGATCTTTTTAATATTTTTATCAATGATGTGTTAGTCTAATACAAATTTTTTAATGGTAACATTTAATTTTCATCAATATAACTTTTTTAATCAAAAGTTAATCAAAAATTATAACAATATGAAGGATTTCTAATAACACTGATAACCTTTATATTTGGCAAGTGCATTAAACCACAAACGTTAGGAACAATAATAATACAGTCTGAATAATAATATCAAATATGAAAACAAATTATTCAAAAACTCTAAAAAATATTGACTTTATCTCATTACTTTAAAAAATTAAAAATTTTATTACAGTTACTTGTACATTTATTTTTTGAGGTTCAATGCACAGTTTAATAACTAATAGACATTTATAAAACATATCTAAAAAAATTGAATAGCTTTTTCGATAGAGTTGTTAAGATAATGTTAAATACAAAAAAACCTCATTTTGAGTAAATTAAAAAAATAAAATTTATAGTTCCTTTAAAAATAATGCTCTGTGCTAAACACACACTTAATATTCTCCACTTTTGCATGATTAACGTTCAGCATGTTCATGTTTGTCTTGTTTTTGCATTTTGGAAGCTCTAGTAATTATTTTTTTGGTTTTTACACAAGGGGTTGGCGGGCTTTCGTAGCCTTCTTAATTTGGAAGCTATCAAGATCACATAAGCCATTGCAAGTGTAATAACCAACTGACAGTTCTAAGGCAATGAACACATCAATAAGTCCTTCATAGTCATCATTGAAAACAATAACAGTATCATTTACTCCCAAATATAGTGTGTTAAAAAGCACAAAGTAAAAACTTTAGTAAGCTCTGTGTGTGCCACATCATACCGTAGAATGATTCTCTTGCGTTTTGGATTTTTCTATGTAAACTCTTAGAAAGTAGTTCCTTTATATTAAAATTCATTTAAACAGGTTTTACATTTTTAAAATACTAGTTGGTAGTCATGGACCAAGCTTAAATACCACATATAGTTATACTAATAATTTTTGGTATCAGCACCAGCTCATTTTACCCTATGATATTTCTTTTTAATACCTACTATACTTCAGACAAATGTTTATAAATTTGCTAATATTTAATAAATTTTAAAACGGTTTTCAGATATTTAAAAAGAAATGTTCAACGCACTAATGAATAAACACAAAAATTGTTTTATTTTTGTAACATTAGAGTGTTTACTTACCTTGAATTTGGATTGAGATTACCGTCCTGAAATGCTTTTTTAGGTAGAATAATATTGATTGGAATACGTGAGCAATTTGGTCTAGAAAATCATCAAGGTCTTACATACAGAGGCTTTTCGCACATTTTGTAGACGATTTTGGTTAGCGGTAATAAAAAATCGGTTGCTGCAAAATAAATAATTGCAGTTGTACTATGATTTTAAAAGTCACAATTATCGTCTGCGGCTTGAGAGGTTTGTTTTTATTCAAAATGGGTGTTTTTAACGAAGCAGTGGTTCGAAGGCTATATTTATGCTCTTTCCGAAGAGAAAAATTCATATTTCGTTTGCCAAAAACGATGTGAGAGTCATAGTTTTGTGCTATCTAAGGCGTCAATAGGCAATATCGTCAACAAGAAAGGAAAAAAACGTCAAATTCGAAACCCAAGTGGGACAAAAGTTCCAAACAAATATCCAAACGGACATCTTCGACTATTGCAAAGGTACTTTGTTTAATGTTAAAAGAAAATCCTCCTAGTCAAAGGACATTTGCGAAATCATTAAAGTGCTCGGTGTCCACTGTAAACTAATTGATAAACGTTGATTTAAATCTTAAGAAAGCGAAAAAACGCATTGTGCATCGTCTTTCTCCAAAGCATATCGCTAAACGCAGGACTCGCTGCCGAATTGTATATGAGAAACACTTATCCAAAGAAAAATGGGAAAACAATTGTCACAATAGATGAAACATGGGTGTATTTAAATGATTGCAGCACAAAAAGAGCCATTAATTATCTTAAAAGGGGAGAAAAAATTTAAGTACATGGTTCACAGAATCCAAAGAAAGTTTTTCTATGGGATTCATGATTGTTGCTGGTTTTTCATATAATGGCAAGTAAAAAATAAAGAGAGTGGAAAAAAATGTCAAAATTAACTCCATATGCCGGTATCAAGACCAAACCCTTCACTGATATCCCTACTAAATCTCCCGATGTATCACCTATGGATTTTTGTACTTTCGGACTTTTAAAATCTGCATTATCCAAACGTCGTCCCACAACCCTTACAGGACTCTGTAAAGCTGTTCAGGAGGAATGGGAAAGAATACCTCTTCTGACACTCCAAAAGGCATTATTATCCTGGAAATTACGGTGTCGAAAGATAGTTCAGAATAAGAGCTATCAAATAGAACATTTAAAACACAAGAATTTTATGTAATTAAGTTTTGTGAATACAATATACATTGTCTAAAAAATATGTGACCAGCCTCTGTATCAGGAGGCATTTTAGGAAACGAGTACAACTAATTTACTGAAATGTTTTGCTATTTTTAAAATCACATTCACAAACGAATAATTATTGTTGTGAAATTAAATAGCCTTATTATGAAAGTTTAGATGACATACAATTAATAGAATGCGACTTAAAACTGAAAATTATTCAGATGAAACGACGAGAAAAAATCATGTTGATGAACCAAATTGTTGAAAATATTTTATTGGCTTTATCTCTTCGGAAGAATGATGTTACTTTCTTAGAGTCAGCAATGAGTTGATATTGTAATCGTTTGTGAAGCTTTTACTTTTAACGGTAAAGTAACGTTGGCCGTTCAATTTGCACATATGATTCCTAGAAGATACCACAGCTCTAACTTTACTATTTACTTCCGTGCATAGACATTCTGAGCAATTAAAAATAGAAATTGCAAACAGAAAAATTCCTTTCCAATCATATTATATTTACTTAGTAGTCGTTCTTTGGTTATCGTCTAATATGAACCAAATAGTGTAAATATGCTGTCAAATATGTAAAGAATAAAAAAATTATAGGTTTACTGGTAATTTCAAATATAACAATACACTTATACACTGGTGTCAAAAATTAAGGTCACAAACACGTTTATCACAATAATTCAAAATTGCTACCAGAAAATTTAATAAAATTTATATTTCATACATTTTGAAGAACGGGTAGCACAACGTTAGCCTCCAGTTTGGAATAAATGGTGTTTGGCGTTAGTTTTTCGCCGCAAGCATAACCCTACACCCTCATTAACAATAGGAGGACTCGATGTGAGGCTTGTATAGCAGTGCAAGGAGGCCACACACCATTTTAGACGACGGACCTATCCCGAGATAAATGCATCATGATTTGACCGTTTTTGATATCACCTGTATCCTAACTAACAATTCAACTCTTTTTCATATTGTTATGTTCTTTTTGCTTCCTCTCATAATAATACATCTCTCTGCCAAATTTAGTTGCAATAAACTGAATATTTCTCCAGTTCTCGCATACACTACTATTTGTAAAAAATTCAACACCATGAAGGAATCATTCGATTGAAATGAAATTTAACGTTTCAGAGCCACCACACAAGCGTGGTGTGAGCAGCGCCCTCTGAACTGATGCTAAAAGCGCATAAAAAGAGGGCTGTAGCCGGACGTTGAAAAAGTGCATGGTTATTTTTTAGTGGCGAACGTTTAGTGAGACCTAAGTATGCCTCCATCACGAAATAGGGTGAAATTTCAGTAACTTACGGAGCTTGAACGGGGAAGAATCATCGGCCTTCGTGAAGCAGGATTTTTGTATCGCGCAATTGCAGCTCGTGTACAGCGGAACAGTTTCACAGTGATGCGATTTTGGAAGCAGTGGACCGACGAGCACCGGTAAACTCGAAAACCTGGGAGTGTATGACGGAAGATGACGTCAGCGTGTGATGATAGAAACCTGGTCCACATGGCGATGAATGACCGTACAGCTTCTTCCAGGCAGTTGGCAGCACATTGGTCTACTGCTACAGGTGTACTAATGTGCGCTTCGTTAATTCGCCGACATCTGATTCACCGTGGACTGCGTGCTAGGATTCCCTTAGATCCCCCTCACGCCAAACCATCGACGTCTGCAACTGCAATGGGCTCATGAGCACAGAGCCTGGCTGGCTGATTGGCAACAAGTTGTCTTTTCTGACGAATCCCGCTTTAATTTATGTAACCATGATGGTTAATTCGTGTTAAACGCTATGCCAGTGAACGCTGCCTTCCAGAGTGCGCTATCGAACGTCATAGTGGCCGAACACCAGGAGTTATGGTCTGGGGTGCGATTTCATATCATGGACTATCTCAGCTGCTACGAATTGAGGGTAATCTGAATAGCAACAGGCACGTCCGTGAAGTACTAGAGCCCGAAGTCGTTCCCTTCCTTCAAGGCATCCATGGAGCTATCTTTCAATAGGATAATGCACACCCACATGTTGCAAGGAATGTTCGAGACTTCTTTTCAGCCCAACTCATACAAGTTCTTCTTTGGCCTGATTATTCGCCGGATATGTCGCCTATTGAGCATGTGTGGGATTTGATTGGTCGGCGTCACGGTCGTGATCCCCGTCCTACAGCTTCAAAAGACGAACTTTGGGTGCGCATACAAACAATATGGAATTATCTTACACAAGTAGATATTCAACATCTGTTTCACTCCATGCCACGTCGTATAGCAGTATTTATTGCAGCGAGTGGTGGCTACACAAAATACTGATTTCGGACACTTAATATTGTTTTTTTTATTTGAAAATTTATTCATTTATTTGTATTAATGCAAGACGTTTGTGTACTAAATTTTATTTAATTCTGATGACTCCTTCATGGTGTTGCAGTTTTTACAAACAGCAGTATATTTTATGTTTGTGACCTTAATTTTGGACATCAGTGTATTTAAATTCATAGAAATCTGTATACGACGCTAAGAGATTTGTAAACACTAGGTCAACATTTATGTTTAAGATTGAGTACTTTATTGGACAGTAAAATAGGTGTATATGTTTAATACTTTATGTGCCTAAAATTGGATTCATCATTCTGATTGGATCCACACAGCTGAGTCAAAATATTGTTCATGTATAGTTTATTTTAAATAAAGAAAGCACCTTAATAAATTTACATGACTAAGTGAGTTATAAATAACAACTATGTCAGTGTTTTGAGCGAATCGCACTTCTATGGATTTCTTCAATTTTCATACTGGTTCTAGAATAAGGTACATTAACTCCATATTTTTGAAAAAATTCGTAAAATTAGTAAATAATTTAGTGCCATTCGTTAAATTTAAATATAACAGCAATGGACGTAGTAAGGAATAATCACTTTAACAATAAATAAAATTTCAACTAATTGTGATGCAAATCCACAAAATAATTAACATACCATTTCATAATATAATATGCATAATGTAAATAATATTTCTATTTCTTGTCCAATTTTTTCAATACATTCGGTACTCAAACACTATTAATAATTTCCCAATAAAACTCTAAAACTAAAACTCTCTCAGTGAAATTAATTGGTTTACATAGCTTCGTTTTGTAATTAATAAATTTTTAATTGGTAGAACAACAAATTGCATTACAAAATTTATTTATGTAATGCAATTTGTCTTAGGAATTATGAAAACTATTAATGTTTTATGATTCCCCTGCAATTAATTTTTAAATTCATCATAATATTCTCATGAATTTCGAAGTAAAAAAAAATCAGATGTAAAAGAGCATACAAGAATTTGGAAAAGGAAATGCTGCCTCAATTTGCTGTTGGTTTATTGAAACATTAACACTTAATTCATAGGATGCTATTAACTGCATAACGAGTAGCAAATAATATTCGATGCATATTTAAGAAAGTTATGAAAATATTAAATGCATTTTAAAATTAATTGCCAGAGGAATAATAAAAAATCAATAATCTCCAAAAATTATAAACCTTATAATTTACTCGTCATTATGATATTTTTGACGATGATGAGATCAAGATCTGGTTAGTTGTTTTCAAATTTCGAGATATCTCGTCCATTAAGATGTGTTCAATTTTGTTAAGAACGAGTTATATCGTCGAGACAAATCGTAGTCAATTATGTTAAGGAAAATTTTGTATTTTTTAAAATTTGTATACTAATTTTTCACGTGAATTTTTCATGCACTTAAAACTTTTAACACAATGCATACAAATTTTAAAAAGTCGTATTTAATCTTTCGATGTTTTTTGTATATTTAATGTTTTTAAGTTTGGTATTCTATAAAAAGTTTACTAGCCTAGTAAGTTTTTGAGTTAAGCGTAGTCTTTAGATGTCATTTAAGAATAAAATTAATCGTCTAAAGCTCTTATAAATGTTTTATGATGTTTTCATTCCTATAAACCTTTCCAAAGCGTTTCGATAACCTTTTATTAAATTGGGAATGGTATTCAAAATTCACTTCAATTCCTTTTTTATTTAAAATCTTTAAAAGTACCCTAATGAACATTATGCGCTAATTCTTTTTAAGTGAAATGTTTGAATGTTATATGCACTTTAATCCAAGTTATTATCGTTGCTCTGTTTTTTCCTTTGTTTATTTCATCTAATCGTTCTGAAATCATGTATTTGTTTTTTTCTCAATAAAACCCATTTTGTTTCTGATGATTTTTTTAAAACTTGTCGAGCTTATACATCTATTTATTTTATCGACTATAAAATGTATTTATTGTGAGTTAAGAGTTTATTAAAAGAATTCACTTAATCCTGCACTAAACAAAAATAAAAGATTAAAGCAAATAATTTTGTTCTGTTCAGTTAGTTTATTGACAAAATACTATTCATTTTCCACACTTAGATTGGGGTCATTTTAAACATCATACTGTGTTACTGAATTATTTTTTATTAACTGTTAATATACTTTTGTTCTTACTCTAAATAACTATATTGTCTAACCTTTTTAGGTTTTGGCCCCTTTTAATAACACCCAAATCACATGTAATAAGGTGATTTCATTATTGTCTAGGAAATCATTTAATCGTTGGCTAGGAAATTCTTAGATAAATGCCAGTTGGAAGAACAACGGATTAGCAACCAGAGGGTTGAGAGTTTTAAATTTAGCTCAATCAAAGACCGTCATGTACACGGGAGCTGATGTATGTTAAATCTTTAATCATTTAATCGTTGGCTAGGAAATTCTTAGAAAAATGCCAGTTGGAAGAACAACGGATTAGCAACCAGAGGGTTGAGAGTTTTAAATTTAGCTCAATCAAAGACCGTCATGTACACGGGAGCTGATGTATGTTAAATCTATCATGGCCTTAAATGTTCTCAAGTTTGAGTGGTGTGGAAGTTTGGAGAGTAGAGTGCAAGCTCAGGTGTTGATCTCGTCATATGATCTTCAAAATGACGAGGCGTTGTCCTAGGATGTTTCCTTTAGGGATTGACCCCGAACCGTGGCCAATATCCCATTGTGTTATCAAATATGGTGTTAATTTACTACATACCCCTTAGTTAAATGTTTATTAAGTCTTTGTTAACTTTAGGATTTCTTGCGTTCTAATATAGGGAAATCCTCTCTGAAATATATGTAGAACAAGTGAAAAGATAATTTAAAAACAAGCTGATTTATATGTGAGTTTTACTGATTTATAGAAGTGAAGAAAGTTTTGGTAATTGTTTAATCAAACAAAATACGTGCAGAAGTATTGTTCTGGGTATCCATGATTTCCAATACTTTGTAATAAATGCAGCTTACATATAGAAGTACATCTTTCATACATGGATTCAAAGACCCCTACAATATTTTTACTTACTCTAGTAGTATTCAACCTAAATGTGTACTAGATCATGCAGAAGATATTTACAAACATGACCATGCACCATAAAAATAATTTTAAAATGAAAATAACTGATCATTCCTTAGGACACATAGAGCTCCCTTCGGAAGTCTGAGAGACACATTATTTGTTTCTATAATTTCACTGGTCAGTTTTTTGGAAATATGATATAGTATGACAAATGAATTATATAAACCCAAAGGGACTAATAAAAACGTCTAAGTTTAATTTTTTAATATTTTCAATCTGCTTTATAAATTGAAGTTATGTACCGAAGTGAAGAATTGAGCACTATAATAAAAATAGAAGCATAATAAGCGCGAGATAGGGAACATCTATTTATCACAAAGACAAATATTTTCTTCTTCCAAAGTACTTTTTTTGTGAAAGGGTTATTTATCGTGGATATCTATTTCAGAACAATATTACACTCCCTGCTTATATTTCATTTTATACGCTTCCCGCTCAATGCTGTTTTTATACCAACTCCTCCTTTTTGTGTTAGATTATTTTCCTTCGTGACAGTTCCCTCTATTTCCAACTTTAACTTACGTTCCATCAGATTTATTTCCAGTTGTAAGTTCATTTCTTCGCCATGAACTTGTAAAGTAATCTTGTATTTGAACACTAATGAGTCGTAGTTATAATATCAGTCATATGGTACGCAATCTGTCTCCGATAATATTTCCTATCCTGTCAAAAATATCTTGGAATACGTATTTTTGATTGTTTATTTTTTACAGCTGTACATCTAAGCCATTTACAGTCTTTACTTTCTTTATATATTTACATTTCTATTACACATTTTCTACGGCCTATCGACTTAATTTACCATCAATCAAATTTATTTAGAATTATAAACACATTTTTCATTATGAATTTGTAAATAAACTATACATTTGGCACTAGAATGTGTAGTAGGTGTATTACAAAATCATTAGCAGGGTAACAAAATCAGTGGTAAAAATCTGCAACAGTGGTCAAGGCGTACATTGCTACAACTGCTTTTTACTCTATCCTATTAGCATCTGACACTACACTGGTACATAGAATACACATGGATTAACAAATGGCATGAAATAGTCTTTTCAGAAGAATCTCGATTTTGTCTCTTGCACCATGGTACATTCGGACGCAACGTCAGAGACTGACTGTAATAGGGCGGCAGACATATGTATTGTCAACTAACATAGCAGAAGGTCATCTAGCGTTATGGAAGGGGTGAAATTGAATCGCATTCCCTCAACCTCCTGGTACGAATTGTTTGAGGATTCAACATTCACCGCTATATTTCTGAGACTTTAGAGTCAGGTGTCCTCCCCAACATTCAGGGTTATCCTGTGAATGGTTTTCAATAGGACAATGGCCGCACGGGTCATGCCAACGTACAATTCCTAATTCCTTAATATCCTCCACGTCTATTCCAGGTGAACTTTGCAACATTTGGCAGAAGAAGGAACTGAAATACTCCAAGAATACACCCAACTCCTCTTTCTTAATTTTTTAATTAAATTTAGAGGTAGACAGGTAAATACGGCACATTAGTGAACAGTTTGTGAAACATTAATGGAACACTATCATTTAACAGCACTCACACATTTTCTGTTTGTGACACAGAATAAACACGGCGATTTAGACTAGACACATTTATATGCAGTAAAATTATGCTGTGACATGTACGTGAACGGTTCGCATTAACATAGTACCACTAAGTGAATCAACTAGACTGTTTTAATATTGCGGTTCCAACGAGAGTTCCCTTCTCAACCTAGTTAGGTGCTTTCAAGCAGCTTTGACATTGTTAATTTCACTACATAAACCTGGTTGCTTTGATCAAGCAAACCAACCTGGTTCAACCCAGTACACCCATATAGATGTGTCTAAAGATTCCTGCTCAGCATAATCTTAATAACACGCGAAAGACATTATGTGCTGTGAGGATGATTACCTCTAACTTTTGGCCTCCAGCTATCTTATCTACAGTTTCTTATAACTACGCATGTCTTCAATTACTTTTCCTAACCGTAGCAGTACATTGACGTTTCTTAATATTCCCTGATGTTGGTTTCCAACGGTTTGTCAGAAATTCGTAGAGCAAATACTTATATTTAGACTTCTGTAGTACCTCTGTAAAATAATGAATAGAATGAATTTATTGGTGTTTGGGTAAGCACTTGTATTTTACACGTGAGTTATTCTACAAGGTTATGGTGGTCACAACGTGGCTCAGTGGGTTCATCCAATGAGCTGCTTGTTATAGAAGGCTCAGATTTGATTGCACTTAGGTTAAAATTCCCCCGTGGGTGTTATTTTCTCTTCTGTGACACTGAAGCTTTCCATGAGTGTATTTGTTCATTTATTTGACGTTGTTTGATGCAACTTTTACAAATATGGACCTAGCTCCATAACGTCGAACTCAACCGTTCTTATGGTTGGAACGTAAATAACACGCAACAAATCACATGAATACGAATAAAGAGGTGAACCGGAATAATGAAATAATTGAAATTGAGAACTTACCCCTATTTCGCCGTTTGTCTCGATTGGATAGAAAAACAGGGTGGCTGTTTTGATGGCACAATGAACAATGAAGAACTCTAAATGGATTTTACCCTCCAGGTGGTTGCAAGAACGAGGTATCTTGTCTTTAACAAAATTGACTCTATTTTGATGGATGTTTTCTCGTTATTAGAAGAAAGCTGACCAAATATTGATCTCATCACCATAAAAAGTGGGCAATATCTTGATGGAGAGATATTTCCTAATTTACAACATTGACCAGATTCTGATGGACGACATATCTCGTCGAAGTTACTTGGATTATTAAGTTTAACCATTGACCTAACACATTAAAGCTAACAATTTATGCAAATGGCGGACAAAAAGCCTAACTCACCTCCTATGGATCTAATTGCTAATGCTGCAAGTAAAAAAGACCTCGTAGTGTCACCTTTCCATAAGACCTCGGTAGGTGGTCGGGAAGGCAAAAAAATCCGGATCATAATTTTCTGCTTATTCCTGTTCGCATTGAACGATTGTTCGTAATTTTTCCCACGTTGCTCTCTATTCGTATGCAACATGATCAATAGTCACTGAATCGTCATTTTGTTTAATGCATATGAATGATACACTGCATTATTGATATGATAATCAGTTCCTGGATACCAATTTTATTTTTCTACTTCAGAGGCCTGAAAGTGTTTAATTTTATGTGGCATCTGTAGACAAATCCTGACAAAATGAGTTGGCGTCATAGATATTCTAAATAGAACATTTGGCCTTGGGATTGCTGTGACGAATAATAGTATGAGTAGTATTTTGTCTTTTTTTATCTCAAAAACTGGATCTGGATTTTAAACTTCACATTTTCTGTTAATCTATCTAATTCAGAAAATGAGAGAGTATAAATATGCCAGAAAAGCTTCCTTATTTGTAAATTATGTCAAAAAATAGAATCGATCAGTTCATTTCAGGTATACGGGTATGGCAGTTATTTTTGTTATAGATTACATTTTTGCACGCTTAACCACTCATTCATCCAGTATGTTTCCTTTTAGAATGGTTTGAATATTCAATACTTTTATTGAAAATAGTTTAAAATAATTAATGATTATTTAAGTCTAAAACAATATTTATTTACTT
Organism: Metellina segmentata; assembly: GCA_947359465.1. Taxonomy (NCBI): domain Eukaryota; kingdom Metazoa; phylum Arthropoda; class Arachnida; order Araneae; family Tetragnathidae; genus Metellina; species Metellina segmentata. The sequence continues at coordinate 66,970,918 of OX375874.1, read as the reverse complement.
CATAAATTGATAAAATCTTTCATGTATAATCCAATGAATGATGAATTTATTCTAGGGTCAATAAAGTCCTATAGACACTGGTTAATTAAAAGACAATTGTGTATAATACATATATCAGATCTCACGATGTCATGAAATATTCCATTTAATCATCGAATGAAATTAATGTTTAGAAAATCAGAATAAAAACGAGATTCTTAAAAGCTGCAATTAAAAAATATTTTCCTAAAAACTTAGGTGTTTCCGAAAGAATGATTTCTGAAAAATGAAAAACTCTTCATATGTCAAGTGCACTGATCCCTGAATAAATTTATTCTTTACAAATAGGGCTATTACAGAGCAATTGCGCGCTATTTATAGTTTTATATGGTTGAAAAAATCTGATATTCATGCTATTTACATGTATCACGGTTTTCAAAACTTCCCGTTAATCTCTATAATGAATTCCTGGTAATGATTTGCCCTTAGTAATACAAATTATTTCGAAAGACTTAGCTTATTGCATCGTATAGAAACCAACATTTGGAATATTTAAGGCATCATAAATATAGTAAAAAGTGGATTTTTTTGAGAAAATTTATTAATACACGAGTTTTTGATTTAGGTTTTGAGTACTACAAAAATAAATAATACATCATTGTACACACAAAGCAGTGACTAACGAATTTCTTAAAATGCCTGAAGAAATTTAGAACTAATTTCGCTCAGAATAAGTTCGATAATTTCTACGCATGTAACGGCAACTTAAGTTCCCTTTCCTTTCAGGGCAAATTAAGTTGTTAGTTTGTGATATTTTTTGAACTGATTCTTGAAGTAATCAAGTCAAATCGTGAGTGGGGTTAATCACAATGCGGATAAAGACAGAATTCAAATGTGTGTAAGTCTTTCGAAGTATGGAATAGATTATTTACTTTAGAATCATTAATGTTCTATAAGTTCCTCATTGTAGACAGATATGAGGAATCCTACTTACTAAGGAAGTCTTTGAACAGTAGGCAATGTTGATTATTTTAGCTCAGATATACAGAGTGAACTGTAAAGTCCTTTTAAGCCTTTTAAGTTTGAAACCGCGTCTCGTAGAGTCAAGGTAGTAACGTGTACCTACAGTAAAGTGAACATGCTGAATTTACTGAGACAGCTTACAACGCTCCTAGCGTTGAAATAAGGAAGTTAAAAAAATAATACGAAAAATAAAGGAGATTTGCCAAAAGTTTCCAATTAGAAAAATGCACCCAATACAATAATAAAGGCACAGAAAACGTTTTATGGAGTTATCTGTAAAACAAGCGAAGATATTCGCGATTGAAATGTGAGTTTTTCCATGCCTTGAAAAGGGGGCCGTCCTGAAATTACGAATCGTGTTCTCCGGTGTTATCATTCAGTTTTTCTGAGTTAAGCAATGACGAATTTAAATTTAAACAACAAAGAAAGTAAAAAATATAAATAACAAAAACATCTGAAAATCGTACTCCGGAAAATAAAAAAAACTGACTATCCGAAATCACAATTTTCGCTCAACTAAAATACACTATTAAAAACATCTCGGCTATACAACCACAAGCGAAGATTTACTATTTAATAAATTTATCCTGATAAACTTTGAGTGAAGTTCGAATGTGTCGGAAACAAATCCTCGTTATTCAGTGTGGCACATTCGAAAAGTAAAAGACACAGGTGAGCAACAGCAAGAAATTTATTGCTAAACAAAAACATGGCGAGTGTGTTCAAAAAGGTCATCATCGGCGACAATACACATTTGATTCGATCAAGCACGCCGGCATGCACAGTCCTTATCATCTGTGATGTGACAGTAGCGCAGCTATCGATGATACGCTGCAGCCGATCCAACAAACTTGACAACGGAGTTTCATACGCCTTATCTTTGATGTAACCCCAGAGGAAGAAATCAATTGGAGTAAGATCTGGTGATCGTGGAGGCCAATCAACACAGCCATCGTAGCCGATTACCTGTTGGCCAAATCTGTTCTTAAGAACTGTGGCACTGCGTGGGGTTTATGCGGCTGGGCGCCATAATGTTGGAACCACAGGGAAGACAAGAGCACCAGTGGAATACCATCTATAAAGTCAGGTAACACATCCTGTAACGGAGGTATTAGTGAACCGTCATAGAACACGGGTCCTATTAGACGATCCTTCCAAATTCCGCACCACATATTCGTGGACCACTTCACCTGTTGTCTAACGGAAACTCCCCATGAGGGATTTTCTAGTGTCCAGAGATATATGTTGCGTAGGCTCAGCATTCCGTTTCGGGGAAAGTTAGCCTGTTCCGACAATAATATGTTAGAAAAAAATTGTGGGCTAACCTCCAATTCGTTCAATGCCCAATTGCATCAGTCAAAGCGTCGGTGAGAGTCTCCCTGTAACAATCACGGTTGCGGAATTGCATGATAGGGATGTGCACCATTATCGTGCAGTATTTGCCATACTTGACTTTGTACTAAGCCAGTCTGGTTTCTGATTTGTCTAGAACTGCTATAGGGATGAGCTAAAGCGTACGCCAGTGTGTATTCTACTGGTATTATATTGGACATACGTGGTCTGCCCGAAGTAGGTCGACTTCGAGTGATGTATGTGTCTCTGAGACGTCGAAAAACGTTTCCAATGGTTGCCGAAGTTGGATGTGGACCATTTGGAAACCGAACGGCATAATTCCGTGCAGCCTGGACTTCATTGCGTTGGCATTCGCCATAGTAAAGCACCATCTCACAATACTTACTATTATTGTAAGTCTCCATTTCCTCACAACGTACTGTATGAAGTAAGAACACCAGCTTGTGCGGTTTTTATCTGATACATAAATAATAACGACACAATGTGGATTTGCAAACATACGGAATCGTAGTAAATGTCCACTGTTTTGCACCGGATCGTTGGCATGGTAGAAACTATAATTCCTGTTTTAATCTACAAATTTCGTATTCAATTTTATAAGAACGTTTAATTCACGCTTTCATCTTATTCGTCTACAAGTAAATTTTACGTTTTACTGTTGATCTAGCAATCATCCACTGAACGACACGGATTTGTGACATTCTGACAATTTCCCGACCGCATAAAGTTTATCAGGTAAGGGGAAAATAATTTTCTTCGTACTGGAGCTAAACAACGGGCTATTGGCAACGGTGCGGGATCAATCTTGAAAGAAAGATACAAGGACAAACTGCGTAGTTTGGAACCACAGTCATATGGCGCAGTTACACCCGAGATGGCACCCCAATATCCAAAAATTCCACATTACACCAACGCGAGGACTTAAGAGGCCACAACGGATTTTGCGAGTACCTGCCCTTTTTTTACCCGTTGGTATTTGGATGGCACAGACGAGGATATAAATCACAACCCTCTGGATGGCAGTCCGTCACTTTACCAATCGGGCTACCACGGCCCTCAAAGTTTATCAGAATAAAATTATTAAATATTAGATCTTTGTTCGTGGCAGCATGGCCCAGAGGTTTTCATTCGTGTATTTTAGTTGTTGCACGAGAATTGTGGTTTCGGATCGTCAGATTTTTTTTTATTTACCTTTTATTATACTATCTTTGTTGTTTGAATTTAAATTCGTTGCTGCTTAACTCAGAAAAACTGAATAACACCGGAGAGCACGTTTTTCAATTTCATAAAGTCCCCTTTTTCAAGGCATGGAAAAATTCAAATTCCAATCGCGACTATCTCCGCCAGTTTTACAGATTACTCCATGAAACTTTTTTCCTGTGCCTTTATTATTGTATTGGGTACATTTTTCTAATTGAACTTTTTGGAGAATCTCCTTTAATTTTCGAGTTATTTTTAACTTCCTTATTTCATCGCTAGGAACGCTGTAAGGTGTCTCAATAAATTCAGCATGGTGACTTTACTGTAGGTACACGTTACTACCTTGACTCTACGAGACGCGGTTTCAAAATTAAAGGGCTTAAAGGGACTTTACAGGTCACCCTGTATACAACCGTACGTTATCACACTTAAAACTGCAATATTTCTCCTGGTGATAAGGTAAGAAAATAGTCCTCTGCAAAAACGAATATCGTGATAACATATTTGATCTGTTTTCAAGAGATGGTCAGCTGATCATGGTGATTGAACTTTAAAATTTGGCAAATGTTGGCGTGCTGTACATGACGCTCTGTCTCACGAATGGAATATGATCCACGTGTTAGTTTCATAGCCTCCAAGCTCTAACGAAGGTCATTAAGGCTCAGGCACAAGCCACACAACACTCTGAGCACGATACCGTAAAATTAGTTACGTGAGGTATCTCTGGAATGATACAAATGCAATCACAAACGACAATTGACCGGAGAAGACATGGTCTGCGCAAAGGGTGGTTACTCCAACCGTAATTTAATCAATGCCCAAACACTAGCAAGTATTGATATTTAAGCATTCATAATCTACCTGTGGAAATAACTGAATATCGTTTTTGATAGTTTTAATGCTATTGCGTTCTTCCAGAGTGGCAATTAAATTATCCCTCATCTCATTTTTAGTCCTACATTTCACAATTTATTTCATACTACATCTGAATTATTTCATCACATCGTAATTCAACTGTACAACACAAACAACAGTATGTAGACCTGTAATGAAACATTTGGGAAACACGTCTGTATAATTAAACGGTTTACGGTTTCTATTTGAATGTCAATTTGACTTATTTTGCTATTGTATTAACGGTAAAATCAAATCTCATTATAGTAGCAATATTAGTTTCACAAAAGTTAATAAAATATTTTGTAATCATTTATATAACTCGCCTCCCTAACTTCTGCATCGGGTGTATGTGTGTGAAAGATCTTCTCAGTGGTGTACGGTCTCTGTATGTTGTTTTGGACACTTTAATGACAGGTCAATTTCATGCTTTGATTTCCTCTTACATACCATGTTTCATTTATTCAGTGTTTCAAACGTTTTCATATTTTATGAACACATTGTTGAAGCATGCTAAATAACAGACTCAAACTGGCAATTATGATTTATAATTCTATTAATTTTATAGTTATTTTTTATTTCAACTAATTAAATGTTTGAATTTTTAATTCTCACTGCACGCATCCTCCAATTTTAACTTGCAATCACAGCTTAATTTATTTCTTCTTGTAGCAATGTACTCAGTATTTAAAATTCGATAGAAAAGCACTGTTCATAACCAAAAACCTTGTTCGAGCTGCAAAACAAAATGAAACTTTTTTTCAAAAATCAAAGTGCTTTCGGGCTTTTAAATCTTGCAATACTCATGAGTAAACATTTTATCAGGTTTAAAAAACATTTTGCTTGAACAAACATTTTTTCAATACATTTAATAAAGTAAACAATTATCAAAAAGTCCTCAGAACGTGCAATATTTTAAAATAAAGAAACACAACTTTTCTCACTTCGTATTTTTACTTGCAAAGCATAAAAACTTGCGTCAAAATAATACAAACATAAATTTAGTGTAAACAGTTTTTATTTTACAAGTATGTGTTAGCCAAGAGCTTAACGGTTCGTAAAAATACAATTTTGTTTGAAAAGATGTAACAGGTTTTCGGGTATGCTAAAAAGGAAATTAGGATTTTTCGTGAGTATATGCCTCACATTTTGAAGAGCATTTCTGTATGAATTCTAAAGAGTTTTTCATTAAATATACTCACACTGGGGAACTAAAGTAGTATCGAAGGCAGACACTCGGTTTTATGGAAACCTTGTTGATAATTTCCAACAATTTTGGATTCTGGTACATGCTTTGACATAAAAAAAAACTACAAAGTAACTCTCTCAACATCAAGAGATTTCCAAATAGTGTAGTATTTATTTTCCCTACGACGAACACGTAATGACTGAATAAACACATATATTAGTTGAAAGAATCTTAGAAAAAATTGTTTTTGTCACGATCGTCAAAACAGGTTGGAAGTCATGCATGGATGATTGGAGGTTGCAGAACCGATCTATTTGTGCCAAATCCTCTGAGAGTTAACACCGGAGTTCAAATTGAAAGCTCATGCTGACTCGATTGAAATGAATGTCTACAGTATTTGTTCATTTTGCTCTACTTCTATAGTACAGTGAAATTTCGATTAACCGTCAGTCCGTTATTACGGAACATTGCGGTTCAGAAAGCATGATACAAACTATTACTGTATTTGAAAATTGAATATGTATGTAAGTGTAGAGCGTAAGTTCATGTAGGCAATATGTACTATGCTGCACTTAATGTACATTTGTTTCTGTAAAATAAAATACATGTATGTACAGTGCATTTTCACCTCGTAGACGTGCATTCTTTTATCATTCTTTCATACGCAATGGATGGGGTTGAGTTGTTTTTACGGATTTTCTGTAATCCGTCTATTTGATTAACCGTCATGGTCCCGGTCCCGAAGCTCACGGTTAATCGAATTTTCTCTGTATAATCCCACACACATATATTCAAATAAAATTATTTCAAAACCTAAAAGTGTGGTTCTTATTACAGTGTATCAGATAAATATCCATTCCTTAAAGAAAACCGAAATTTTAAATTTATAGTTTTCGTTTTGTATAATTGATAGTCCATTAGGTGGAACGTATCAAAAATATGTTTTAACGACCTCTCTGTTTCACCTATAAATAATCTCGAATCAACAGTTAAGCAATAGCAGTGGATAGATTATAATGTAAATCACAATCATACCAGAAAAAAAACTCAGCAACACTAAAGAATAAATTTAAATATTTTAAAACAGTGTTCATGAAAGTAATTCATAAAACTTTATGGATTTATATCAATACAGAAACCTTATTGATACCTGAAGTGTTTCTTAAAATTCAAATACCCTTAATAAAGACTTAAAAAATAATTTCACATACAGCTAAATGCTAATAGATACTTTTCAGACACTGCACAAAGAGTGCGCTAAAGCTGTCACTACATCTGACATCTAAAGAGAAATAAAGCAAAAAACTAAACGACCGGGGTGTATTCAACCAGAAAACGAAAGATAATATCTTAAAAACGTCCTTATTACTTTTAAAAAAAAATTTTTTTAGCTTTTGTAATTTATATAAATTTTCTTTTGATCTTAAAATTATATTGCTTGTCATGTTACGTTTGAAGCTTCAGCCTGCATCCATGGTTAATTTTGACTTTCGTTTTCTGGTTGAATACACTCCTGCTGTTTAGTTCTTTGCTTTTTTTTTTCTCTTTGTTTTTTAAACGTTTTGCATGCTTAAATGTTTTAATTGTTTGTCTATCAAAGATAGTTGCAGCTTTAACACATTCGTTTGTCAATATGCTAGCATTGTTATTGTTATTCTTCTTTTATTTTATTTTATGAAATGCATTTGCCTTTTCGGCTTGTGTTTACTGGCCCTTTTTCTAATTTATATTTCGATTTTGTTCTTTATGATGTTTGGTGTGGCTACTTTGGGCTTACTGCTGCCCACACGCAGAATACACCAATGTGTGTAGTTTTGGTCAGGTTCATCCCTGATGACACCCTGATCCATCAACATTTCTTTATTTTCGGAAATATCTTGAAATCTTTTTATTACTTTTAAAATGTTTTTGGTATTTATAATTAATATGAAGTTTTTCGAGATTTTGAAATTATATTGCTTACTATGATATGTCTGCTGCTTTAGTGTGCTTACTAAATATATGAAAAAGTTTTCGTGAAATAAATTAAGAATAAAATATGATATTCAGGTATACAGTTTACACGTCACACTGAAGCAACAAACTAAATGTGTGTGTGTCTGGACTATAATGAACGCTTAAGTAAGATAAACATGTATACACTGGAAAGAAGTAGAAGGAGGGGGGATTTGATTTAGCTTTTCAAGTTGGTAAAACAAGGGGACACAGAGGACTTAAATTTCAATAGGGATAACAGAACAAGTGGCCATGGGTATAAATTGAGTAAGACACATTTTAATCGGGATTTAAGGAAAAACTACTACTTTAATAGGGTAATAGACAAATGGAACGTGTTGTCAGTAAATGTAGCTAATTCAAAGGGAGTGTACGAATTTAAGATAGAATTGGATAGTCAGTGGGAATTGGGGAATTCATAAACAAAGGACCAGCCTTGTTGGGCTTGAGCCTGTAGCTGGTCGTCGATATTTCTATTGTTGTATCTACCAACTATATGTATTTTTATTAATATACTTTCTTTACTAACATATCTCTTAAAATTACTCTTGAGCATTATTTCACTGAAGGTTAAAAGTGGTGTGTAAGTGTCTTTCGCAAGTAGAAATCTATCTATCATGTAGAGAAGAAATAATTACGTGAACTTTAACAGTTTAAAAAGATCCCCACATCTGATCAAGGAAAGACTAAGAACTCATATCTTGGAAAATTTTAATTTTGTGAGTTTTACTTGTAAGTTTGCAATGTACTTTGCAGAATATTCCTTAAAACTCAAACTACATGAACAATCCTACTTTCAACAATAATTTTCAATAAATTATTTACAAACTCCATTCCAAACTTCTATCTACCTTCGTCTGTCTGTAGAGTTCCGGATAAGAATCTGATTCTTCATCGCTCCAACACGTCTAGTCTCATACATCAACGATCAAGTCATTATTGAGTAGGCCATTAAGTACTTTCAGCGAATAGCTAATATTTACTGATAGATCCGAGGAATAGCTCCGGGGAATCTGTACAATGTAATGCTGGGCCGATGTCAAACATTTGGCGTCCGCAATTTCAATCACAGTTGCGGAGCACTTATGGATGTCGAGAGTACCTCCAACAATCGATCTTTGGGTGACACCTGAGTACAATGACAGCTGCATGTAATGCTATAAAGTCACTTAACAATTAGTGCTTGAGGGTATTTTATGTATTAAGTAATGTCCAGTGGACAAACATCCCTGTTTTCGATGATGTTACGTAAATAGTACTTACGAATTTTAAGTTTTTTTTAGTCTAACATCAATTGCTCAGACCAATGAAATAATCTCTATTGCTTATTAGTAACCTCCTGGAAGACAATATTTCTAATTAGTGTATCATTGCATGATTGAATTGTTCAATGGCTTACTAATTTCTATTATAATTTTTATTGGTCAAATTTCTTAACTTTACTAAATATCTCTCGTTTTATAAGGTAGGTAGGTAGTGTATGGCGAACAAGCACAATAATTTCATTTCTGGGGCAATTCTAAGTAATTAAAGTAATGCTTAGGAACACCGGATATCGATTGAACAAGCGTGACTTCTACAAGCGAAATGGCACGCATTCTACATAACTGTACGAAATAATTAATTGTGTGCGCAATTTCATATAATGTGTACACAGTGGCATGCTTTGTAGTTTGCTGCGTTATTGTATTGGTAATAAAAAATTCACTCTTGAAATTTAGTGGTAATTCTCTATAGAGCATCATTACCTAAAGTCATTCAGGCAATTAACCACACGTCGGGTAATGCCACGCAAAGATTTGTGTTACTTTTCTTCTACATTTAACGTCTCTCGTGTTTAACTTTCATTTTTTTTTATTTTAGGAATAAATATTATGTTTTAAAGATTTATTTGATACTAGCAAAATACCCGATCTTACTCGGTTTAAATTGGTTTACTCTGGATTGAAGTGTTGATGAAAAAATCTAATGACTTACGTTTTTCGTAGAATAAAATAATATTTTAACACCTTTCGCCATCTTTATAATTTCTACAACTTACATTGGACATAAATCCTACACATGCATATCTATTCATGTAATACATTCCACATACATCGCACACTTGCTGTATGACATAGCTACAAAATGACGAAAGGTGACATTAAGGTTACTAATACAAAATACAATTTTGAGGGAGATTTGGAATTCCATTTCTTAGGTTCTTTTCGTGTTCAACTCAATTAATAAACACGACGATTTACGGGGAGTGCTCTCGCACTCATAGTCAACAAAACAATATTATTTTACTTGAGGCACTCTTACATCCGGCATGCGACATTGTGGAATTTCGCAATTTTCTGCTGTCATTATGTCAAAGAATTATTTAATGTTAGAATAATTCTAGTTCTGATTTTTTAAACATTACTACTCTTTCTATAACGGCATTATATACTCTTTCAAAAATGACATAGTTATACTTACAACTTGCTTTATGCTGACTTACCTAAAATTTTTAGTCGAATACTTTGTGGTGGTGTTCCGTGTGATGAAAAAGAAACACAATTGATTTTATATATCCAATATTTAAAACAGAAAAAAACAAATAAACCAAAATAAATGATGTCAGAAAAAAGTTGTTACAAAGATATTAATTTATAAATTATTTTTATCTCTTGATCTTGCAGTTGCCACAACTTACAACTAAAAGGTGCACAAAATTTAGAAATTCGAAATTAATTCAGAGAGAAAGAAACACGAGTTTCCGTTTGATTCCCGTTCATTGAAAAATATCGTCTGTCCCAAATATTCGTAAATCGTTTACACTGTAGAACAAATATAAGACTCGAAATAAATAAAGTATCAGAGATGATATTCCAACATAAAATTTGTTTATTGAGAAATAATTGGTTTTCAGCAGTACTGGTAAAGCAAATCAAAGTAATCGTAATACTCAATATACATTCCAATTTTCCAAAATACCAAATTATGGTTTATTTAAGGATGCTTACTAAAGTGTTTTAACATGAAACTGAACGAAATATAACAATAAAGAAATGTTTAATATTGCCTTCACTAAAATAATAGATAATGTATAAAATAAAACAAATTGCAATAAAGTAACTATATAAATAAGAATGGAGTGTTTGTTTGTACATTCAATATTTTCGATACATTTCAAGTTTTCTATCCGTTTTGGACCCTTCTAATGCCAAATCTGCCTTTTTCGCGTTTGGTGTCTGTCTGTATGTCTGTCTATCTGTCTGTCTGTCTGTCCATCTGTCTGTCCATCTGTCTGTCCATCTGTAAGTATGTATGTACCCTATACACGTCCACACGGTTTAATATATTTTCATGGAAATTTGCATACAGTGAGTACTAATCTTCATTTAATAAGGGGAATTGGTTGCGAAAGTCTGTCTGTCCGTCTTTCTGTTCTATGTTCGATTTTGTGTTTGTGAATCGCATGAATTTTTTTCCAGACATTTGATTGCAATGTGTTTATGTTATACATTATCTATTCGTTTAGTGAATGCATTATTAATAATTTCTTTATTTTTATATTTAGTTGAGTTTTATGCTAAAACACTTGAGTAAGTATACTTAAATCAACCATAATTTGGTAGTTTTAGAAAAATTGGAATGTAGATTGAATATTACGATTACTTCGATTACTTTACCAGTACTGCTAAAAAAGTAATTATTCTTCACAAAGTTATTTTTTATGGAATTTCAGCTCTAATACATCATTTATTTCGAATCTTATTTTTGTTCTTTGCGCAATGCGAACGATTTCCGAATATTTGGAACAGACGATATTTTTCAACGAATGGGAATGAACAAGATCGCGCGAGCAATGATATTTTCTATTTCTATCGTTCTGAAATATTTTCACATTTCTAAATTTTGTGCACTTTTAGTTGTAAGTTGTGGCAACTGTGCGAGATCAAGAGATAAAAATGAATCACAAATTAATATCTTTAGAGCAATTTTTTCCGACATCTTTTATTTTGTTTTATTTCGTTGTCAACTGTTTTAAATATTTATTATTTTAATTTATGTGTTTTTCTTCTCATCGCCCACAACAGCACTACAAAGTATTCTACTTAAAAATGGCAAGTAAGTCAGAATAAATTTTAAGTGTAGTTATGCCATTATTGAAAGAATAATGCCGTTATATAAAGAATAATGCTGTTATTGAAAGAATAATGCCGTTATTTAAAGGATAATGCCATTATTTAAATAATAATACCGTTATTAAAAGATTAATGTCGTTATGGAAAGAATAATAATTATTTAAAAAATCCGAACTAGAACTTTTCAAACATTAAAAAATTCGTTGTCATAATGACAGGAAAAGATTGCCAAATTTCACAATGTCACATACCGGATGCAAGTGTGCCACAAGTAAGAAAAATATTGTTTTGTTGACTATGAGTGAGAGAGCACTCGCCGTAAATCGTAATTTTTATTAATTGAGTTGAACATGAAAAGAACTTGAGAAATGAAATTCCAAATCGTCTTTTGTAGTAGTAACATTAGTGTCACCTTTCGTCATTTTGTAGCTTTGTCATATAGCAAGGGTGCGATGAATGTGAAATGTATATCTTGAATGGATATGCATGTGTAGAATTTGTGTCCAAAGTAAGTTGTAGAAATTATAAAGATGGCGAAAGGTATTCAAATAAATTTTTATTCTACGAAAAAACGTAAGTCATTATATATTTTGTTTATCTCTTCAAATTAGAGTAAACCAATTCAAACCGAGTAAGGTCGAATATTTTGCTAGTATGGAATAAAATTAATGTGATGCCTGCCAAACAAATACAAAATCGAACATAGAATAAAAACACGGACAGACAGACTTTCGCAAACAATTCCACTCACTAAATGAAGATAAGAACTCACTGTATGCAAATTTCCATGAAAATATATTAAACCGTGTGGACGTGTATAGGGCACATACATACAGACAGATAGATGGACAGACAGACAGACATTAAACGCGTAAGAGATGGATTTGGCATCAGAAGGGTCCAAAACGGATAGAAAACTTGAAATGGGTCGAAAATATTCAATGTACAAACAAACAATCCATTCTTATTTATGTAGATAAACTTTAATATTTGGGGAAATAGTTATGTAGCAGAATACCAGTGTTTTCTTTTTCCCTCCCCAATGGGAACTGGGAATAAAAGTTTATGAGTTGTTTCCAGGGACGAATTGATTGTGCTCTCTTCTGCTCATATGTCCGATTGAAAGTGCTAGGCGGCTGCTTTTTATTTCGTTTGAAATCATAGTGTCGTTAGTGTTAAGAAGCGAGGGGAAAATCGTTCTTTTAGCCGTGTGGAGATGTGTACCGTTTTTGTTTATTGTTTATAAATAAATGTTGTGTCTCGTACTGAGATTTGATTTGATTTTATATAACTGGTCTGGTAAGTTTTAAAATTATTTTTAAATAAGAACTTTACTTTAGGTACGGCTAATTCTCCTCACACTTCCCTACAGAACAAATGTAAGGTAGGTTCAGAAAGTAAATATGGATACTATCCTTGGATAATTTTCTGAAGAGATTCTTACTTATAGATATAGTTAGCCTGCGCATCGACAAAGTTGTATGTGGTGACACAAAATAACTACATCTAAACATGTTTTGTAGCATGATTATGTTTATTTTAGAAATTGATATAGTTGTGCCACAGCCATTTGTAGCAATTATCAAGAGAAATGGTTATGCAACAAAATACGAGCCGTAGTTATTTCTTTTCTGATTAAAACTTTCCAGCATACAATATCTTGTTTAACTTAGCGGAAGCACCGGCTAAAATTTCTATTCGATCAGTAATTTAATGTAAGCAAATTGATCGACAGACTGACAAATTGCTATAGATAGACATATAGCGGTACTATATAACACCTACGCCGTGTAGTTAACAGAAAAAAAAAGATTTTACAATGAGTCTGGAAATTTTTAAACTATGGTTTCCATGTGAAACCACGTTACAAACACAATTTGAAGGGTTAAACAATCATCTATCTCATTTGAATCAACTTTTTTTTAAATTTAAAACATTATCTGCAACAGCTTATCAACTCGTAACTGTAAATTCTTTAATTCGTACAAAGAAGTGATGCATTAAATGTGTCCCATTTATTTGGTTCGTTGGTGTTGTATTCACCAGGAGTCAAATGGATATGCATGCCCAGCTGTAATACATATCATAACATATTGAATATTTTCATTTCATTTGTTTGTTGAATAAATTATTTCGTATAACAAATATTTTTAAAATTGTTTACGGCGTTAAATATCGTTAGTTGTTCAAAAGTTTTACTTGTGATAATTCGATAACAAAATATGAAAAAGGTTCTACAATATTTTTTTTAACTACTATAGATAGGTATAGGATTACCTAGTGGGTAATTAAATTTACTCTGCAGTAGAGCAACACAGCGGGATATTATAAAGTATAGAAAATGGTTACTATTTCTTTACTTCTTTTTTATTTATGACATAAAAAAAAGTAACGAAATAGTAACCATAAATTTTATGTACCGGAAACTAAAAGAAATTTTTTAAATAATTCAAGAATTAATTTTTTACATATTTCACTTCACATCTATGTTTAGATGAAACATTTTTACATCGATTTTGACCTTCTTGGCTTAGCTTGTGTTGATAAAAATTAACAAAACTCTTGGCATTTCATTAAGTAGAACTATTTTAAAATTTAGAAAAGTTATTTGCAAAACAATTATAAAGTAATAGGATTCTTTCTATGGAGAACAGAAAATAGTCCAACATAATTTAAAATAAATTCATTCTAAAAATTGAGGTATTATATCGTACATATCGCAAGTTCCCAGCATCAAAACAATGTTGATTTCAGTAACGAATGCTATAAGAATGCGTTTAAACATTTTTTTATATAAAATTATATTATTAGTATCCTATTTTTTCTATTTTAAAACTTTAGGGCCCTATCTTGTGCAAACTTTAAGAACTGTTAATTAACACAAAATAAACCGAATCCTGAGTGAGATGTATAGCATAAGAACCACCCGTGCCAGAGCATACACTAAGTACTTAAATGAAAGACTGCAAGTGTACACTTTTCATTGCTGTATATTTATTTACCTCTAGCACATCCGCCATTTTCCTAATGACCCAAATGTTGCAGTGAGTTACAGGACATGTACACTATTGTGGAGCGAAAAACACGAATTTCGTAAATTTAAAACGCCTATGGTGGGAATAGTTGGGGACTACCATTGTTATTAATAATACAAAATATGAGCTAAATCAATGAATATCTTCAAGTGCCAAAATCACTTTGAAATTTCGAAATTTTGCCAATTTCTTCACAAAAATAACAATAACGCATTTAAAAAATTTAATACATCTTTTTTAAAGCCACGGGTGATTGAAATGAACTTACCTGCGTGTAAAAAAAAAAAAGTTTTACACCTAACATTATACCGGAAAATAAAAAATTTCCCCTTTTTTCAGAGCGCCATCACGCGCGTCTCCACTCCTCTCAATAGACTCATCATTGCGAACACGCGTTTACACGGGTGCTTACTCTTGCAGCTCTTTGTCGTTTTTTCATTATGAAAACAACCCAGAACTCAGCACGAGGAGGTGGCTGCATAACGAATTCCTCCCCGCCCCCCCCTAAAAATTTCAATTTAAGTTACTAGCTTACCTAAAAAATTAAACTGAAGTTACTGGCAAGTGGTTTAGCTTAAAAGTGGTTGATATTCGCTTTTGGTTTCAAATCTGGGTAAAGCAAGTCTAGAAGCAATTCTTGACCGAATAAATCCATCTCATGCCTCTGTACTCTGTACCACATACTGTACTATATGCTTCAGTTACTAATTTAACGCAACATTCTACTGCTTGTGAATGGCATGGAAAGTTAAACATGTTACTATTGGTTGGAACATCTAGAATCATAGACTTGAGTTGATCATCAGAAAAAGATACTGTAAGTGGTGGATCTGTTATGGAGTCTGGTTGCCATTAAATTATATTTATTTAATCGTCTGCTTCGAAGTTTAACTTGGGAATTTTTAACTCTCGAATATTCTTTTCTACATTATTTTTTGTGTCTTAATTTTAAATTCTTCTAAGGATCAATTCTCTGACGTGTTTTCGGTCATCAGCGAACATCACCAAAATAATATTTTCTGGATGAGCATAATAAGTATTTCTTTGCAAAGCTATATCTATTACAATTTTTAAATCCTCAGTCTAAAATCTCGATTTATTTAAAATATTTGAAAAATGAAGACTCCCGTACCGACATGATGACTGACTTTTAATTTTAAACCAAACATATGAGTGTACCTTCACAACATACTCTGTTAAAATTTTCACGTTATGTGTTGGATCTTCTGTTGAAACATATAACCTTAAAATTCTATTTGTCGTCGTAAACCATTTTTCACAAGATTCTAACATTTTTCCAATTTCTCCGCTGTATTCTTTTGGTCCAGTGGTTTTCCCATCTAAATGTTGCAACAAATGACGTAAAGGTAGCTGGGTAGCTCATTTGTTTGTAATAAACAAATAAATCAATGCACAGGACGTCCTAAAAAGAGCTCGATTTGTCGAATGACTCCATTTTTCAAACCTGTATTTACCACTGTACCATCACAACCAACCACTTGCATCTTAGAATAATCGATATTTTCTCCAATAAAGTTGAAATACTTGTTTTAATATTTTGAGAAAAGCCAGTTGGGTAGGAGTGACATGTCCCATATATTATCCTGGTTATTTTGATCCTGGTTCTAGTATTAGCACGATATTTTCTTCTGTTACCGTCTTTGTAGCAATCCTTTCTCTTTCTTTAATCATTACTAAAGTTTAATCCTTTCGCTCATCAAAGTATATTTCATATTCTGATAAAGAGGTAGTTTACTCATTTTTTCTTTTCAGGTAGCTGCGGGTCTTTGTCCTTTCTCTTCTAATTTTACTACGATCAACTATGTTTGAAGAATCATCCTTGTAAATTTTCCCATACCCTTCAAAGCAGCATTTATCAGAATTGCTACCGATCTATCCGAAACAACAGTTCTGTCACAAGCCTGATCTACATTTGGAAGTTTAGTTCACGTTTGTGAAGTTGTTGGAGAATTATTATCAATGATTGTGTTTATAGTGTCATTGGAATTCTTAAGCAAATTAAAACTCAAAGTAGCTCCCGTAATAGAGGGCGAGAGTATTTTGGAATTTTTTCCTTTACAATCTTTGAGTTGAACGTTTTGGCTCTCTGCTTCTATTTCTTTGCACTGCAATCTTTTCTTCAAGCATTCTGCTGGTTTTAATGTCAACATTTCCAATAACCATTTTTCGAAATGTCCTTTGAACTGTTAAAAAAGCTCTTTCAGCAATAGGTACTTTCATTTTGAAAGTACAACTGAGAAAGTTCTTACATTTACATATGGTAATATCAAATAGATAATTTTCTGCTGATTCCCTGAAGGACACAACCTTTTGCGAGAAATCTAGTTTGCAAGTATTTTTAATAGTTTCTTAATGTTTCTATATGCTTTATGGTATTTTTTCAGCATATATATTATTTGTTTGTTTTTTACAGTTGGAATCGAACTTTTCCCCCACAATCCTTTAAGCTCTTTAATTAAAATTGAACATACATCAGCCACATTCTAGCATCTCTTTTATAATCTTCCTGAATTCAAAGATAATGCTTCGTAACATCTGCAGATGTTGGAAGCATGTTAAGCTTCATTATTTCAGCCATTCCAAACACGGGACATACATCTACTGATCGTGTCCTAGGCATTCCGACTTATTCACAGAAGCGTGTATCCTTAACAAACAAAACTGAACTTAAAGATTAAAATTCGATTTAAAAAATACCTGAAATAAGTAAAAATACACAGTAAAATACGCACCAACAAACAAAAACGAATCAATTTGAGCAAAGTACTTAGTTTTCTACGATAGACTACATCGGTAGGGCATTTGCAGGAGCATAAACCTACTAGATATTTACAAAAAAAGTGGGCGGGTATTTAAAGAAACCCAGACACCTCTACTCCATGTGGTGAAATAAAAGTGATTTACCTCTTATAAACAATCGCGAAGAAAGGGAAGCGCCCGTGCACCTTAGTAGCGAAGAATGCAATGATGAGTCTGTTGAGAGGTGTGGAGACGTGCGTGATATAGCGCTCTAAAAAAGGGGAAAATTTTTAATTTTCGGGATAATGTTAGGTGTAACACTTTTTTTTACAAGCATGGAAGTTCATTTCACCCACCCATGGTTTTAAATAAGATGTATTAAATTTTTTAAATGCGTTATTATTATTTTTGTGAAGAAATTGGCAAAATTTCGAAATTTCAAAGTGATTTTGGCACCTGAAGATATTAATTGATTTAGCTCATATTTTGTATTAGTAATAACAATGGTAGTCCCCAAATATTCCCACCATAGGCGTTTTCAATTTCCGAAATCCGTGTTTTTCGCTCCACCCTAATGTACACTCACAGTTTCTGCAGCGATACCGAACAGTTCCCTTTACTGAATCTAAGTGATACTTGTAGATGAATCCTTGTGTATAGCGTTAAGTTTGTATTCCGTATTTCCCCTGAGTTTTTTACAAGAAGTTATCCAATTGTATGTTTTCACACCTTTGTTGAAAAAGAAACAATGTCACAATTCGCTGATTCGAAGCTTCATCCACAAATCACACACCCACACTTCAAGGTTGTGATATGTATTATATAAAAAGGAAAGAGTGTCAATGTCCCTTCTGTTAATGTATTATGTAAGGCCTAAAACATTAGTAAGTATATTTTGTACGCTGTATTAAAAATAAAAAAACATAAAATATGACTAAATCCGTTGTCATAATTTTGCAAAATGGACATTAGATAATTTTCTACTAAAGTACAAAATCATACACAGTCATAATTTGACTCATTTTGTGTTTATATTAGCTACAGTAAATCGTACTTAAAAATATCAAATTTTAATTAAACTCCCATTAGCTCAGTTTCAAACCATTTTCAACTATGTTATTCCGTAAACGGAATGTACTAATAGTTGAATTATGATAATTATCCTCTCCAGTACACGAATCTTGAAATAATTTGCAACGCATGTTTGTGAATGGAATTCTAATAATTTAACATACACAAACTACTTTTACTACTAGCGACATTTTTCCGCACGCCTTTTCTCATCTGTGAGAAATTTCTCTCTACTCATGCCCCTTACTAGCTTATTCGGTTCCAATATTATCAACATTATTGTAAGGTATATTCTCACTGTCGGATTCCATGATTAACCACCTGTTACAGAGCTGAACAGTAGTACGACCCAATTCAGTTGTGCAATCAGAACAATGAGAAGCGCAGGCAATTTCCATTTCGATTCAAACTGTAATTAATCTAATACCTTTGCGAATATTGGAACATAATTCCACGTTATTAGAGCTATTTTACCACGAAGGTATTGGCTATTCTCTCTACCCTCAATAGAAATGATTACAGCTCGGTACTTGTGCAAAGTATTTAAATTCGAACGTTGACAATAGTTTTTATTCCCGCAGTGAATTAAATTTTATAAAATGTCTTCATTTAGACTAAATAATTGTACCTTAGAGCAAAGCACAAATATATACAGAATGCGGTTTAACTAAAATGTACCTGCCCTTAGTCAGGAAAATTTTTGACTACAGTACACGTTAAGATGTACGTGCACACTAGACGATTTTTTTAAACTTTTAACTTTAAAAAAATATTTTTTTCACGGTATATCATTGGTTTATGCTTAAAACCATTTAAGTAAGATACAATCATATTAAACTAATTATTAATTATCTAATTAAGATCTAATAACCATGTTTTTTTAATAATGATTTCTCAAATTCTAATTTGCATAGAAAGACAATTCTAGTTGGAAATTATAACGAGAAAAGTTTTTCTGTTACAACTTTTTTCGCCAAAGATGCATTAAAAATGTATTTTTTTCTGGAAATTTAGGATTTAAAAATCTATTACAAACTTATTTCTCAACTAATAACTCTGATTGAGGGTCACAACTTCCACTGTATTATATAGATTATAGTGATACAAAAATAATTATTATAGAATAATTTGTTGTCGAGTGATCACTGTTTGAACAAACTATCATATTGAAAAACTTGTTTCTTCAGAAATTGAGTTTAAAATTTTGGAAAGATGTCTGTTCATGGTGACAGTACCTAACGAAAACAGTTGTAACTAGAAAACTATTTCGAATATTTGCAAGATCTTGGCATCGTTTGAAAACTGAAGAATTGAAGAATATTTTGAAGCAATTAAAAATATTTAGATTTTCTGTTCGATTTTCAGGATTTCTAGTATTTCAGCCTACACAATAAACAAATAAGAAATTTTTTAAGAATTCGGTTTGTTGGTGTTATAGAGATAAGACACTACCCACGTGGATATTATTCAGAGCAGTTAAGTTCATTTACATGTCTAACACCACGTGGTTTGATGCGATACCTCACCTATCAAGATCTGACCAATTTTGCTGATTATGATATATTTCGTAATCAATAATGCCGATTAAATTGCAAAAGATGAATACATTGTGGTGTTTTGATGATGACGTTATCAAGATCAGGTCAATTTGTTTTTCTAATGACAAGATATCTCTTCCATCAATATCTAGTCCGTTTTGCTGATGACGAGGTACCTCATTAAGAGAACCACTAGATGGGTTGAAGCTCCTCGCAAAATGAGTTTTTAGTGTCTCATCTAGTTTAATTATTGTGAGAGGTCAAACGGTAAATTCATTTGAAAGTGTTTCGAAAAGATCTGGTCAGTTTTGCAATTACATCATCAAGATAATCACCAGAAGGTGTGAAGCACAGTTCAGCTGCCATACAAAACGGCTTTTTGTGTCTCAGCCAATTCAATTATTGTAAGGGGTCAAACAGTAAATTCATATGAAAGTTTTTCGAAGAGAACCGGTAAGTTTTGCTAATACCCCATCGAGACAATCGCCAGAAGAGTTGAAGCACAGTTCATCTGCCACACAAAATACGTTTATAATGTCTCAGCCAGTTTAATTTTTGTGAGGGGTCAAACGGTTTAATTCATGTTAAAGTTTTTACAGTAGATCTGGTCAGTTTTGCTACCTCATCAAGACAATCACCAGAAGGGTTGAATCACAATTCAGCTGCCCCACAGAATGAGTTTATGTTGTCCCAGCTGGTTTAATTATTGTGAGGGGTCAAATAGTAAATTCCTGTGAACGTTTTTGAAAGACATCTGGTCAGTTTTGCAAATTGCAATTTAAATGAAATCAGTTTAAAATAAATTCGTTCGTTTCTAAAAGCTGAATCTAAGACAATTTTGCAAAGTTAATTTGATTGCCATGAATTTAAGCTCTCATAGCTTCGAATCTTTTATTAAGCGTCCAAGAAACATTTGAGTTACGAAATCTTCAGGAGCTCCATTCTTCGAAATTAAAAAAAAGAATGGTTTTTAATGTGTTTTAGTAAATATATAAGGACAGCAATGGCGTATTTATAAAAATTCTAATGTCGATAATATTTTATAGTTAACTTGAAATTAAATATATTCCAGATTTAGCATAGTTTAGTGCTTACTATTTTAACATTCTAGCGGTCCAGAGTAATTTGGAGATACACTCGAGTTGATTTTAGTTACATATTTTTAGACTAAATAGCGCTACGAATACTAGCTCATGGCTATTCTTCCCACTCATTTAGAAATACTATAGTCATAACTTGAATTTTGAGGTGTTAATAGGTCTCCTTCAGATCCGTCAAGTGTATGAGCCACACAGAACACAGATACGCGCTACCATTAAGGTAAGTTTTTATTATATCTGGTATTTTTGGTAACAAGAAATCTTTACTTTGTTATTTATTATTTGATTATGTTACTTAAATGTAAATAATTCATTAACTATATGGACAGTTACATTCCTTTAATTTTCACCTCATTTATAAAATTCTTTGGGCATTTTAAATTGTTTTAATGCCTTATATTTACATTATTTCTTGTATATATTAAATAAAAAATAATATACAAGGTGATTTTTTTAAACTGACACTATTCAGAATCACATGTAGCTCGATTTAACAACTGAAATGGCCTCATACTCGGTATGGAGCTAATAATGACATGGAAAGTAGAATTCCGTGAGAAAAAAAATTAGTTCCAAAAATCGCCGATAGTGGTAATTATGGCTCTGTTGTAGCTTACTAAACCGATAACTAGCATAAAACACGGGTATCAAAGCTAAATGCAAACTTATGCTTTCGTATGTGACAACGGTAGCAGTAATTTGGTCTATAAAAACATTGTAGACAGCTTCCAAAAATACACTCAGGAACATTGAAAATAGCGCATCAAGAAGGGGAGCATCGGATAGAAATGCAATTTAATACACATAATGATACAGATGAGAGATTCACTTGATCCCAAAATCAAGACAATTAAACAGATACAGTGGATACAATTAGACAAATACAATGCAACTTCAATAGCGCGTCGGACCGCCTCTTGCTGGGATCAAACAATGTCATCAACATAACGCTGAGCCATTAGGTTCCACGAACCACAATTACAGTGGACCGGCTATCGTAGGCTATGGCTCCCAGATTATTACGCCTGTTGTGCGGGCAGTGAGTTGCGCTACAGCGTGGGTGGATTTGTACCGTTCACCAGGGTACCTCCACACTCGTACGCGGTTATCATCTATTCCCAAAAAGATCCGGGATTCATCACTAAACACCACGTTTTGCCAATCTGTTGCATTCCACGTCGCTATGCATGGCACCACTGTAGACGGAGTCACCTATGTTTCGGTATTAAAGGCAGTACACGAATAGGGCTCTTGGATTACAGATTCGCTTCCGCAAGGCGTCTGGAAATGGTTTGTGGAACAACTGGCACCCATACATCTGATTGTATCGTGGAACGAATCACAGTGAGATCCACAAGAGCTTTACGCACGATCCTTCGATCTTCTCACATTGTCGTCTTCCTGGTCGCTCCAGACTCGGTACGCCGCACGTGGGTACCATCTCGTGTCCACTGCTCACTATATGTTCTGACGGCACACTCCGAACGATCAACCTGGCGAGCAACGCAGCGCGTCGATCAACCTGCGGTTATCATGCCGATGATGAGGCCCTTTTCAAACTCGCATAACTATGAGAAATGTCTTCTCACTCGTCTACCTGGCATTCTTCACTTACTATAGTCCTCCTAGAGTCGGAATGTGATCGTCACGTTCCTGAATCTTCCACTATGCTCCGGTCCCACTTCCTGATTGCAGCTCCACTACAAGGTGATTTGGTCATGCGCATTGGCACCAAACTTGGATCATTTGTATATCGAATCTCACTGTACTAATTTGCAAAGTTTCACGATTGTACCATTCTTCCTTCTTGGTACGTAATTTTCAATGTTCCTGAGTGTATTCTCAGCTGAAGTGAGTCAGCTCTAGTGAATCTGCCACTCACATTACCAGAACGCGCAATACTAGTGAAGCTGTATTATCTTAATCAGTGCAATGCATCCACAGATCTTCATGAGTTTAGAACATTAGATTTTAGATAGGCGATTTTTTTAACTAATTTTTTTTTCATGGAAACGTACTTCCCATGTCATCATTAGTCTCCATACCAAGTTTAGCGCCATTTCAGTTGCTAGGATTGAGCTACAGGTGGCTCTGAATAGTGTCAGTTTTTAAAAAAATCACCTTGTATAAATTTGAATAGCATTTATTTAAATAAATTGTATTGATATTATTTAAAGCTTAATTTCGATAAATACACACTCTTTACATTTTAACTTTTAACACCCTTTATATTTAATTTTACATTTTAAAAGAATGTATCCAAGAAATACACTCGACCTTTCACGTTGATGTGGAGCGCGCGATAACTGAAAGGTTAAGTGTGTTCGTTTTCATTCATATTATTAAAGTTTTAATGACTTACTTCTACCGTCATATCCATAAATTCAGTGTGCACTACAGGGCATTGCGTTTACTGGATATATTTAAGAGATAGAGAGAGAAAAGCATCTGCTCAACACTAAAATATATATTAGATAAAAGTTTACCTTTTCCTCCTATGAATATGAAAGTATTGCCTATGTATGTGTAATATTTGTCTGTATATGCCCTTCTATAAAGAATTCAAATGATTCAAAATTAGTGGATTTTTAATTCTTGTTTTTGAGGATTTCTCTCCAACATTAGCAATACCGTTTGGAAAATAAATCCGAATTTGCAAGTGTGAATAGGTCAGGAATAATGGAAGAGAAGATAATTTATAATATAGCATATTTTAGCCTCCCTTACAATTTACAAACTGTCAAAACTTAAGATATATAAATACAAATTTATTATCGATAAAGTCATCTATCTCACAGTCATTGGAAACAAAGAGGAATCATCAGATGTGTTTCGAACTCGACACATATTGTGTTTGCAAACAAATTAAAGCCGGTAGTGTCCTATGAATATTTATTATTAGCTTGGAACTAAATATGCCCAAAATTTTGTATTGTTTAAGTATGTGTCTTTTATTTTAAGCGTGTTCTCATTCATATTATCAACATTTTTAAAACTACTTTCCACCACCTAACCTGATTCCGATATCAAAAAAATACTCCAGTTACATTCAATCTTCTACAAGCAACAGCATTTTCTTCTTTTGTTAATATGTGGTAATTAATTAATTTAGCTTCTTTGTTTTAAAGTACAAAAGACAAAGCAATCGAATCTATCACTGGATTACAACCAAGCAATCGACTTTTATTCCGTGCAAAGTTTGATGTGATACCGAAGTATAGATAATTTAGACCGATGTAGTGAACAATATGTTTGTCAATATGACAACTGCTAGACAAATGAGTAAGAGTATGAAAGGGGTTTTCTTCTCGGGTGTGGCTGGCAGGAGAAATTTCTCGCATTGGAAGATCTTTTTAAGAAAGAGCCTGTGTATTTTCTTAAGAGCGTTCACTTGGCGCAACAAAAGTGTGGAATCATCTACACCCTGGTACTTCGTAGTACAGATCCTAGCATCCCATAAAAGAGATCAATGACGCTCTATGCTAAAATTAATGAACTACAACCGTTGAGTTTATCTCTACTAATTTTTACTGAGATTTTATCTTTGATCCTTCACAACATATGAACTAAGACACTCCTTATTCTTTCATGAACACTACCCTGAACGAGAGATCAAATGCAACATTCCCACTAAGCAAGCAAATCGTGTAAATAATTGTCAATGACATTAATCTTCACAAACAGTTAATTGGATGGTAATGGGACTTACGGCTCAAGTGAAATTATTCATATGTTCAAAATTAAAATTTTATAAACTGATTAATCATTTGTACGATTGCCAGTTTACGTGTCATACAGCGGATGTATACCATTGTAACGATTATTCTTGGCTAAAACATCTGAACCTAAAAAAGCATCAATAGGAGTGGTGAACCGGGCCTTTGAACTGCCGATAAGCACCTTACAAATCAAGAAAGGTTTTGTCGGAGATGATGCGAACATTATCATTCTGAAGATATGATTTGAGAAACTAAACATGAAATGAATCAGAATCGTCGTTCATGTTATATCATACTATTTGAGATTAATTCAAAAGCACTTGAATTTTATAAAATAGCCAATAGTGTGTTATTTTTAAAACAGCCAATCATCAACAAACGATTTTTATACAATAGCGTGTTTCAAAATTTGCATTTCCCAGCTTGCTGAATCAACTTATGATAGGTACAATTATAGTAATAAAAAACTGAAACACCTTGTTTACGCAATTTCTCTTGAATTCGAGTAGCTCCACTCTGCTCCAGAGAATTGAATAAAGTTATTCGCTGTATAGAGCTATTCGAGCATGAATTTTAGATGCAACTTATTACAGCCAATATGAGTCCTAATTAAAAATTCGAATCTTTTTCTTCGGATTTGTTCCCGGACCGTCACCAATTACCCATTGTTTTGCTCCAGTGTTAAGGTAATTAAAATACCTACCTAAATAAAATTATGTATATTCCTGTACGAACTTTAATCGTTTTCATCAGTTGGCTTCCTAGAAATCATAAACAAGAAAAGTATTAAAATGTGCAAAAAAATTATAAAATTTTTGGATTATATGTGAGTAATTAAAAAGAATACAAATGTCAAACTCCGCTCAGCATAATGATAAGCCACACAAATATGTTCTGGTACGAAAAAATATAAACAAAATAATCGTGTGGATCAATAGAATTTCTAATTGTTTGAACGACTGCTTAGTAATTAAAAGTTTAGTCTAGGCTAACATGACCTCTTTAGGAGGGGATAGACCATTATAATTTTGAAATATTTTTAAATTTTAATTGCTTTTCTGAAAAATCTGAAAAGTGGACTTATCTTTAGTTTCTCGAAGCCCATTGCTTTCTTAAAGTTGGTACTGTTCTTATATTGCTACGAATATTTTCTAAAATATATTACTTGTGTATTTAACCCTTGTATTTTTCCTATATTATGTAATTTTAGGTACTTGAATACACTTAAGTATGATGCAATTACCAAACATCACAACTATTGATGTTATGTCGTTTTGTAAACATCCAAATCGGTGTCTTCTAATGCATCGAGTTAGTATATTCTTCGTTTAAAATATCAAAGCTCCAGTCATATTATGTAAACAGTAACAAAACAAATCAAACTACTTAAATATACTTTAAATATTCTAAGCCCCCCCCCCCCCCAATATTCCAAACTTAAAATTCTCTAAACCACAACATCTGAAACGCATGTGCAATAGATTATATCCAGGCGAAAGCTCCAGGGCTATTTATTTTCAATACCTGCCCTCGAGAGATAAATGTACTCCGTCATTCCGCTGATAGGATTTGACAGGTTTTCATTGTTTGTTCTTCCACACCTTCCAGATAACAATGTGTCTGTGGAAGGGTGAGACAGTAAAACGACGGGGTGTCTCACTGTGAGTGAAAAATTTCATTTTTGGCCACGTGTGCCAAATTGAGTGCTACTGTTTGGCTCAGTACGCTTTTAAATTTTTAACTTGTTTACTGAATAACTAATTTAGGAATTTGTAGTTTAAACTTTTGTATTCTTTAAACCACTGACAGGCTTTCTTTTGGTGTTTAACCTTCTAACAGTCGTGAGATTTCCGAGCAATATATTGTTGCTTTTATCCAACAACACACCTAATGACTAAACAGCCACATCTTCCTAAAGAATCAATAGATTATTTAACCTTTCGAAAAGGTCATTTCCTTAGAAAATAATTTCTTTAAATGATACTATAGGTCGTTCCTTTCAATATTATTATTTGGAAATATTATATTGGTCAGACTTCCTGGGAATATAATGCTTTGGAAATATTGCACTGGTCGTTTCCTTATTGTATAATCCTTTGGAATAATCTATTGGTCTTTAATTTCCTTGAAATATATTCCTTTTTAAAGATTCTATTGGTAATTTCTTTAGAATATAATTCTTTCGAAATAATCTATTGGTCTATCATTTACTTATAATATATTCCTTGGAAGATTCTATTGGTCATTTCGTTAGAATATAGTCCCTTGGAAATACTCTATTGGTCTCTCATTTCTTTAGAATATAATCCTTTGGAAATATTCTATTAATAATTTCCTTATAATATAATCCTTTGGAAATATTATATTGGTCATTTCCGTAGAATATAATCCTTTGGTAATATTCTATTGGTCATTTCCTTAGAATGTAATAATTTGGAAAGATTCTATTGGTTAAGAAGGTCAAGAAATGATCAGGTTACAAGGTGAATTTATCCACGCGAATCCCGCAGAGGTTTTAAATGTTTTTTATTATTGAATTTTGTGGAAATTACTACAGAAGAGTTAAAGTGGTTTAAGTGAGTTTTATTCATAACTGAGAAAAGAAAAGAACCAAAAATAGTAATAAAACCTAAATACGAATTGAATAAATTATTTGCTGTCGTTATACCTTATTAACTATGTGCTGTGCAATTCATTATAATTGTTTTCTAATTATGTTCAAATTTGCTGAATAATTTGTAGCTAACTCTTTAATCATATACAACTATTGATATGACTGTTCAATAGAATTCACCAGGAAAAACTTATTGCGTCAACTTTGCTTCTTTCCCAACTTGAGATAAGAATCTTTACATACTAAAGAACTAAAATATTTATAACCATCCCTGTATGAGTTTGAATAGTTGTTTGACTTGGGTTTTATAACAAAGATCCGACAGTATACAAGATGCTCCAAATGAAGATTACAAATAAAAGAAGTTACAAATCCAAACAGAGAGAAGGGGGATAACAATAAACAGTTTTCTAAACACCATGCTTATATAAATAACATGATACTAAAATAAAGTTAACACATTCAAAATAATGAAACTTGTTAATTAGAGAAGGGCATTTTTTTTAAATTTACAAATTGGTACAAGATTGTTAAAAACCCTGAAATAGATGAAACAGCAGTTTAAAATATGACAAATAAAACTTTAAGCGGATTTTTTAAAAAATCAATTTTTTGTAAAACTAGCAAAATACCCAACTTTACTCGGTTTGAATTGGTTAGCCATAGATTGAAGAGATGATCAAAATATATAATCACTCATGTCTTTCGTAGAATAAAATAATATTTTAACACCTTTCGCCATCTTTATCATTTCTACAACTTACATTGTACACAAATCCTACCCATGCATATCCATTCATGTATTACATTTGACATACATCGCACTCTTGCTGTATGGCAAAGCTACACAATGACGAAAGGTTAAAGGCTAAAGTTACTCTACAAAAGACAATTTTGAGGGAGATTTAGAATTCCCTTTTTTTTTTTAAAGTTATTTTTTCATGATCAACTCAATTAATAAAAATGACGATTTAGGGTGAGTGCACTCGCACTCGTAGTCAAAAAGACAGTATTTTTTTACTTGTGGCAATCTTGCATCAGGCGTGCGACATTGTGTAACTTCGTCATCTTCTTCTGTCATTATGATAAAAAAATATTTAATGTTTGAAAAGTTACAGTTCTTATTTTTTAAACGTTATTATTTTTTCAATAACTGCATATTTACTCAAGATTTACTTTATTCTGACCAACCTGCCACTTTAAGTCGAATACTTTGGTGGTTTTGCATGTGTTGAAATGAAAATGCAATTTATAAGGAAACAGAAAACAGCGAAATAAAACAAAATAAAATTTGTCGGGTAAAATGTTGTTCTTATGATATTCATTTATGATTCTTTTAAATCTCTTGCTCTCACACAGTTGCCTCAGATTACAACTAAAAGCGCACAAAATTTAGAAACGCGAAATTAATTCAAAGCGAAAGGAACAGAAAATACCACTGCACGCGCGATCAATCAACACGAGTTTCCATTTCTTCTCGCTCGTTGAAAAATCTCGTTTGTCTCAAATATTCTGAAATAGTTTACTTTGCGCAAAAAACATAAATAAGACTCGAAATAAAGGAAGAATCAAAGCTGAAATTCCATACAAGAAAAAAAGTTTTTGAAAACGTAATTGGCTTTTTCAGCAGTACCGGTAAAGCAATGCAAGTAATCGTAATATTGTTGTTCAGTTGATATTTACACCAACGTTTCATTCAATGAGCATAAAACTTGCGTCATTCGTTATTTGTCACACACGTCTGGGAAAGTTTTCCAATCAAACAATACTAAAGCGAACCAAGTTTTCAAACTTTTCCACTACAATACTTCCCAAGCAACGGAATTAATAAAACTTCTATCTTAATCCTATTACCAGTGTCAATAACAATCTGATTAAAAACACTTACTCAATCTGACTGTTCAATAGAATTCACCAGGAAAAACTTATTGCGTCAACTTTGCTTCTTTCCCAACTTGAGATAAGAATCCGTTTCAACAGAGCCGCGATCAATCCGTCTCCAAGAATTTTGTTTGATTACCACAACTTTAACAAGACTTGTTCCATTTAGGGAATGAGATTTTGCTTTTTAATTCCTCCCTGCAAAGCCCTTGCAACATCAGAGTCTCAGAATTAAACCTTGCTAATCTTGTTACCAGTCCTCATTATCTGCTATGTCCTGATTAAAATCGTTTGTTATTCACACTTGTGGTTAATCGCTTCGTAGACTCTCTTCTTGCTTATTGCCAGAAGAATCGTTTTCTCGGAATCTGTTTAGATAGTTAATTATAGGAGGATGGATGTAACACACTCTTTTCAGACTGAACATACATGGTATTGCAAATTCATATTGAATTGCAAATGAATGCAGCGAATTTTTCCAAGAGATAAATTATCTTTCAATTTACATTCATGTATATTCTATTTACAACGTGCAAATTAATATCAAGACTGTTAGTTTTAATACTATAATTGCTTACCAGAAATTTGCAATATCGTAATGCACTGATGCATTTAAAGGTTTATTAATGCTCCATAACAGCTTATAGGAGGTTTAAATTGTCACGTAGCGCTTATATTGAATTTCTAACAAATTTTGTGTTATTGAAAAGTTTATAAGGTAGAAAACTGCTTTCATTTGTCAGATAATGAATGATAATAGTTTGATAGAATAATGATAAAATTGTGTATGATCTAGAGGATTTTTTGAGACGATAATTATAATAAGAATGTTTAAAAAGTTGAAAAGTGTACATTTTTAGAAGGCGTGCTTTAGTTAAAATAAATAGCTGTATACATAAACTCTCTGTTATGTATAGTTTTCAAATCTTCTTTTTACAATTCTTATAGGAATAAGAGAACAAAAAATATTGTTGTTTTTGTTGTTCTTAATTTTAGTGTTGGTTATTTGGATTCTATGGATATGTGGCATCAATGCTATTATGCAAACTATGTTTTGTGACGCACGCGGAAGAATAAGATTGGCCTGTTATAAATAGCCTGTTGACCTTCCTGCATTCCCTTATACCTCTCTGCTGCTTAGCATGGTGTGTCCGCGCTGTCTGTTACTCGTAGCACACGTTTAGAATAGTTTTTACCTCTTGTTATGTTAATAAAGTTTTGTTGAGTTTTAGAACGTTTAGTGCTTTCTTCGAGGCCGACACTTTCTGCCGGTTTTAGTTGTTAGATGGATATGGCGGCCAGCTGCTGAATGGAATCCTGCACAAGTTAGTTTAGCGCCAACATTAGGCGACAGACGCCAAAGTGGTTACGCGGACTGAGAATTGTAAAAACCTTCTGAGGTTGGAGCTACACGGCATGCGTTTTATTTATTCAGCCAGTGCATAGCTGCGGAGCGGGTGACGAGAACTTGGGTGAGTGTTTACTGATTTTCGCTCTTGACCGGTTTCGTTCGCGCGTTTTCGTAGATTCCAAATCAAGCTCTGGGCGTTTTTTCTGATATTCATGAATTGAATTCTTTCTTAACTTTGGTACATTTTGGTTTTTGTTCATTGTGTTATTTACATTGAATTTTAAAAGTTCATAGTGTAATTTTAAGCCCGCAAATAGGTTGGTGGCTCCTTTTAAACTAGATCATTTTATGTCAGTACATTATGGTTTGGAAGGTTTAGTGCGGATATTGTTATAGTAACAGAGTGTTGTAGATATCTTTTGATTGCTTTTAAGCGTAATTTCGAATTTAAATATGACTGACACTGAGGTCAAAGAACCTATTTCCGCTATTGTTTCTAGTGATCAAAATGCTGCTGCCGCCCCTGAGGTATCTCGTGTTGCCTTTAGAGCACCTCCATTATGGGATTCGGATCCCGAAACTTTGTTTTTGCAGTTGGAAAGCCAGTTTTTTCTTGCTGGTATTACTGAACCAAACACAAAATTTCATTGTGTCGTTTCGGCAGTTGATAAAAATGTTTTTCAATAATTCGGGATCTTGTTCGTAAACCCCCAGAAAACCCGTATGTTACGATTAAGGAAGCTATTGTTGGGCACTTTTCTCAATCTGAGACATCTCGTTTAAAGCTGTTGCTGCAAGACTTGCATTTAGGCGATAGACGCCCTTCTACGTTACTGCATGAGATGAAAAATTTGTCATCTGGCAAACTTTCAAATGATGTTTTGCGTGCACTTTGGATGTAAAGGCTACCAGTGCACGTTCAGCAAATTCTTCCAGTTAGTACAGAGGGTTCGCTTGACAGTTTAGCAGCGGTTGCCGATAAAGTTCGTGATGTTTCAGAATGTTCGAATTCGGTGGTGAGCGTTTCAGCTGCTGCAGCTGAGGACGTAACTTTGCAGTCCCTTAAAGCTGAAATAGCGTCATTGAGTGTACAGTTTAAACGGCTATCAAGGGGATTTCAGAGACCACGGAGCTATTATGGGGGCAATAAGCAAGTAAGGGGTGGTACTCCCAAAAGTCGGGATGGTTCAATGGAACGTCTTGAAAAGGGCAAGTTGTGTTGGTATCACAAACGTTTTGGGGAAAAGGCACATAGATGTATTCAGCCATGCCAATATTCGAAAAACTGAGTGGCTCGTTTGTTCAATCGGCGGCAAATGACAGCCAGCAGAACAGCCGACTTTTCGTGTGCGACACTATGACAGGGTTTCGTTATCTTGTAGATAGTGGTGCAGTGGTCAGCTGTTTTCCGAAGAGGCTTTCGCCTGAAAGTTTTCTAGATACCCTTAGTTTGTATGCAGCAAACGGTTCTAGAATCAAAACCTTTGGTTCGAAAGGGTTAAGGTTAAATTTTGGTGTTGGTCGAAGTTTTGAATGGAATTTTTTAGTTGCAGATGTTTCTCATCCTATTATAGGAGCGGATTTTTTAAAGCATTATGGGTTGTTAGTGGATATGCGAAATAATCGGCTTCTTGATGCTGCCTCTATGCTAGTGGCAAGGGGTTTGGCTTGTCCCGGACCAACATTTGGTTTGACCCTGGTTTCGGAGCAAACCCCTTTTTCAGAGATTATATCCTTGTACCCACAACTTACAAACCCAAATATGGTTAAAAATCCTAAGCCCCATCCTGTGACTCATTGGATTGAAACTAAAGGTCCCGCAGTGTTTTCCACTGCACGACGGTTATCTCCTGAAAAGCTGTTGGCTGTTAAGAAGGAATTTGGCGAACTACTCCGGAAAGGTATAATTAGACCTTCTAAAAGTCAATGGGCAAGTCCCATACACCTTGTACCTAAAAAACCTTCTGGGTGGCGTATATGCGGGGATTACAGGAGGCTTAATTATATTACGATTCCTGATCGTTACCCCGTACCCCATATCCAGGATTTTACGCATACTTTGAGTGGTAAAAGGGTGTTTTCAAAGATCGATCTCGTGAAGGCGTACCACCAGATTCCTATTGAACCGTGTGACATTCAAAAAACTGCAGTAATAATTCCCATTGGACTTTACGAATACACTTCCATGTGCTTCGGGTTGAGATGCGCAGCCCAAAGCTTTCAGCGCTTTATCGATAACGTCTTAAGGGGTCTTGATTACTGTGTATCGTACATTGATGACATCATTGTAGCTTCTGAAAGTGAGGAAAATCACAAGGCCGACTTGAAACAAGTCTTCCAGCGGTTAGTGGATTATGGACTGGTAATTAACCTTGATAAATGCGAGTTCGGTAAGACAAAAATCAGTTTCTTGGGTTTCCTTGTGTCTAAGGATGGTATCGAACCCCTACCCGAAAAGGTCAAAGCCTTGCTAGAATTTCCCCTACCTCAAACGGTCGAAGAATTGCGTCGTTTCCTAGCAATGACAAACTTCTATCATCGTTTTTTAAGAGATGCAGCTAAAGTTCAAGCTAGTTTGCATACTCTTGCAAAGGGTGATGGAAAGCGCAGGAAGAAGGACAAAGCCATTCTTTCATGGTCAGAGGAAGCCAAGTTGGCATTTCAGTTATGTAGAGATGCAATTTCTAATGCTGCACTTTTGGCACATCCTGTGCCTGATGCTTCTTTACATTTGGTCGTGGATGCTTCAGATTTCGCAATTGGTGGGGTTTTGCAACAGGTAATCAATGGGCAGGTTCAACCATTGGGATTTTTCTCACGAAAACTCAACGATGCCGAGTTACGCTATAGTTGCTATGACCGTGAACTATTAGCTGTCTATTCTTCAATCAAGTATTTTAGGCACATGATTGAGGGACGTCAGTGTGTTATTTTCACAGATCATAAGCCTCTAATCTTTGCTTTTCAGCAAAAATGTGATAAACAATCACCTAGACAAATTCGACATTTAGAGTTTATAAGTCAATTTTCTACCGATATCAGGTTTGTGCCTGGTGCT
Organism: Metellina segmentata; assembly: GCA_947359465.1. NCBI lineage: Eukaryota > Metazoa > Arthropoda > Arachnida > Araneae > Tetragnathidae > Metellina > Metellina segmentata. The sequence continues at coordinate 66,937,043 of OX375874.1, read as the reverse complement.
GAAAATTCGGTGGCTGATAGTTTTTCACGCATTTGTGAGATCAACTTGTCAAGTTCTGGTGAAATTGATTACGAAAGTTTGGCAAAGGCCCAGTGCAATGATGAGGAGTTGCGATCTTTGCGCGAATCTGATTCTGGTCTTGAGTTGAGGTCACTAGCACTCGCTTCATCAGAGGTGATTTGCGATGTGTCCACTGGTCACATTCGTCCATATGTTCCTAATTCTTTTCGTAAGAGTATCTTTCAGACTTTGCAAGGACTGTCGCATCCCGGCGCACGTGCAACTTTGGACATGGTGAGCAAAAGGTTCGTCTGGCCATCGATGTCAAGAGATATCAAGACCTGGTGCAAACAGTGCATCAATTGTCAAAAGGCTAAGGTTCAACGACACACTGTTTCTCCCACTGGTTCCTTTGATCTTCCTTCAGCTCGGTTCGCCCATGTGCATCTAGACATTGTTGGACCTCTACCGCCGTCGAAGGGTTTCGTCTACGCTCTGACAGCCGTTGATCGCTTCACAAGGTGGCCAGAGGTATTTCCAATGCAGGACCAGACTGCGGCTACAGTGGCTGATACCTTCTACTCCGGCTGGGTTTCAAGATTTGGCGTTCCCGAGATCATCACCACTGACCAGGGACGGCAGTTTGAGAGTGACCTCTTCACCTCCCTTGTTAAATTTCTTGGTGTCATCAAGACACGAACCACAGCCTACAATCCGAAGTGCAATGGCGCCGTGGAGCGCTTCCACCGGCACCTGAAGAGTTCCATCATGAGCCATGGAACGGAGCGATGGGTTCAAGTCCTGCCTACAGTTCTGCTTGGTATTCGGACGAGCTTGAAGGATGACATCGGAGCTACGACGGCGGATCTCGTTTACGGATGCTCTCTCCGTATTCCGGGTGAATTGCTTCGGGCCACATCACCTGGTGCTATATCGTCTCGTGCAGACCTTTTGGGAGATTTATGGCGGAAGATGAATGAGCTGAGACCCGTTCCTGCAAAGCATCACTCTACCAGGTCAGCTGTGTTTGTGAGTAAGGAGTTGGCTCAGACATCTCATGTGTTTGTACGGGTAGATGCCATACGACGACCGCTCCAGCAACCATACAACGGTCCGTACCCTGTAGTTGAACGTAAACCTAAGTTTTACACCTTGCTTATCAAGGGCAAGAGAGTCAGCGTGTCAGTTGATCGGCTGAAGCCTGCTTTTATCTTCATCCCTCCTGACGTTCCGCTACAAGAGCCCTCTTATGCAAGTACATCAAAGTCTTTCGAATCCACAGCTGAGAAGGTTAATGATGCTACCCAACACTTGACATCTTCTCTACGCAAGGGTGTTGTCACAAGATCTGGTCGTCACGTACGTTTTGTCGTCCCTTATCAGTCCGGAGACTGACTTCGGGACTAGGGAGGGGCTACTGTGGCATCAATGCTATTATGCAAACTATGTTTTGTGACGCACGCGGAAGAATAAGATTGGCCTGTTATAAATAGCCTGTTGACCTTCCTGCATTCCCTTATACCTCTCTGCTGCTTAGCATGGTGTGTCCGCGCTGTCTGTTACTCGTAGCACACGTTTAGAATAGTTTTTACCTCTTGTTATGTTAATAAAGTTTTGTTGAGTTTTAGAACGTTTAGCGCTTTCTTCGAGGCCGACACTTTCTGCCGGTTTTAGTTGTTAGATGGATATGGCGGCCAGCTGCTGAATGGAATCCTGCACAAGTTAGTTTAGCGCCAACATTAGGCGACAGACGCCAAAGTGGTTACGCGGACTGAGAATTGTAAAAACCTTCTGAGGTTGGAGCTACACGGCATGCGTTTTATTTATTCAGCCAGTGCATAGCTGCGGAGCGGGTGACGAGAACTTGGGTGAGTGTTTACTGATTTTCGCTCTTGACCGGTTTCGTTCGCGCGTTTTCGTAGATTCCAAATCAAGCTCTGGGCGTTTTTTCTGATATTCATGAATTGAATTCTTTCTTAACTTTGGTACATTTTGGTTTTTGTTCATTGTGTTATTTACATTGAATTTTAAAAGTTCATAGTGTAATTTTAAGCCCGCAAATAGGTTGGTGGCTCCTTTTAAACTAGATCATTTTATGTCAGTACATTATGGTTTGGAAGGTTTAGTGCGGATATTGTTATAGTAACAGAGTGTTGTAGATATCTTTTGATTGCTTTTAAGCGTAATTTCGAATTTAAATATGACTGACACTGAGGTCAAAGAACCTATTTCCGCTATTGTTTCTAGTGATCAAAATGCTGCTGCCGCCCCTGAGGTATCTCGTGTTGCCTTTAGAGCACCTCCATTATGGGATTCGGATCCCGAAACTTTGTTTTTGCAGTTGGAAAGCCAGTTTTTTCTTGCTGGTATTACTGAACCAAACACAAAATTTCATTGTGTCGTTTCGGCAGTTGATAAAAATGTTTTTCAATAATTCGGGATCTTGTTCGTAAACCCCCAGAAAACCCGTATGTTACGATTAAGGAAGCTATTGTTGGGCACTTTTCTCAATCTGAGACATCTCGTTTAAAGCTGTTGCTGCAAGACTTGCATTTAGGCGATAGACGCCCTTCTACGTTACTGCATGAGATGAAAAATTTGTCATCTGGCAAACTTTCAAATGATGTTTTGCGTGCACTTTGGATGTAAAGGCTACCAGTGCACGTTCAGCAAATTCTTCCAGTTAGTACAGAGGGTTCGCTTGACAGTTTAGCAGCGGTTGCCGATAAAGTTCGTGATGTTTCAGAATGTTCGAATTCGGTGGTGAGCGTTTCAGCTGCTGCAGCTGAGGACGTAACTTTGCAGTCCCTTAAAGCTGAAATAGCGTCATTGAGTGTACAGTTTAAACGGCTATCAAGGGGATTTCAGAGACCACGGAGCTATTATGGGGGCAATAAGCAAGTAAGGGGTGGTACTCCCAAAAGTCGGGATGGTTCAATGGAACGTCTTGAAAAGGGCAAGTTGTGTTGGTATCACAAACGTTTTGGGGAAAAGGCACATAGATGTATTCAGCCATGCCAATATTCGAAAAACTGAGTGGCTCGTTTGTTCAATCGGCGGCAAATGACAGCCAGCAGAACAGCCGACTTTTCGTGTGCGACACTATGACAGGGTTTCGTTATCTTGTAGATAGTGGTGCAGTGGTCAGCTGTTTTCCGAAGAGGCTTTCGCCTGAAAGTTTTCTAGATACCCTTAGTTTGTATGCAGCAAACGGTTCTAGAATCAAAACCTTTGGTTCGAAAGGGTTAAGGTTAAATTTTGGTGTTGGTCGAAGTTTTGAATGGAATTTTTTAGTTGCAGATGTTTCTCATCCTATTATAGGAGCGGATTTTTTAAAGCATTATGGGTTGTTAGTGGATATGCGAAATAATCGGCTTCTTGATGCTGCCTCTATGCTAGTGGCAAGGGGTTTGGCTTGTCCCGGACCAACATTTGGTTTGACCCTGGTTTCGGAGCAAACCCCTTTTTCAGAGATTATATCCTTGTACCCACAACTTACAAACCCAAATATGGTTAAAAATCCTAAGCCCCATCCTGTGACTCATTGGATTGAAACTAAAGGTCCCGCAGTGTTTTCCACTGCACGACGGTTATCTCCTGAAAAGCTGTTGGCTGTTAAGAAGGAATTTGGCGAACTACTCCGGAAAGGTATAATTAGACCTTCTAAAAGTCAATGGGCAAGTCCCATACACCTTGTACCTAAAAAACCTTCTGGGTGGCGTATATGCGGGGATTACAGGAGGCTTAATTATATTACGATTCCTGATCGTTACCCCGTACCCCATATCCAGGATTTTACGCATACTTTGAGTGGTAAAAGGGTGTTTTCAAAGATCGATCTCGTGAAGGCGTACCACCAGATTCCTATTGAACCGTGTGACATTCAAAAAACTGCAGTAATAATTCCCATTGGACTTTACGAATACACTTCCATGTGCTTCGGGTTGAGATGCGCAGCCCAAAGCTTTCAGCGCTTTATCGATAACGTCTTAAGGGGTCTTGATTACTGTGTATCGTACATTGATGACATCATTGTAGCTTCTGAAAGTGAGGAAAATCACAAGGCCGACTTGAAACAAGTCTTCCAGCGGTTAGTGGATTATGGACTGGTAATTAACCTTGATAAATGCGAGTTCGGTAAGACAAAAATCAGTTTCTTGGGTTTCCTTGTGTCTAAGGATGGTATCGAACCCCTACCCGAAAAGGTCAAAGCCTTGCTAGAATTTCCCCTACCTCAAACGGTCGAAGAATTGCGTCGTTTCCTAGCAATGACAAACTTCTATCATCGTTTTTTAAGAGATGCAGCTAAAGTTCAAGCTAGTTTACATACTCTTGCAAAGGGTGATGGAAAGCGCAGGAAGAAGGACAAAGCCATTCTTTCATGGTCAGAGGAAGCCAAGTTGGCATTTCAGTTATGTAGAGATGCAATTTCTAATGCTGCACTTTTGGCACATCCTGTGCCTGATGCTTCTTTACATTTGGTCATGGATGCTTCAGATTTCGCAATTGGTGGGGTTTTGCAACAGGTAATCAATGGGCAGGTTCAACCATTGGGATTTTTCTCACGAAAACTCAACGATGCCGAGTTACGCTATAGTTGCTATGACCGTGAACTATTAGCTGTCTATTCTTCAATCAAGTATTTTAGGCACATGATTGAGGGACGTCAGTGTGTTATTTTCACAGATCATAAGCCTCTAATCTTTGCTTTTCAGCAAAAATGTGATAAACAATCACCTAGACAAATTCGACATTTAGAGTTTATAAGTCAATTTTCTACCGATATCAGGTTTGTGCCTGGTGCTGAAAATTCGGTGGCTGATAGTTTTTCACGCATTTGTGAGATCAACTTGTCAAGTTCTGGTGAAATTGATTACGAAAGTTTGGCAAAGGCCCAGTGCAATGATGAGGAGTTGCGATCTTTGCGCGAATCTGATTCTGGTCTTGAGTTGAGGTCACTAGCACTCGCTTCATCAGAGGTGATTTGCGATGTGTCCACTGGTCACATTCGTCCATATGTTCCTAATTCTTTTCGTAAGAGTATCTTTCAGACTTTGCATGGACTGTCGCATCCCGGCGCACGTGCAACTTTGGACATGGTGAGCAAAAGGTTCGTCTGGCCATCGATGTCAAGAGATATCAAGACCTGGTGCAAACAGTGCATCAATTGTCAAAAGGCTAAGGTTCAACGACACACTGTTTCTCCCACTGGTTCCTTTGATCTTCCTTCAGCTCGGTTCGCCCATGTGCATCTAGACATTGTTGGACCTCTACCGCCGTCGAAGGGTTTCGTCTACGCTCTGACAGCCGTTGATCGCTTCACAAGGTGGCCAGAGGTATTTCCAATGCAGGACCAGACTGCGGCTACAGTGGCTGATACCTTCTACTCCGGCTGGGTTTCAAGATTTGGCGTTCCCGAGATCATCACCACTGACCAGGGACGGCAGTTTGAGAGTGACCTCTTCACCTCCCTTGTTAAATTTCTTGGTGTCATCAAGACACGAACCACAGCCTACAATCCGAAGTGCAATGGCGCCGTGGAGCGCTTCCACCGGCACCTGAAGAGTTCCATCATGAGCCATGGAACGGAGCGATGGGTTCAAGTCCTGCCTACAGTTCTGCTTGGTATTCGGACGAGCTTGAAGGATGACATCGGAGCTACGACGGCGGATCTCGTTTACGGATGCTCTCTCCGTATTCCGGGTGAATTGCTTCGGGCCACATCACCTGGTGCTATATCGTCTCGTGCAGACCTTTTGGGAGATTTATGGCGGAAGATGAATGAGCTGAGACCCGTTCCTGCAAAGCATCACTCTACCAGGTCAGCTGTGTTTGTGAGTAAGGAGTTGGCTCAGACATCTCATGTGTTTGTACGGGTAGATGCCATACGACGACCGCTCCAGCAACCATACAACGGTCCGTACCCTGTAGTTGAACGTAAACCTAAGTTTTACACCTTGCTTATCAAGGGCAAGAGAGTCAGCGTGTCAGTTGATCGGCTGAAGCCTGCTTTTATCTTCATCCCTCCTGACGTTCCGCTACAAGAGCCCTCTGATGCAAGTACATCAAAGTCTTTCGAATCCACAGCTGAGAAGGTTAATGATGCTACCCAACACTTGACATCTTCTCTACGCAAGGGTGTTGTCACAAGATCTGGTCGTCACGTACGTTTTGTCGTCCCTTATCAGTCCGGAGACTGACTTCGGGACTAGGGAGGGGCTACTGTGGCATCAATGCTATTATGCAAACTATGTTTTGTGACGCACGCGGAAGAATAAGATTGGCCTGTTATAAATAGCCTGTTGACCTTCCTGCATTCCCTTATACCTCTCTGCTGCTTAGCATGGTGTGTCCGCGCTGTCTGTTACTCGTAGCACACGTTTAGAATAGTTTTTACCTCTTGTTATGTTAATAAAGTTTTGTTGAGTTTTAGAACGTTTAGTGCTTTCTTCGAGGCCGACACTTTCTGCCGGTTTTAGTTGTTAGATGGATATGGCGGCCAGCTGCTGAATGGAATCCTGCACAAGTTAGTTTAGCGCCAACATTAGGCGACAGACGCCAAAGATATATTTGACACAATGCATTGCCAACACAGAAGATAACAAATTATACCTATGAAGGAATCGAATATTAGCCGCCTACGATTCACAGGTTGCTAGCGCAGTGTACAAACTTACCGAGGCACAACGGCTCCTTTATTTTTAGGGATTAAAAAATTATAAAGATACCGTGAAGGTAGCTTTTGAATATTTGTAATCAAATCGACAAGAAAGAATCATTATACTACCCAAGTTGTGCCATGTTTGTGGGATATCAGTGAAACAATCTGCTATCGAAACGAAAGGACACCTGCCTGCACGAAACACTCGAGCCTCACCGACTAAGGATGTAACTTAAGCCAAATTGAAATAAAGGGAGTAGAACAGTACTGATGACTGAATGGAACAGACGGCGAGGTAAACGATTGGCTAAAATGTATACAAACAAAATTATTCGGGGGTAATAGACCCAAACCCTGTCAACCCATCTCATATTTTGTAAATAATTTGTATATAGCACAAATTAAATGCTTATTAAATTTAATTTATTTCTTTATGAGTTAAATTATGACCATAAAATCGCACATGCATGGGCGAAAGCATTTTTTGACTAGTGCCAGCTAGTGGATCATATGATCTATCAAGCGCTAATTTTCAAGAAGGAGTAGCAGAGAGCGCCGAGCACCAATCAGAGATGATATGACATTCCAGTCCGATTTTGGCACCTATGAAATTTAAAAGAAATAATCATTATTACACTGGTAGACCAAGCTCTTTGGTATAGCAGTTCGTCAGTTTCTCAAGAGCGACATTTTACGCTGATTTGGTTTGGTATATGGGCAAAATGATACTAGCATTTTTTGTCCAATGCCAGCTTATGAATCATATGATCTTTCAAGCACTAATTTACAAGATATTGGCAGTCCCGAGCACCAATGAGAGATGCTGTTACATTCCAACCTGATTTTGGTAACTATAATTTAAGAAAAAAAAGAGCTATTATTAAGCTGGTAGGCACAGCTCTTTGGTCTACCAGTTTCTTAAGAGCTACATCTTAAGCTGGTTGATCATTGGTTTGGTATATCGGCAAAATCATCGTTATAGCGATATTAGCATTTACCTATCTATCTATATATATATATATATATATATATATATATATCCACTCACTCACTGACTGATTGACTAACTGACTGACTGACTCATCACTGTATCTAAAGAAGTCTAAAGAAGAACAAGTCCTAGGAGGCTGAAATTTTGCAGGGTGATTTTTCTTATACCGTAAGGGTGCACTAAGAAAGGATTTTGAAAAATTCGAATCCTAAGAGGCCTAAAATTGACCTAAGGCCTAAGCCAAAGGCAATTTGAACTCGCCGTAGAAATAACATTCAGAATAAAAATATTGCTATACGCATCTCAGATTGCTTTACCAGTGTTGATCGAAAAACAATTTTATTGAAACAAACTAAATTATAATGTTCATGTTTGAACTGAATTTTTACTTCTTCCCATGATGAAACTAATATTTATAAATATTTGTGATTGATGAAGAAAGAATATTTAGAACATTTAATTTTATAATTACTTAAATTTCATAATGGAGCACGAAAAGCCCAAACGATAAACTCATTGATCATAAAAGCGTAATTTTGCTACTCGGTATCTCGCAACCTCAGAATTAATGTTTAATTTTTTAATTTGATTATTTTTTATAATCCTTTTTTTGGGTATTTGAATTCAAAACGAGATAGCTGCCGTCATATTTGAGGATTCCCAAGTATTATAAATATGTGTTCTTTTATGTTTATAAATCATTGTCTTTATCAATATTGTTCAAATTTTTTGTCGAATTGTTTTACTTCAGAACATATTCAGGAAATCGAAATTCAACACGCTAGAACAGATTTTTTTTCAGAACTCTGACTTTTTTAAGGATCGAAATTTAGTTTCTGTTTGCATTATGTGTTCCGGTATATTACTTATTCCAGAAATATTATTTAGGAGTTGGATATTATTTATTTATTTCCTGAAAAATATCACTAGACATGGGTACTTTCGTGGAGGTGTATGTATATTTCCACTAACTTTCTTTAAATCGTTGGTTGAATACGTAATAGTGTGTTGATAAAAAATAAATAAATAAAATTTACAAATCAAAATATTTTTTTAAGTGTGTAATTTGTTATTATAAAATGACATGACAAATTTCAAGAATAACTTTTAATAATATGGGTTACGTTAAATTAAAACTGGTAGTCATACCTTGTAGTTCCAAATATATTTCAAAATTTTGATATAGCTTTTCATTGAAAGACGATTAGAATAAACTAAATTTCATTTGTTTTTCGTGTTTCATGGGTGTTATTGAAAGCTGTAATCCATAGTCAAGTAACTACATCTATCATTCTTAAAAGATACATGCTGTATGTGTATTGGAGAAAAGGGAATTTTTAACAAGACTTTGTTGATCTTAGAATAATATCACATTAAGTAATTTTGAAAAATTGAAATTTTATGTCTTAAGAGACAGAAAGTCGAGGATTCTTACTCAATTTATTGAAGCTGTTCTTACGCAACTTAGATGCATGTGAATCGTTCGTTGAAAGTGATTTTCTTTTTGTAAAAGCACTGTAAAATCAACCTTCTGTTTATTAAAAAATTGTTATCGATTGGTTTTAATTTGTCTACTCTGATGGCATGTATTTCAAACAAAAGCTCTATTATTCCACATGCCACTGAATTCAATTTTCTGGGGAAAGTGCCCGTTCGCTTCAAATTAAATTAGACCGCTTCAAATTAAATTCAAATAAATTGTTAGAACTCTTGAACAAATTTAACGCCGGTTAATATGTAGCCTATCATATCCGCAAGGTTTTTAAATATAAGTGTACCACAAATGTGTGGAGTGATCAAAAGGTGGATTTGTGTAGAGAACAAACAAACGTCAACTCTGCTTTATACATCTAACAGAAGTTCCGTCATTCCACCTGCCGCTGAATGGAATTTTCAAGAAAAATTGCTTTTGCTTCAAACTAAATAAGTAATGAATGCTGTAACAATTTAACTAACCATCTTTTCATATTGATGATGAAATTCGAAAATATCGCATACTAGGTGAAAGAATGGCATTATGAAAACATATTCATAGGAAAACTAAATGCAAGACTATCCACCGAAATTTCGCCATTTTTTTTAAATTGAATGCACGGAAATATTCGTAGTCACTCGAAAACTTAAAATCAACTTCAGCAGAAGTGTGACGAATATGAAATGGTGTATATGGTTGGATACAACATATATGCATATTTGCGTCCGAAGTAAATTGTACAAGCGATGGAGAAGTTAAATTGGTATTAAATTTTTTTCCCGTACACTTAAATGATGCTAACATTCTTTTATGAAAAATAATTGATGATGACTTTACAATGAACATGTTATTAATTTAACCCGAGCAAAGCCGGGTATTTCTGCTAGTTTTGTATAAGAGAAATCTTTTGCGACAAACTGTCTTCTTCAAATTGCACAAACCTTATTGATGACAAATTCTGTTGAATGCTCATGCGGTTGGTATTTATATATAATTTAGAAAAAATAATATTTTGTTTCGAAATATTCAGGTAGACTGTAATTTATGCATCTATCTTGTGTTGTTCAAAGTTCGTGGGTGTTTTACTGATTTGGGTTTTATGGCAGAAGATCTAAATACGAATAAGGTGAATCAAACGCAAGACACTCATAAAAACTGGATAAATATCACAACGCGGGAGGCTAAAATCGAGAATAAGAAAAATAAGAGTAAAATCACAACAAGGATGGATGAAGAGCAAAACGAAGGACATGTGAATGGAAACGAAAAAGGGACGAAGGATCTCTAGGGTACCAAAGGGTTGTGATAACCGTGTTCATTTGAATAATGCACCCCCTAAGGGTCAATAAATTTTTGAAGAGCTTGGTCCATGAACATCTCTGACAAGTTACTTTGTATTAAATTGTTACTCTAGATTCTTATGGAACAGAAAAAACTCAAAACGTCTAATTGTGAGAGACTCGACTTGTAAATCCTCTTGTATAAGATTTCTATAAAAGTAGAAATCTTGTACAAGAGATTAAAAATTAATATTGAAAAAATCAAATTCCAAGCGACAGAATTGTAATAATGTATAAGTTTAGTAAGCCACCTCCTAAAACATGTCTAATAATTTTTTTAGTTAAAATATATCTTAATGAGAATATGGGCTGTAAAAGTTTTTTAATTAGGTGATTACGGCAGGCCTGACAGACACCGCCGGAGATCATTCAAAATTTTGGTTTTTCCCATGGGCAGTAACAAAGGTTTTTTATCATGGAACCTTTAAAAAATGTTTAGAAAGTTAGTTCATTTCGTGTCAAACGTTAATGTCAAACGTATCCCAAGTTCCGTGTAAATCGCCAGATTCCCTGACTTTGCTTTAGGACTACCTTGCAGAACTAATATGTGTCTTTAAAAGTTTTTATCTGGTGTGCTACAGGATATTTTCTATTTAATGTACAATATTCAAACTTGTTTCTGAGCGCTTCGAAACTGCCTTGAACTCATCGCTGTGGATTGGCTAAACTTCCGACTCCTACCCATTTTTTCTCTTGTTTGTAGAAATGTTTAACTTATAAGAGGTTCGTAGTTAACTTTGAGTATGACTTCTCGCGAAAGGAGATTTAACCGTACCCATCCCGATTGACTTCTGCCAGATATTGTAGTCTCGATACAATCTTTAAAAATGTTAGTGTAACAGGAAAAGTATGGAAGGGACTTTTAAAAGCAGCCAATATTCGTTAATGATCTCAGTTATTACAATGCAAAAAATTGGAGCATCAGTCAGTTCAATTCTCATGCAATGAATAAGATCAAGATGATTGTAAGCATTGTGAATATATTATTTCATCAGGACGCATGAAAACTAATGGCCATACTCGATTTCTCTCTTGCCTGAAATATTTGGTTTAACCGACTGCTATCATTTTTCTGGATGATAGAGTCCAACTCAAATGTTCAGATTATAATCTTCTCGTAAATCAAGTTATTGTGGGGAGGTTGTTCGTAGGGTGCTTCCCCCAAAAGTATTTCTCCAAATCACAGCGTTAGCGATAGCCCTTAAATAGACAGGTAATAAACTAATTGGAAGCATAATCAACCACTTATATTCTAAACCATCATTGCATGCCACTTGGGTATTAAATTTGAACCAAATGATAGATCTAGGCCTGCACGTTAAATTTTCGTAAACTTCTTGTACGGTTTCTTGATGTCTCTATAGTCTAAACTATGAGAATACCTTATTAGCTGTTGTGAGCCGTCGCATATGTGATGACTGCTTAGGCGATAATTTGCCATATCATTCCATCAACGGCTGTTGATGTAATTGTGAGGCAAATCTAAGGTAGTGCTGGTCGTTACTCAAATCTGAAGGAATTTCAGGAAAGTTCATATTGATACGTTTGAATTTCACAACGGAGAGTCTACAATTGTTAGCCTTTTTTCCAAAAGCCCGTGTAATTATCAAGTTCCTATTCGTTCAAAACTATGCATAACCATGAAATTAGAAAACCGATCTTATATGAGTAAGATTGATTAAATTTGCCACCATCTCCACTATATTGCAGATGCTGCATTCCCATTCCTTCATTTTCCATTTATCCCACTTTGCACAATAAATAGTTCGTAGCTCAAAGGATATCGGGTAGCCTGCATAGACGCGTATTAGTGCTGCTAGAACTTCTCTAAGAAAATCTCATGGTATATTTGGCAATTTATAATTAAAGTGGACTGGATTTGGTTTTAGAGTTTGCCTCACATTAAACTTAATAAAATGCTCTACAAATGCAACGAATGAAAACCATTCTTTAGGGCTAGTTTAACACTGTCAACGTGAAAAAATTGTAGGTTATTTTAGAGACACGAGGACTGCATTTTTGACGTGAATATTCGGTCCTGACGTTGGACTGTGGAATGAATGTGAAAATAATAGAAGGAAGTATAAATGTTTGTCTATTGTGAATATTCTACAATTAATTTACAGCTTGAACTGAACAAGAACATTGCAGTTTGATAGCAATCTAGAAGGCAAATGTTAATGTTTCTAGGCCTGTGATTGTAGAGTAATTTGGTAGAGCTTTTAAATACCACCTCTTTCGCAGTCCTTACTCTGATTCAAACTTACCTCGACCCAAAACTTGCCATAATTGTTGAATTTTGACATACTGTGGACACCCGCCCTGTGATCAGTGAATTTGCGCATTCGGAGTTATGATCAATTCACGTATGGACGTCTCTTTTCAATACGACGCTATATTTATCTTCTAGATGCTTCTTTTAGTTCTGAAATGATAAGACATAACAGTTGTGACTCTCGCTTTTTCAATATATACTCCAGTACTTTTCAATTTTAAATACTTATTCACATCAGAATCGTTTTTAGGGTGGGGGTCTCTTGTTGGACTATTATTCCATTTGGTACCAAATCGCTAGAATTCGCGTTCAACCACCACGAACGGCTCCTTCATTACGATATTTTTTTAATTCGTAAACCTAAACAGGTATGTTCATCTGAGTTGGACAGTAAAACGTTTTTCAATATTAGAATTTGTTCCGGTGAAATTCGATTTCGTTCAACCCACCCTAATTCATTACATAAAATTAACTCCAAATACTATCAGGTACATATTTTATCGCCAATTTTTCTGAATGAAATACCATCGCTTTACCCACAGTGCCACCAATCTGTGGAACTCCATCAAGACAAAGCTAGCAGTCACACATCAAAATCCACTGTAAATTTCCAAAAAGAAATGGAACAAAAAACCAGTATCAAGGCCATACCCTTCACTGATATCCCTAATAAATCTCCCAATGTATCACCTACGAATTTTTGTGCTTTCGGACTTTTAAAATCTGCACTATCCAAACGTCGTCCCACAACCCTTACAGGACTCTGGAAAGCTGTTCAGGAGGAATGGGATAGAATACCTCTTCTGACACTTCAAAAGGCATTATTATCCTGGAAATTACGGTGTCGAAAGATAGTTCAGAATAAGGGCTATCAAATAGAATATTTAAAACACATGAATTTTATGAAATTTAGTTTTGTGAATACAGTATACACTGTCTAAAAAATGTGTGAACAGCCTCTGTATACTGTAAGCACACACGCGTATATATATCAAAAGAGATTAAAAGTATCTAACTTTTTTGCAAAGAAAGGAAACTAATCTCATGGGAGTTCAAGAGAAGGCATATATATTTCCGTCCAAAAGTGAAAGAGCAAAGAGACGTAAAACGGAAATGAAATGGAACTCCAACTCAAACGAAAAGCTCCAGCTGCGAAAATAACGTTAATAGATTCATTAGAAAAGAGGCTGTCCTCTTTTAAATCGCTTTTCATTCGGCTTCTCGATTGGCCATTAAGGGTCCAGGTCACGTTTCAAGCCGGACCACTCTTTCCTTAGTCATTTGAAGAGAGCGCAGAAAAGTCTGAGGCCGGATTACGACAATTTTCTTGGCAAAATCGCTTCGATTGAGCCCGAAGAAAAAGATTATCCCACAACACAAAAGCAAACGATTCGGAGAGGGGTGTTTCTCCATCTCTAATCGAAACGATCTTACCATTTCCATTCGGATTTTCATCGAGATTATCAGGCTAAGGGGGAATTTTCTTCCTGTTTCTGCGTTTTCCGCTGCAAATCGTAATGATGCTTGTCTGACAAGAGTTTTTATTGAACTTGTCTTGGGGAATCGACTGGGCATTTATTTTCCTGCATTATATACGTTTCATTGATAAACTATAAAGTTTTGCCTCCGAGAAAACATGAAGCAGCAACGTCCGATAGTTTTTTTCAGAAGGATTTTAAATATATAAATCCTTGCTTTTTGATCAAAGTTCATTTTTAGTTTCTTGGGTTTTAACATTATTTGCTTACAAATAATGCTTACTAAATTTGTTTCAAGAGCTGCAAATTCTAAGTCACTAATAAAGTCTTCTAGAAAACTTCGTATTTCAAAACTAGTCTATAGTTTTACATCTAGTTGTAAAGTTCAAGAAAGTGTTTTATTTCTAACGGCGGGCACGTTTTGACCTAAGTCATTGGCCACTACAAGGCCGGAAGTGATGGCCACTTGTGAAGGAGCAGCCAGTGGGAGGACCATCATTGCCCCTAACAATTTATACTTCGTAATTTTGAACCATGTTCAGATGACGAAGCAACACCTGAGCTGGTATACGCTTACAAACATCCATGCCCTAACCCGGATTCGAACCGGGGACCTTCCGATATAGAGGCTAACACCTTAACCACTATACTGGTTGGTCGGCAGTTCAAGAAAGTAAAATAACGTTATTGTAATATGTGTGTGATTCTTTCAACTGAAAAACTAACAGACTTTCAGTGAGCCGCGCTTAGAAACTTCTTGTGCAAAATTGAAGTGGAAAACAAATCTAAAAGTACAGTATTCACATAGTTTATTTCTGAAAGCACCATTTGGATTTCTAGAGAACGCTGCTCATCAACTGACCAGTTTGTATGGTAGTTCTTGTATCGACGTTGTAGACATGCATTACTGCTGGTGATCGCTTCTTAAGATCCTATTGTAAAACTGTGAGTGTAAATACAACTACTGCCGAACTGCAAAATTGGTGTTGGTAAAAATGCTGTTCACAAATACATAGTTTCGTTCATTCCTTTCCCTGAATTTACCCTCTATCTTATCCAATTTTGACACATGACGAACATACATAGC
The DNA here is from genome assembly GCA_947359465.1 of Metellina segmentata. NCBI lineage: Eukaryota > Metazoa > Arthropoda > Arachnida > Araneae > Tetragnathidae > Metellina > Metellina segmentata. The sequence goes on along the minus strand of OX375874.1, from coordinate 66,921,737 downwards.
TAAATTAATACGGTTTAGTATTGTGATCTCTATTTGCTCTCAAATACAGGATTTTTTCAAACGGCTCTTGTTTTTTCAAATATCTCTTGACTTTAAAAAGCTCTGTTGAAAATACATTAAAATAATTTAGTGTTTGACCTTAATACCAAATAGTTTTAATATCAAATTGATTATATATTCATGCCGTTACTTCAAAATTTTTAAATCAGGCAGAACGTGAAATTCAAAATTTAAAAAAATTACGTTACTTATGACTCAAGGTGTACTTTATAACTTTACAAACTGACGCATCACTGGAAAGTTAGCATGAAAATACGGTCCAATAAGCAAAATGTTCTTAAAATTGAACTTTGCGAATTTTTGAGTAGATTATCGTGTGTTTCTTGCTTTCGATATACATAAAATGACACTAAAAACAATTTCTTGCATAGAAAATGGGAAAAAAATTAACATATTTTGCCTTTCCTAACTAGAGCTACCTCAGTTTCGAATGCTTCAACATACATCAAAGCAAAATGATGGATTCTATAATAAATTCTGATTTGTATTTTTCCGTCTCAACTTAATGCACCAAAGATTATTGTCTGCATATTTTAAATATGATTAGATTTATAGCTAGCTTCTAGAGCGAAATTTATTTATGAATTTTCAGATGTACTTTGCGTTTAGGAAGTAAATTTGTTGTTCGAATAAATAATTGAGGAAATCATGTCAGGAAATTTATTTAAATATTGGTTTACTCATCAATTTACAAATAGTTGTGACATATACAAAACTTTTATTTTTGGTAGTTAGCATAATACTGCATTTTTCCTACATTACTATTTAAAACTATAGTGAATTTAATAAACATTGATCAGATAATTTGTAAAAGCGCTACCCTTTATATTTATTCCATAAAAAACTGTTTTAGTCAGATTAGATATGAATTACACAGTCTAGTCACATTCATGTGACCACCAAATACTTTCAACGTCAACGTGAAATAACCAATCTCAAAAGGCAGGTGCCAGCACATTGCAGTGGAGTGTATATAAAGGATGTCCTAGGGCATCGTAAAGCATTTCAATCGTTGGCGTAATGTAGAAACGTAGCGATTTATCCGACGTCCAAAAAAGGCATGATTATTGGCATTCGAGCCAAGGGTGGAAGCATTTCGGAAACGGCTAATTTTGTGAACTGTTCGCTTGCCGCCGTGGTAAAAGTATACCGTGCATGGCAAAATGGCACTATCCAAAATCAGCGGCGTGGCACGTGTGGTGCACCACGGAGATGCGCTATGGCGAATAGACGTGCAAGTGTTGAGCAACTGACCGCCCAGATGAACCAAAGGGCTACCAAGAGTGTATTCTCAACAACGATTCAGCGAACGTTACTGCGTATGGGCCTCCGCAGCAGACGCCTGGTTAATTCACCAATGCTGACTGCTGTTCATCGGCGACAAAGGCTGGAATTTCCATGCCAGTACCGCAACTGGACGTCCACAGAGTGGCAACAGGTGGCTTTTTCCGATGAATCACGTTTTATGCTCCATCGGATAGATGTACGTTGGCGTATACGGCGTGAAACGTCTGTAAGCAAACGCCGTGCAACAATAATCGGAAGGATCCAGATTGGGGGAGGGAGCATTATGATTTGGGGAATGTTTTCCTGGCATTCACTGGGTGCACTCATCATTGTGGAAGGCACAATGGATCAGCACGAGTACCCATCTGTCCTTGCGGACCATGTTTACCCCTACATGCGAATAATTTTTCTCAGAATGATGGCATCAACCAGCAAGACAATGCGAGGTGTCATACAGCTCGCAGTGTATGTGCGTGGTTCGAAGAGCACCAGGATGAGTTTACCGTACTCCCCTGGCCAGCAAACTCACCGGATTTAATCCCAATCCAGAATCTGTGGGACCACCTCGGTCGGGTTGTTCGCGCCATGCATCCTCAACAGCGTAATCTAGCGCAGGTGGTCACGGCACTGGAATCGGCATGGCTCAACATCCCAGTGAACACCTTCAGAATCCTAATTGACTCTCTTCCTGCACGTCTCTTTTTGCGGTCCGCTCTGCCAGAGGTGGCTTTTGACAGGTGGTCACAATAATGTGACTGGACAGTGTATTTATATACTTTCGATAGATAGGATGAATAAAACAGTTTTGAGTATAATATTAATTTGAATTAAATAATCATATTTAAGTGAAAAATGTGTTAAAACTACAGTTTTTGTTCTGTAAATACACGTACTTATGTATAATTTAAAAAGAAATGGCAAAACCATAGGATACAAAATTGATTTGTTTATTATTTTAACTAAAAATAATGAATAATTTTTTTGTAACTGTAAAAGAAATAGTTGTTTAATCATTTTAATTCTGAAATAAAATTGCTAAAAACACCTTTAATACGATTTCTAAATTTTAACTCTTTTTTATTCACTTGAAAATTTTTTTATCATAACATATTGCTGTTTCAAAGGAAATTAAGTTTGATATCTTATTGCACAAAAAACCTTAAGTTGTGTAAGATTATTTTTTAATTCTACTTATATGACAATTTAATTTGTTTTTATTTTGCTCAATCTGTTTTGAATAAATTGATTAGTTTTATGAGTAAATAGCAAGAATATTTAAATGGTTTTTAATGATTTTTATAAACTACAGCTTGATTTTGTATCAAGTTTCGTTTTTAGATGCATAGTTAATTTTTTTTAATTATTTGAAATCTAGTCCAAAATGTACATTTAAGCATTTAATCATTGTTAGATATATTTTACCATTTAAATCATCAAATCAGTTTTAAAAGTTACATCTCTTTACATAGAGTTATTGTATTGTCTGTCTCTCTCTCTCTCCTCTATATACAAATATACATTGTTTTTACCTATTTCCCCACACACACACATACTTGGTACACTTATTATGTAGACCCTTCTGGAAAGGTAGTCATAAACTTATATTAAAACTTCAAGTATTTGCGATTATTAAACATTAAGATCTAACCAATTTGGCTGGTGACGAGAAATCTCGTCTCTACAATATTGCCATTTTTTCATGATGAAGAGATCACGTTCTGGCTCAAATTATATTATTAGGTTTTATTCAAAGTTGAAATCAATAGTCAAGTAACTACATCTATCTTTCTGTAAAGTTGTACGGTTGGTTGGTATATGAGGTTTGATGGCTCAAGGCCCATATTTGACCTCGCTGAGCCAAGCGCAATAGATACAATAACAAGTGATAGACCGACACACAATGAAAGTTTTACTGACACAGAAGAGAGAATTACTCGTACCCCCAAGGGGAAAAGTGTACGGTGGTTTCATTTAGAAACCCAATCACTGATTTTAAAAAGAAGTCAGGAGGATACGATTGAAAACTGCATGTCAGGTAAAGTAAAGTGAAATTAAAATGAAACTTTATACCGATCTTGGAAAGTCTTGGTTAGAAGATATTTGAACTAGGCTTTTGAAATATTGAGAGTATTTTATTTTAAATGACTGAAGTTCGAGTGTGCTTTCTTTATGTGTTGAATTTATTATAATACTTAGATACCTGTGTAAAAGTTCAATTAAAACAATGATTTCTTTTGAGAGGTGAAATTGAACTTCCTGTTAGCTAGGTAATTTAATTTGCGTTGCGTTGGAGCAATGCTATCCTCGCAACGGTCCGGGATCAATCCCGGAAAAGAACCGAGGGCAGCACCTTTTAATTTAGAACGGTCAGGTAACGATCAACCTCCAAAAAAATAGCAATAAGTGACCTTTGCTTTGTTTGTGTCGAAGACATTTAATTTAAAAATAAGATAATTTATTTTGCTAGCCATTGAATGGAAATTTCAAGACAAAAATGAATTTGTGTCAAGAAATTAACCATGAATATGTATCATGAAAATATAATTTGTCATCCTTTCATAAACATAGGGAAATTCGGATATGTGGTATCATTTCCAGAATGCCAAAGTAAAACAATATTGATAGAATAACTGACGAACGTAAGCTCATCATTTTTTTCTGGAAATAAAATTAAGGGTAGTTAATAATCAATCCAAAACACAAAATCTACTTATGTAGTCACTTTAGTATCAGCTTTTGTAATTGTGTCTTACAACAGAGATGCGTATGTGAAGTGGACAGTTTGAAATGGTATGGCATGTACACTAGGGTGGAGCAAAAAACACGAATTTCGGAAATTGAAAACGCCTATGGCGGGAATAATTGGGGACTACCATGCTTATTAATAATACAAAATATGAGCTAAATCAATTAATATCTTCAGGTGCCAAAATCACTTTGAAATTTCGAAATTTTGCCAATTTCTTCACAAAAACAATAATAACGCATTTAAAAAATTTAATGCATCTTATTTAAAGCCATGGGTGGGTGAAATGAACTTCCCTACTTGTAAAAAAAGTGTTACACCTAACATTATCCCGGAAATTTAAAAATTTCTCCTTTTTTTAGAGCGCTATATCACGCACGTCTCCACTCCTCTCAATAGACTCATCATTGCGTTACTCGCTACTAGGGTGCACGGGCGCTTCCCTTTCTTCGCTTGTTTATAAGGGATGCGTAACTCGTATTTCACCACATGGAGTGGAGGTGTCTGGGTTTCTTTAAATACCCTCCCACGTTTTTTGTAAACATCTAGTAGGTGTATGCTCCTGCAAATGCCCTTCCGATCTAGTATATCGAGGAAAACTAAGTCCTTTGTTCAAATTGATTCGCTTTCGTTTATTGGTGCGTATTTTACTGTTTATTTATAATTATTTTAGATTATTTTTTACATAGAATTTTAATCTTTAAGTTCAGTTTTATTTGGGTTTGGTTTGTTTTGTTCGTTAAAGATACACGGTTCTGTGAATAAGTCGAAATGCCTAGGATACGATCAGTAGATGTATGCCCCGTGTTTGGAATGGCTGAAATAATGAAACCTAACATGCTTCCAACATATGCAGATGTTATGAAGTATTATCTTTACATATAGAAAGATTATAAAGAGATGTTAGTATGTGGCTGGTGTATGTTTAATTTTAATTAAAGAGCTTAAAGGATTATGGGGAAAAAGTTCGATTCCAACTGTAACAAACCAACAAATAATATATATGCTGATAAATACCATAGAGCATACAGAAATATTAAGAAACTATTAAAAAATACTGTCAAACTAGATTTCTCGAAAAAGGTTGTGTGCTTCATTGAATCAGCAGAAAAAAATCTGTTTGATATTAGCAATGTAAATGTAAGAACTTTCTCAGTTGTACTTTCAAAATGAAAGTACCTATTGATGAAAGAGCTTTTTTAATAGATCAAAGGACATTTCGAAAAATGGTCATTGGAAATGTTGACGTTAAAACCAACAAAATGCTTGAAGAAAAGATTGCAGCGCAAGGAAAGAGAAGCAGAGAAACAAAATGTTCAGCTCAAAGATTGTTAAGGAAAATAATCCAAAATAAACTCGCCCTCTAGTACGGAAGCTACTTTAAGTTTTAGTTTGCTTAAGAACTCTAATGACACTATAAACACAATCATTAATAATAATACTCCTTCAACTTCACACAAACGAGAACTAAACTTCTAAATGTAGCTTAGGCTTGTGACAGAACTGGTGTTTCCGATAGATCGGCAGCAATTCTAATAAATTCTGCTTTGAAGGATATGGGAAAAATTTCCAAGGGTGATTATTCAAACATAGTTGATCGTATTGAAATTAGAAGAGAATGGACAAAGGCCCGCAGCTACCTTAGAAGAAAAATAGGGAAACTAACTCTTTATCAGAATATGGAATATACTTTGATGAGCGAAAGGATTAAACTTTAGTAAGGATTAAAGAAAGAGAAAGGATTGCTAGAAAGACGATAACAGAAGAACATATCGTTCTAATACTAGAACCAGGATCAAAATATAATATATCCTACAACTGGCTCTTCTAAAAATATTAAAACAAGTATTTTAACTATTTTGAAGAAAATATCGATCTTTCTAAGATGCAAGTGGTTGTTTGTGATGGTACAGTGGTAAATACAGGTTTGAAAAATGGAGTCATTCGACAAATCGAGCTCTTTCTAGGACTTCCTGTGCATTGGTTTATTTGTTTATTACATACAAATGAGCTATCCAGCTACCTTTACGTCATTTGTTCGAATATTTAGAAGGGAAAACCACTGGACCAAAAGGATACAGCGTAGAAATTGGAAAAATGATAGAATCTTGTGAAAAATTGCCTTTAACAAACTTTGAAAAGATAGAAGTAACTTTGCCATATATTGTCCTTGAGAATCTTAGCATTGATCAACGATACCTTTACGAAATATGCACAGGGAAATCAAATAAATATATTCCATTAAGTTTGTCACAAAAAGATCCAGGAAAATTGAATTATTCCAGATGGTTGACGACGGCAAATAGAATTTTAAGGTTATATGTTTCAACAGAAGATCCAACCCATAACTTGAAAATATTAACATAGTATGTTGTGAAGGTACACTCATATGTGTGGTTTAAAATTAAAAGTCAGTCATCATGTTGGTTTGGTAGTCTTCAATTTTACCATATTTTAAATAAATCGAAATTTTTGCCTGATGATTTAAAAATTGTAGTAGATATAACTTTGCAAGGAAATGCTTATTATACCCATCCAGAAAGTATTATTTTGGCAATGTTAGCTGATGATTGAAAACACGTCAGAGAATAGAGCCTTAGAATAATTTAAAATTAAAATTAAAAAAAAGTTGAAAAGAATATTCGAGAGTTTAAAATTCCCAAGTTAAACTTCGAAGCAGACGATTACATAAATATAATTGAATGGCAATCAGATTCCATTACAGATCCACCACTTACAGTATCTCTTTATGATGATCAAGTGAAGTCTATGATTCTAGACGTTCCAACCAATAGTAACATTTTTAACTTTCCATGCCATTCACAAGCAGTAGAATGTTGCGTTAAATTAGTAACTGAAGCATGTAGTACACTATGTGGTACAGAGGCATGAGATGGATTTATTCGGTCAAGAATTGCTTCTAGACTTGCTTTACCCAGATTTGAAACCAAAAGCCAATATCAACCACTTTTAAGCTAAACCACTTGCCAGTAACTTCAATTTAATTTTTTAGGGTAAGCTAGTAACTTAAATTGAAATTTTTATGGGGATGGGGTGGAACTCGATATGCAGCCACCTCCTCGTACTGAGTTCTTGTTTGTTTTCATAATGCAAAAGCAGCGAAGAGCTGCAAGGGGAAGCGCCTGTTGCAATGATGAGTCTATTGAGAAGAGAGGGGACGCGAGTGATGGCGCTCTGAAAAAAGGGGAATTTTTTTATTTTCCGGGGTAATGTTAGGTGTAAAACTTTCTTTTACACGCAGGGAAGTTCATTTCCCCCACCCATGGCTTTAAATAAGATGTATTAATTTTTTGAAATGCATTATTATTATTTTTGTGAAAAAAATAGCAAATTTAGAGAGAAATTTCAAAGTGATTTTGGCACCTGAAGGTATTAATTGATTTTGCTCTTATTTTGTATTATTAATAAGCATGGTAGTCCCCAACTATTCCCACCATAGGCGTTTTCAATTTCCGAAATTCGTGTTTTTCGCTCCACCCAATATACACATGCAGGAAAAAAACTTTTATTTTGAGCAATATTTATAGTAGAGCAAATTCAAAGATACGAAATAACGTACATCCTCTATAAATTCAAATGTGACGAAGATGCCGTCTTCATATCAAATTGTGCTTAAACAACAACATTTTTAATGGCAAGACCACATGTTTTAATGCCTAAATCAGATTCTACTTTGTAAAATTATTCCAAAGATGAAATTTCATGAATTTACTGTAGTTATATCTATACATATTCAATATTAAAGCCGATGTCCATTTCAAAGATCAACTTCACATTGAAAGTCTCTATACATTGATCGAGTGTATCTGTTGTTGATAAGGAACTGTTGATTTCTTGCTAGACTAAAAGAAGATTTCAAAGAACCTTAACCTGCTGGTGGTCGTCTCGACAAAATATATCGACATTAGCAAAATTAACCAGATCTTGATGGACAAGAAATCTGGAAATGAAAAATAACCAGGATTTAATGTTTGATTTCGCCTTCACCTTCAATTTTTAACAGTTTTAATAACTGTTAAACGTATTCAGTAACTATAAAATAAGCTTTTAATTATAACAGTTTATAACTGTTATCGCAAATTAGCAATAGCTGTTAAGACTGCTATCACAAAAACATACTTTTGCCCATCTCTATAATTATATTGATCGTTCAGCTGTTCCATACATGACAGGCAGAGGGCAATGTCCGTTAGTTTAAGTAGATGATATTTCGAAACATTTTACAAAATTTACCCTTTAGGTCGTCATAATTTTTTCATCTGTTGGATGCCCCTCTAAAATTATAACTTTTATTCTTACCATGCAAAATTTTACATCTTTCCACTGAATAGTTTTTGTGCAATTTGAAGTGTATCGCACACGTACACAAGCTCTCCAGTAGAAAGAGGTGAAATTTTTTATGGTAAAGTTAAAAGTCTTTCTGAATTAATTTCTGTAAAAATATATCAAGTTTTCTGTTCATAATGTGTTGGATATTAATTAGTTTATTAATATTGCAAGTAAAATATTATTTAATTTAACTAAAAAATATTTTAGAAATAAAAATATTATGTATAGCTTGTATGTGTACCTTAATAGAAATATGCTACTAATTATCAGTGCTATAGAAATGTTATTTATGAAAATAAGTTAATATCCATAAAAATCTGAGAAAGATTGATTTAACATTAGGAGCGCTAAATTTTCTGGATTCGTTGATGAAATAAAACTTGGTATATGAAGTTAAATTATGGTATAAATTCGAAACTTTGTGTCCAATAGGGTGATGTTATTAAAAAAATTTTATTTGATGCTCAATTTAATATGAAGACGGCAGTGCACTTTCTTTGTTCGTGCTTATAAAAAGATCTTCGGTTCTTAAAATATGGAAATAAATGAATTCATGATTTTTAAGATGTGAATACCAGTTACTATGTGCATTTTAGTTACTTATTTCGAGGAAAATGCTTTTAAAAACGTTCTTCTTCCAAAATGCACCATAAAAGATTATTTTCCACTCTTACTTATCTATTCTTAGATTATTTTCCACTTCAGGTTCTTACAGTTAAATGTAATTAACTTTGGTGAATGAATTTATAGAGAAAAACCTTTTTATTTGGAATATATTCAATTTTTATAACAATCACATTCATATTTTAAAATTTAATTTCATAAAATATTCGACTCTACGTTTTTCTGCTTACTTCGTATTACTATGCAACCTAATAACCAATCCTTTGTTTTTCAAAACGCATTTAAAATTGCTGTTTTTTGTCAAATAGTTATAATTCAGACTTTTACTTGTTAACAAATATAAAAATATTGTCATGTTATTAAATCATATGAAGAAGAATTTCAGTTTTAATCTAAATATAGAAATTTACATTTAAAATCATAAAAAAGGTTTTATGCATTTGCATGCATTTATATAAAAATAAAGGCATTATTCAATTATTCAAAGTAATGTATTCGTAAACAGAAACGCAGGTGGCTCAGAGTTGTTAACAATATTTGTGTATGGTTTATTCATAACTGAAAACTCATTTTTATAGATATTGGACACTAAAAAAATTGCAGGAATAACTAAATATTTACTTCAGATGTTTTATGAAATTATTTTGGCTAGTTAAAAATACAATATACCTTTAAAAAAAAGGTATTTTCCTGAAATTTGTTTGTGTACCGATTGTTTTTTTTTTCTCAAAAGTCATTTCTAAAGTTATTACTTTACTAATTTTTAAGAATATTATTTTTCCACTCACATTGTATATTTAAAAGGTACTATGCAATTCAAAGTCAACTTTTTGAGTATTATAATCTTGATCAGTGCAAGTTTATTTTACATTTTGAAGAACTAAATATATTTGTGGTTTTTTTTAATTTAAATACATTTATTTTATTAAAATTATAGATGAAATCTCATACTGACATTTTCACTAAGGAATAAGAAGATTAATATTTCGTACATATCGTATTGCATACATATACTACTTTTAAAAATAAAAATAAAACATCTTAAAAGCTTTAATTAGGATTATTAAATGTTGAAATATTCAGATGAACTACTAAATATGTGTTTCATAAATAACCTACATAACTGGGTATTCCTAGTTATACAGATTAGGATAATAGAGCATAACTGCTTTGGAAGAGAAGAGTTGAAATATTACTGTTGAAAAAATATTTTATTCCATAACAAAAATTTAATTTTTGTTTACGCAGAAAACTTCCTATTTTCCGTTTATACATTCTGTGTATAATGTGAGTTAAACTCGAAATCAATTTAATGCTAAGAAAATAATAACTATGCTGACCAAAGTAATAAAAGGAAATTGTTGTAAAAACAGCGTGATAAGATAATCAGTATGTCATACAAAATTTTCTTTGTTATAGATATTTTTTACGATTTTATTTACAGACATTGCAAAAAATTCCAATACGTATTGTTTAGAAAGCAATCTATTTCATAACAAACCACTGATTACGCCTTAAATTAATTCAGTTGTGTTGCTTCTGCAAGTTTAAACACGAGAAAAACAGACGTAATACAGATTTATTTAAACAGGGTAACCAACATTCCACATTTTCTATAACTTTAATATTCATCTTTAAAATTAACTTTATGCCTTATACATACATTAGAACTAAAATATTCATAATCATCAAGGACCACAATAGCCCGGTTGAAAGAATAGAAGATAAATAGATATGTGTATTTATGTATATATATATATATATATATATATATATATATATATATATATATATATATATATATATATATATATATATATATATATATATATATTTCAAATACAAAAGGAAATTCCAAATAAGAAATCATAAAGAAATTGTCGAAAATGAATGTATTGGTGGATCAAGGAGGAGATTGACCAAGGAAACATCAAATGGTGTTTTCTACATATGATCAGCAAAACGTTTAAAAAATGCTCACACACTCACCAAGATACCGTAGAGAAGAAAATAGAAAGATAAATGGCAAATATACTTCATAAAATTAATAAATAATAATAGCTGTAACAATATATATATATATATATATATATATATATATATATATATATATATATATATATATATATGTAACTGAACTGATGGGAAAGCATTGTTCTTTTTGTAGAATTTTAATGGGGGATTTATTCATAGTTGAGAGAGATTCGCACTTTCTCCCAACTTTGATTTACGAATGCAACACCACATTTTACATAGACCACTTTCGACTTAATCCACCCCATTTTTCCCAAATGTGAGCTAAAGCGACGCTCGGAATTCGGAACCATTAACTGCAGTGTCGGGGTCGTAAATAAATGTATCGCGATGTTCTTCATTAATCGCGCGACGTCCAATATATCCGTCTCTTGCTCTTTGTATCCTCATACTTGTAGCTTTGTTATAAGAGACACTCCGAACCCTTGAGTAATTGGAAACACAAGAAAGCACTTCCTGCACTTAAGTCTGCCGACTGCCTGATAGCACGATGAGGAATTGCGTTTATAACTGCTCGCAGCTGGAATTTTGCTCCTTTTTGAAGTTGTGCGTAACAAGAGCGTTCTGCATGGGACGAGTACAATTGCGATGAGGAGAGCATTTTAATGTGCCATGGCAACAATCGATTGCTGAAGAGAAGTACTGAGCAGCTTAGTGCGTCTTTTACGCTAAGCTGGCATTAATCAGAAGGACGGTCTGGTCTCCGAGGAAATTAAGGGTGAAAAAACTGAACCATTACACTGCATTAAATTATTGAGTGTGGAAAAATTAATTCTGAAAAATGGAAGCATTATTGATATTTATTTAGATCGTTTTACTGAACATTTCTCCATCATACGTTAGCCTTAAAAATCTTTTTACAAAATACCTCATTTACGAAACCACCGTGTTGTCGAAGTACATTTTTGCCAACCATCCTGAACTGGTTCTTGAGGGACTCATGTCTCACAGGCTTTATGCCATCGCTTTATTTGGGCCAAGTGAGCTAAATAAAAGCTACAAACATTTTAAATACATTTTTATGAATTCTCATTATTAACAATGCATCAAACAACCTCATTAGTAAAAAACCTAGGAATGTTATGGAATAATTGTCACCATTTTTTAACTCTGGAATAGTAATTCCTAGTTCGCATGAATCACAAAATCTCTAAAATTTAAAAGATTAGCTCTTCTAGTTTTAGTATATCGTTTGTGATGATTTTCCCCCTTAGACATAACAGCAAAAAATAATTTTACCATAACATTTAATGTGGTAGATACATTGGAGTATAAATTGAGTCCAGAATTTGGAGTCAGAAAGTTCAATTCAGCTTCACATGTAGTAGAGCTTTGATGTTCAGAACTCAGATTCACCGAGTTTCAGTTATTCAGTGTTATTATTGAATTTTATAGCTTGTTTTTTTTTAAACTTAAACTAAGCTTGTTAAGCACGAGTGTGCTCAATTAATCCTTGATAGGTCCGGTTAAGAGGACAGAATGCTACTTGTCACAATGTGATATACTCGTAATCCATGCTCTATAAATCTTTCAGAGAATCATTAATACTCATTTATAACACTGTAATACAGTATTTTTCATAATCTAGGTTCCACAGTACGTTTTTCACAAAACTCTCTTAGAGACATCTATCCTTTCTCCTTCCCTACATTTATCCATTATAGTCTTCTCCTGACATGACTTTGTTATAGATCAAATACTACGATGCTCATTATGTTCAGAGGGTTGAAAAATAACTACTTTATGTAAAGTTATTCAATTTCAGAACATCGAATAAAAAGTGATGTCATGTGTTCAATTCCTAAACACGGAATGTATTTGTTTTCCTAGACAATGAAAAAAAATCCTATGCTTCCTCCGTCAAGCTTTGTTTTAAGCTCCAAGCAGGGTGGATTGAATAAAATTTAAAATATCCCTTTCATGTAAAATATGATTCCTTTGATATTGGATCTCCCTTTTTTGAACATTCCTATCTCAAAATTTAGATTAAAGTAAAAGGAAACGTAGCTTTACAACTTACTTATTTCGCATTCTTCGTAAGATTCGATTGAGATTCTTAGTCAAAAAATAAGTAACCGATACAATTTCAAACAGAAAGTAAACAGCAGAAGTCGTCATTTCTTTCTGGAAACACCTTCGAATCGAGTCTGGAAATCGATTTCGCATGGAGATTCTCAAATGAAAAGCACCGAAGTCAAAAACAAGCGCATAAAAGTAGAATGGTTGCATTTCGCGTTCCCAGAATTGAAATGATGTGTAAAATTGAATAAGGGAGAAGTCGTTTCCACTTAATTTTAATGCCGTTCAGCCTGATAACGCATTCTCTTTCATCTAGATTGCTTTGATCTAAAATTTGCTCTGAAAATTCAAACTGGTAACGTTATTTCATATCTTATGTTTATCGAAATGCACACATAGCAAAAAAACGCGTCTGGCATTTTATTAAAGTTAATTTCATCGAAGCATTGTTTAAAATTTCTACTGCACAAGATGTATGTTCATTAGTTTTTTAAAATAAATTCTCAACCGTATACTAAAAAGGCTGAATCCAAATTACATAATATTGCATTGCATAGAGACTCAGTATAAAGTTAAATTAATTCATTTTTCCAGTATCAGATAAAAATATTTTTAGCAAGTAACACCTGTAAAATATCATTATTTTGCGGACTACAGAATTATGTATATGTCTGAATATAAATATGTATATGTGTGGGTAGATATGAAGCACTCGTCTAACGTTGGAACTATTTAATATTCCTATTTATTTGCTTTTCATTGTTTATCTTTATATTTTTCTATCTTGTTGTGGGTCTGTATTGCCGTAGGTCTAAATAATATGTAAGTGATATTTTATACAAGGAAACGAGAAATCCTCTGAAGTGGACATCGTTTTGATTAACATGCAAAGTAATTGAAATTCACGTTTTATACGAAATAGCAGTATATTGTGCCCTACAATGATAGAATTTAAGGAATGAAGAGCTTTAAAATAGTTTCAGTTCGATGACATCAAAAAGATTTCTGTAAAGCTACCCACATTCATTCAGCAAATGTAATAAATATACAAGGCGGGCGAAACGTCCATGAAGCATTTCAAAATTTAAAATAAAATCTACCAATTGTCATATGAGAGCGCGGTTTTCTCAAAATTCCTTTACGTGGCGTCAAGATTTTTATTTTGCATTAAAAAAATCATAATTTAACACATAGATGGCACTGTATCGAAAAACAATATAAAAATTGTACACAAATAATTGCAATACATATTATAATTTATTTGAGCATTTTTGTCACTACATGCTACCAAATTTCCATGTGGGCACCCTTTGTGGCTCGAGCCACATCCAACCGATACTGAATTTCAATACACGTATTTTCTAACAGGGATTTCGGACGATTGTTGATTACTTGCGTGGTAATTGATAATTTTTAGTTGACGTCGTACTAGAGCAACACAACGGGCTATTGACGACGGTCCGGGATCAATTCCTGATTACTTGCGTGATTCATGTCTTATATTCTTCAATGTTCACCATCCACGAGGAGTAAACCTAGTCCTTCACATATCCTCACAAGAAGAAATTGAGGGAGTTAAATCTAGAGAACGAGATGGTCATGACAGTGGATCATCTCTCCTAATCCATCTACCAGGGTATTCCTTATTTAGATAGTCTCGTACAATGTGGTACACCTGCATGGAAGATCTCCATCTTGCTGTCAAAGGACATTTGGATGCAAATGTGAGATTTGTGGAACAGCAAAAAATTGCAACATATCCAGGAAAACTTCCTTTGTTGCAGTAGACTCAGCAAAAAAGAAAGAGCCTATCATACTATCAGCCATCAAACAGCACCAGAATAACTTTTGGACTCTCACGGAAGGTTTCAACAATACGATGTAGGTTTTTCAACTTCCTTATCCTCATGATGTGGCTATTAATATCGCCGGCTACATGAAAAGTTGCTTCGGTGGTAAAAAGACGTTGAAACGTCGTAGAAACTCAGCATCTGCTACTATACGTTGAAGTATATCAATAGGAGAGTCACTACGGCAAGGTATATCATTAGGGTAACTTGCAATAACTCCACTTTGTAGGTTTTGAAACGCTAACTTTGAAGCACTCCACTTAATGTTATGCGTGTCACTCCTATATCCCCTTAAAGCATTGCTTGTTGACCTTACAGGACTGCGAATTAAAGTTTGGTGGTTTCGTTCGATGTCATCTTCTGACGTGCATGACCGACCACTTCTTTCTCTATCCAACTCGCTTCCAGCATCCGAAAATCTTTTGTACTATATTAATATGATGTTTCGAAAAGAAGCAGCTTTATTTATAGTGCGACAAAATTTCTTTGAACTTGAATAACAGATTTTGTTTTTAAGAAAAAACCTCGCATTTTGCTCTTTCCGTTGGTGTCTTCGTAGCTGGAATTACAAGATAACCTTACTAAGCCAGTGCTATATAAATACCGCCATCTATGTACAAACAACTGAATCATTTTTATACCATAAAAAACAACTTGATGTCATGTAAAGCTATTTAGTGAAAACTGCACACTCATATGACAATTGGTTGATTTGATATTATTTTTTGAAACGTGTCGTGGATTTTTCGCTTATCCTTTATATGTAAACATATAGAGAGACGTTTTCCACGATATGTGGCACATTGTGATGGTTATTATATATATATATATTATTTACAGTTCATTATAGAAAGAAAAGCTAATTGAAAACACAAATCTTTGGTGCAAAAAATGTTGAACTGTAGATAAAGTAAAATATGTTTTACTGAATGAATTATTTATTCCATCACCCTTAAACAATGCTTTCTGTAAAAACACTAGTGATTGAAAAATATTTCAAATTTAATAGGTAAATAAATATGAATCATAAAAGTACGTAAATGTAATACAAAAGATGCATCCATTTCCTAAATAGTGAAAAATTATCAGTCTTCCTAAATAAAGTGCTTGGTCTGCTTCGACATCCTATTTTTCATATTCCGTAGTGACTTCAACCTAACTTAAAGTACATATTTAAGCCAAATTATGAACAATGAACATTGTTTAATGTAAGCAGTGTGTATGTATCCAATAGAATTAAGGGAACCAAAACAAAAAAACTTCCAAAATATCGATTATTTTTTAAAAATTAAAATAAAAGTTTATACAAATCTGTTTAAAAGGATATATTATTTATGGATATACGTTGAGTAGACGTATTTTAAATAATATTTTTTTCAAAAATACCTGTACTTATCTAAAGTAAGGTCAATGCTATGCTTTAGACTTCAATATCTCAAAATGTGTACTTTTTCCATAAAAGGAAGATTTTTTCAAAGTCTATTCAAGCGAAAAAAAATTGGTTTACAAGTGTAACATACCCTATAAGATATTTTAACACAGGCATTGTTTTTCTATCTGCTCAGAAAAGTTCATTTTGATTGTTGAAAAGGATGAAAAATGGTAATTTTTCAAAACAAAATATGAGGTGAAGAAAAATATCTTAAAACTATAAACTTTAAGTTTTTTAAAAATCCCTGTGTTAGAGATTTTCAAATGTGTCTGATAAAGAACCTTGATAAAAAAATTGAAATCAATACACAGAAAAGATTCTGAGAAAATGTTCCTTAAAATTTGACCATTTAACATTACGGAGATGGGACTGAACTGGTCCCCTTAAATGGTAAATATGGCTCAATAAATTATATTGCTCATTTAACCAATACTTTTATGTATACTGCCTCATATGAGGAAATGTATTATAGTGTTAAAGATCGTTCATTTTTAAGGAAGGAATTTATATGTGCTCAGCATCTCCATATTCGATTATTCTCTATCTAACGGTTTCTTTCTTCCACTTTACACTTTTTTGGCTTCTCAGAGTTTTAGACAGGTGTCAAAGAAAAAGGGGTCAAAGGTGCTTCAAGTCACATCTTCAGTAGTTTGGTTTCTCTTGACACTTGCGGGGAGCCTTTGTCATATCTTATCTTCTGATAAATCTTTACTTACCCAACCTGTAAAAACAGAACACTAAAATTGTAATTCAGTGTGTAACTAAAGTGTCATTAGATTTGTCGTAATTCTTTTACCCTGTTGACACGTTAGAGGAAACATTACGTATTTGTTTATTCATAAATGATTTGAGTTCTGCTGAAAGTTTATAACAAACTTTTGATCTCCGCTATAAATACCCATGAAGTAATTCTAAACTATTCTTAAAATTTCAGTTGGTAACATGTGATAACTCGAGGAAAAAGTCAGTAAATACAAATAGATTAATTTGAACAGTACACATTACTACATTGTACTTCATTGGTTTTTATGAATTTTTGATGGATATCAAAGGAATACGAGTCAGTGGTAGGGGAAGATGGGCCACAGTTTTACACGTTTTTTTTATTTTCAGCTGCGGCATCAAGATATTCTTCTATATGAAGCAAACAAAGCGCTTAAAATGAACTTTGATCTTTGACATACATCTTACTTATCATTTAAATTAAAAAGAGTAACATTTATTCCAGTATTTAATGTTTTTGGTAGTGATGTACATTGTACCAATGTACATCACTGTCGGGGTACAGCGCTACACACTTATGGAATACAGTGTTACGTTATTGTATCAATAATAAATATAAAGAATGGGCTTTTATTAAACTTCATTTTTATTGAAATCAGATATATTATAATCCCTTAAGCTGGTTTAAATTAATATGCTACTTTTGATTAGTTTACATATAATTGAACAGCTTTAAATGTGAGGAAATCATTAGCAATGATTGTAGCCAACAGTAACAAAGTATATAATAAAATAAGATTAAAGAAATTGTAAACATATTTCAGATTTTGATAGGAAGTTAAAACCACCAGGAAAATCAGCATTTATGCTTTTCTCATTGTCTCTCCTGATGGAAATGTGAAAAGAAGTTTGTCAATGATTTTTAATTTTTCAAATGAATAAATTTCATTTGTTCGTGAAAATTTATGTGATGAAAAAATTGTTTTGACGTACAACACTTCAAAATCAACATTGTTCTGATTCATAACTTCCCTAATAAATTAAATTTTATGTTCTTTAAGGTGTCCTTCTTCATCTATAGCGTAATGCAGAACTATAGTTGAAGTATATATAATATATAAATATGCAGACCTATAAGAGTAATAAAATTTATATTGTGAAACATATGCTTCTTTGTAATGTGTTAATTGGACAAATTATGTATGTAACAGTGTTCCGCATTTCATTTTGTAACACTGTTTCTCATCTGACATAGCTTGTAACAAAATTTGTTATGACTACATGATGTGAATTTAGATCATCTATTTTAATTCAATAGAAGCTATACACAATTAGCATTAGTGCTGAAATATTATTCATTATAAAATAAGCACCACTCACGAATAAGGAGAATTTTATAACAAGCACAAAATTTTACTTTTAACATGCAAAAATAGAGATTTGCCTACAGAAATGTAACTTATGATGAATATTCTTCCAAAACTCATGGACTTTGGAAAACAAGATGACTATCAAGATTGTAAGCAAATTGGAGCTAGTTTTGTTACCACTTTAAAATAAAATTCACTGTAATACTGCACCCCATCTAACACTGTGCCCACCTTCCTTTACTTCAAGTCACGTGTTCAGTAGTCTCGGTTGCTAATAACACTTGCGGAAAGCCTTTGTCATTTCTTATCTTCTGTTAAATCTTGACAAACCCCACCTGTAAAATCAGAGAACATATTAAAATTACTATGAATGCATAATAAAAGTATCATTAGATTAGAAGTAATACTTTTTCTCTATTGAAGTGTTATCAAAAACATTACGTATTTGTTTTCTCATAGAAAATTTGAGTTCTGCTGAAAGTTTGTAAGAAAATTTTCATCTGTGCTACAAATGTACATGGCAGATTTCTAAACTGTTCTTAAAATTTGTTGATAACTTATGATGATATAACTCGAGTGAAAATATGGTAAAAAGAAAAAAAATTAATTTGAGCTGTACACATTACTAAATTGTAAATGTAAATGCTGAGATGATTTTAAAAGAAATTTTTTTTCAATATTTTACGTCAATTAAACTACTGAGCACGAGTAGAATTCCCGGATATACTGTTACGTTGATTTTTGTTCACAGTGCTACAGTGAATAGCAACTATTGGTTGAAATAATCAGATTCTTTGGCCAAGAAAATCAAAACTGCTTACAGGTCGGCATGGAAGACATAATGGTTGCATAATATAAAATGCATAGAAATCCCTAAGATGTTAGGAAATCTAAGAAAAATAAAATTTTAGTATCATTAAGTCATGCATCTTCGATTCGACAAAGCTATTTAGAAACCTTCAATCAATGTTTCATAAATCGCGTATTCCTTCCTGCAATTTGTATTTTCACTCATCTTAAAGAACATGACAAATAAAAATTATCATGATTTCGATTACGGGAAAATAAATAACAGTCTCAAAAGTAAATCGTAACAAATGCCAAGAACGAACAAGAGATAATCGATTTTTTTTCGTATAGCAAATCGGAAACGATACTACGAATAACGTCATTTATTTTCGTTTGTCATTTGTTTTCAAGAAATATTTTTTTCTGTTCAAGAACAAGAGTGATGCAACTGGACAAACAGAAGAAACGTCGAAGAGAATTTTCAACAGTTGGAAAGTTTTAAAGATAAATGCAACTTTTCTGTAATGGATTGTTCCAATTTCACTAGAGCAAATGCTATCAAAAATGTATTAGATGCATTACTTTCTACGAGAATGCACTACTTGCTTACATCCATAAAATTTCTATTTTCGTTCCGAATCATTTGTTTTCATTTACTAGAGAACCCAGCGCTGCCAACTGACACAAATATGTTGTCTATTGATGTAAAAGTGGAACCAATATGTGAAAGTGTTCAATATATATTCAAGAGGTTGATTAAAGTTTCATTTTTAAACCTATACATATTTATTAGGTTCACTTAAACTTGAACTATAGAGTTATAAATTAAATTTATTTTAACTGTACAGCTAATTCCCTAGAACAACGGGATTTGCACTGAAAACATATTATCCACTTAACTTATTCTACATTTTTGGAAAATTTTTAGCATGTCCGTAGAACGGAACACTAATTTTATGATGCAAAATGTAATAAAGATTTTACCATGCACATGAGAGTAGAAAATATGCGCCTTTTTTTTAGAATACACCATTGTTATTTTAGTAGGGGATAATATTCGAACGCACGGAAATAAAATTCATTACATGAATAATATGTTAACATAGATATACACACACACACAAAATCGATTTTTTTAAATTCTAAATTATTTGTTTTTCATGTTTTCTAAAAATTTTCTCTGTAAAACACGTCTAAAACCATATACGTAACTAAAATGTTTACTATAAAAAGATGAAAAGTTAACAGATATAATAAAGAAATTTTACTGTCTGGCATTTCTAAAATGTCTCAATCAATTCTAATGCACTGAACTTTTCCATTTAATTTAAACTCTCTGAGCTTCAATAGATTTCCAAGTAGGGAGTATTACATTTATTCCACAGCACATATAATGACGATATAATCACATCTATTCGTTGACAATTCCCATAGGAAGATACGATATTTAAAAATCGTATCGTAAAAACAATTTAGAGGACATTTCAGTAAAGGCTACAGGCTGCAAAAGGGATAAGTGCATGGAAACACTCCTACAGAATTAAAACACTTTCGTGCCAAACAAATAAAATACTACTCGTATCATGACAGCATGTGATCTGATACAAAATACAAAGATTTACTTCATTTTGTCTAAGAATTTAGGAGGGTTTGCACGTTACTGACTGATTATGGGATGATCTTTCCAATACCAGAAATCCACTCATCTGATGGACACTCATTGTGGTTGCTTTACTTTCTTTAGGAGAAAAATAAGTAAGAAGTAGATATACAATGCATCTCTCAACAGCAGCAGAATTATTCTGCCTTTAGCATATTGATAGTATGGATCACTCTCCCATTGAATTAAATATCATTGATCTTGACCATATTAATTTAAGGTCTTTCATCGGTGGATCCAGATATCAAATGTATATTTATTAAATTTAGATTAGTAGTTTACGTTACATTTTAAATATTTTTAGCTGAGCCATTAGTGAAAATTCGATTATATTGCTGCGCTTTTTAAATAAAAAAAGGTGATTTTTTTATGGTAAAATTTTAAATCGAAAGTTAAAAATTCCTAACAAATGCTGTGTAGCAAGAAGCAATTGCTACATAGGTTGCGATACAATGGCCAATGAAATATAGTGATTACACAATGCATTGTAGGATTAAAACAATATTCAGGTAAACCTGATACATGCTGTTTTGTGTTGACGCGTAAAAAAAAAAAATGCCCAAAGTCAAAAGATTTAAAAATCTAAAACATGGATTATTTATTTAAGCATAAGCATTTTAAGATAATAATGATTTTACAATAATTAACAATATTACATCTAACAAAAATCAACTGCACGACACATAATTGGCTCTACCTTAAATTTATAATATTATATATTAATGTGCCTATAAGAGGAGGCAGGAACGAAAAAGATAGAAGAAAGAGGTAAAAGGGATAAAAAAAATGGCTCCGGGAGCTTAGTAACCAAGCTCTTGAATGCATCTCCACGGTGTTCCCACATCCAGCAAAAGACCCCTTTTGCAGACCGCAAAAGCGAAAGTCCAAAAGAGAAAAAGCCAAGAGAGGAGCTTTCTCGTTGTGTCCCCTTTTTATACCATCACTCTCCTGTTGCCACCATCCTTCCAGAAGTTTTGGGTAGGATCCCGTCTTGGCAAGCAAATTTTGTCATTGGCCCCGGGATGCTGATCGCTTCTTCGTTTCTGCATCTGGCCGGAGTCCACCCGCAATTTGGGGGAGTCGGGGTGGGGCGCAGACCGCTGTCGGACGATGAACTTGAGCGTTGACCCTATCTCTGCCGAATTCCTTCAGAGATGGGGAATAGTTTTTTGGGTCTGCTGCAAAGAGGTGTTGGGAGGAACGCAAAAAGCTTCGTTTCAAGAAAGGGACAATGGCTGACTGAAGACAGGACACCTTCATAGCAATGCACTTGGAATCATTTGAGCCGAAAAAAGAACCAGAGGAAGCCTCTGGTTAAAAACATATCCCACAGGAAAGTAAAGCAAACACTGGATAGAAAAACACAATATAATACTTAAATGAAAGCTTAATAATTTTTAAGGGTTTTACAGGCCAAGCAACTCTTCCGTACTTCCAAATATTTAAAAGTATACATTTACACTACAAATATACAAAAGGGGATGTAATGAAACCCTTTATAAGAGAAGAACTCCAAAGTTAAATTACTGGAAATAAAAAACTTATTGCAACACAACACAAAGATTCAAGAAAATAGTAAAAAATATTTCCGTAGGTTAGTATCTGTCCCGAAAAGTCGTATATTGTCTGCGAGACAATGAAAAATTCAGGAGGGTCCCTACATTGTCTGAGGTAGGTTAAATCTATCCAGAAGACCGTACCTTATAGGCCGAGTAAACCTGTCAAACGGACATTAGTCAGCAGACCTTTTAAATATTTCTGGAGGACTGTATTTAGTCTGAAAGCCAGTTTAACCTGTCCCGAAAGGCATACACTGTTATCCAGGTCAGCAAAACATGTCTGGACTACCGTAACCGATCTGCAGGAGGGTTAAACCTGTCCGGAAGGCCATACATTGATCTCCAGATCAGTGAATCAAATCTGGAGTGCCATATCTGGTCTGTTGCCGAGTAAAACTGTCGAGACGACTGAAATTTGTCCGTGGACGTGTTTATTTCCAGAAGGCCATATCCACGGGGCTGTTTAAAGCCGCCCGTAGACAGGGAGTCACTGTCCTGGTACATTGTCTCCAGGACAGTGAAATATGTCCGAAGGGCCCTACATTGTCTACGGACCGGTTGAATCTATACAGACAGCCCTACCTGGTCTGCAGGCCCAGTAAACCCTTCTAGATGACCGTACGAAGTCAACGGACCCAAAAAATATTTCCGTAGGACCATATTCTGTCTGCGGGCCGGTTAAACCTGTCCAGAAGGCTACACAATGGTCTACTTGGTGTGTAGGCCCAGTAAACCCATCTAGAGGACCGTACGTTGTCAACGGGATCATAAAGTATATCTGGACCATATCCGGTCTGCGAGCCTGTTTAACCTATCCAGAAGGTCACACATTGGTCTCCATGTCAGTAAAACATGTCTTGAGGACAAGTAAAATTTCAAGGAGTGTCCTTCGTCTATGAACCTGGTAAATATTTCTAGAAGACCATATCCATTCTACGGGCCGTTTAAACTTGTCCGGAAAGTCCTACATTGTCTAGAGGATTGTGAAATATGGCACAAGGGCCGTACATTGTTAACGTGCACATTAAATCTGTCCAAGAGGCCGTAACTGGTCACCAGGCAGAGTAAACCTATTAGGAGGGCTGTACTTTGTAGGCCGGGTAAACCTGTTTAGAATGACGAACATGGCTCGCGGGCTGGTTAAACCTATTTGCTACCTCTCATTACCTTACTAGTATAAATTTTTTAGTGATACGCCACCTGATCAAAACCAAAGCAACAATTATTTATTTCTCAAAGAACTAAGAAAACAGTGTTTAATCTCAGTCTTCAAGTATGCAATTCTTGAAACACAAAAAAATGATTCGCGATTCGAAGTTATTTTCTAGTCGAGGTCACACGAAGCAGTGCATATTTACTGAAGACTATGTCAACTCACGTCTACAATCCTAAGTTGCGTGATATGAAAACTACAGTGCAACTGTAGAGGAGGTTGAAGATGGAGATTAATATTTCAACAAGGGTAGCAAATGGAGAACAAACACGGAAATAGTGATATCTGTTTCTATTGTTCTGTGAGCGTTGTGGAACACGCAAGCTTTGTGCAGTATATAGCATTCCTCTGTGAACTTTAATCTTTTGTTGCTAGCTGAAGAGTAGCAATTTCTTTTCATGTCAGAAAACTTTATTCAAAAAGAATTGAAAAGCGAAACACTAAGCGTATTTTGTAATTCCAGTGCGGACTATGGATTAAAGTTCTGTTTATTTTCATGTGTTACCTAATATATAATTTTCTGAAAGAAATGAACTGTCCTGAAGTATGTTTCAAATGCATAGCATTTAGAGCTAAACACTAATCAAGGTGAGTGATGTGTGAATCAAATAACATTACAATAAATTTCAATTTTTCAACTGTGTTTATTCTCAGTACATCAGATGTAATAGAGATAATTTAGATCATTTTATATTTTATTTACAGAAAAAGAATCATTATTAACCAGTAAAATGATAGCTTTACCAGTTAATAACATTTGTTTAATGGTCATGTTTACATATTGTCTACTTTATTTCGTGATCTTTGACTTCATGCAATTCCCATACGAAGTAAGCAGATACGATGTTTCATATTTGACGTACCTTTTAGAAAAATAAAATGATTATGTATACTTTTAAATAACTAAACGGCTACTAATAAATTTAATTTTAATAAAAATTAATGAATTAATTATGCTGATTAGTTTAAAATTAATTATATTTAAAATGTAAAGAACATATTTTAATACATTTATACTTATTGCAAATAGTGATTAATTGTTTGGTGAATTACATTTATGTCTACGTACAGTTTCTCAATGTTCTTTATTATTAAAATAAGATCTAATTGCGCAGTACTGTGCAATTAATCATATTGCCAGGTGTTTGAGGTGTGTTACTGGCATGATCAGGTAGCTTCTCTGCCGCTGTGTAAGTTTGGTAAGATCTTGCCGCGAAAGCAGGTTGAGGTTCCAATTGCACACTAGATGCTAGGACCCTCCAAAATAATCTTCTCGACCAAGAAAAGTATTCCTATTTTCCTTCTTCGCTTTTAAAGTTCTTCCCCGAGAAAAGGCACACCGCATTTTTTTGTTTCATCAATGGGTCATTCCACGTCAGTTCAACCAGGGTCCGACACCCATGGTCTCAGATTTTGATGAAACTTGGCATGTTTGTTCCTTTTATGGATTTAAGAACACGTATACACTTTTTTTGCTCCATCTCAAATGGCTTATGTTTTATAGCCTGTTAAAGTTTTTGGAATTTTGCGGTTTTTAATATCGATCAGACATAGGAAACTGAATTTGTTTTTTATAGAAAATAAATTATATCTCCCTTGTTTATCAACCAATGTTGATGACATTTTTTAAGAGTTTACATCAATATGTAAAGAGTCCAGAAAAAAATAAATTATAGCTGCAAGTATCTTATACATAGTCAGAACAAATTTCCAAAGTTCTATTTAAAGATTTTAGTAATAAAATGGCGAGTTCTACGGTAAGTGGAATATCTTCAAAAGGGGTTAAGGACAATCAAAAATTTTTTTTTGTATTCTTGTTCTAAAAGATATGCTCTACTACATGAAAAAATAAACTGAATGGTTTTTTAACTCCTTTATTATTTTTTCTCACTTTAAGATAGAAATCACTTGACTCACTAATTTTCTTAAAAACGTTAAATTAAAGTTAAAATTTTAGTAAAATTTTAACTACAAATGTCACATATATCAACCAATTTCAAATAAAATTAGACAAACCTAACACAAATTTAAAATTATTAAAGTAATATAGTATAATATTAATATTGTTAATCAGGCCTGTGTGTGTGTAAAAAAAAATGTTTTAAAATAGGTTATCCACAATTATATCTTGAGATTATTTAGAAATAAGATAATTAATTTCTTTATTTTCAACAATTAGGTCTAATTAAAGTAAATAAAATTACATCACAATTTAAATTTTGTTTTAAAAACTAGTTCTAAACTAGTCAACTCACTAACACAGTAACTTATTTCAAGAAATATTATAAGCAATAAATACACTCAAGCTGTGACAAAAAGATGTGTCTTCAATTTTGATTAGTACCTGATATGGTGTGTTTTGGCTGGTGCCACTAGCACACACTTAGTGTATGTTTGCATAATACATCAAAATGTGATTTTATTGATTCACTGAGCAGATATTGAAGAGGATTAGAAAGACCTTTTTCATATATTGTTTGTGACGGAACTGTAAGAGAATGTATGCTAAGGCATTGCGACAAGTGTCCATCAAAATATAGCCTTGTCCAGTTTTTACAGTCAAAATTTGAGAACTATGATGATGAAGACCCTGTCGAGTACAATCAGTGGGTTTTGACTGATCGAACTGAAATGATAGGGTGTTCGAGCTCAGTTGATGAGGTTAGTGATAACTTAGTAGAAAAAACTGAACAGGTCAATACCTCATTCATACATTGCTAAATCACAAGATTCATTTATTAAAAGTTTAAATGAAACAGTTTCCTTAAATACAGCTGTTATCTCTGTATTTTAGTGAAAATTATGCTTTCACAATACAAAAAGAGGCGCAAGGTTACCACTGGACATCAGATTCATGCACTATTCATCCTGTCATTATTCATTCACTGCAATGATGCAAGCAATAAAAAACTGAATTTACCTCTTTGTATCAAATTTGATGACCTTAAACATGACGCGAGTATGGTGTATAAGATCCAAAAAACTGTAACTACCTTTCTGAAAGAACTACCCACATAGCAAACATTCACTACTTCAGTGACTGATGTACTCTCTGGGCAATATAAAAATAAATACAACCTCACTAATCTGTGGGTGCATGAAAAGGACTTTCAACTAAAAGCCCAGTGGTCATTTTTTGCAACCAGTCGCGGTAAAACAGAATGTGAAGGAATAAGGGTTTAACGTAACCCCCCCCCTAGGAAGGAAAGTCTTCAATGACACCTGGAAAGATAAATTAAAACAGCAAATGAACTTCGAGTTATGCAATTCCAACATTACAAATATTAACTTCCAACTTATTTCTAAGACATATCCTGGATGTTTTATTGCTTGTGTTTATGTGACAGCTTATGGTATTTTGGTATGGTGAGTGAGGTGAATGCAGAAGAAGATTCCACTGTAAAGTTTTTACATCCTCATGGATTACCACCATCATTTTTCTGACCCAAAAGGAAAGATGAATGTGTTGTACCGATCCCTAACGTCATTGCAATTGTGGAACCCCTAAAACAATGACTGGAAGAACTTACAAATTATCTCAAGTATGCATGATGCATGTTCAATCAACCTTATGAAAGCACTGTAGAAAATTAAAGAATTATTACCTAGAATTTGAAATATTTCAATGGTAAGCTTTATAATACATTTTCCATTCCAGATGCATTATAAATATTCAAATTTTATTACAATTTCATTAGAATTGTTGTTCGAATTTAACGATTTCAAGAAAATGAGAGTCATGTGATTTCTATCTTTAAAGTGAGAAAAAATAATAAAGGAGTGAAAAAAACATTCATTTTATTTTTTTATGTGGTAGAGCATATCTTTTAGAACAAGAATACAAAAAAAAATTTGATTGTTTTTAACCCTTTTAAAGATATTCCACTTAGCGTAAAACTCGCCATTTTATTTTTTAAATCTATAAATATAACTTTGGAATTTTTTCTAACCATGTATAAGATACTTGCAGGCATAATTTATTTTTTTTGGACTCTTTACATATTGATGTATACTCTTAAAACATTTCATCAACATTGGTGTATAAACAAGGGAGATATAATTTATTTTCTAAAATAAAGAAATTCTGTTTCCTCTGTCCGATCGAAAAAACCCGCAAAATTCCAAAAACTTTAACAGACTATAAAACATAAGCCGCTTTAGATAGAGAAAAAAAAATTATATGTGTTCTTAAATCCATAAAAGGAACAAACATGCCAAGTTTCATCAAAATCTGTGATCATGGGTGTCAAATCCTTTTTTTCTGGATGATTTGACATTGATTGACCCCATTGTCATCTATTTTACTCAGATCTCAGTCAATGGTTTTCAGTTCCTTTCCTCCCTTCAGCATTATCTGGTTAAGAGTCTTTCGATTCCACTATGGCAGTTCTGAATTATGATTAGGTAACCAACTGAGGGTCATAAACCAACCATCCAACCAGCAGTTTGCCCTGCATGTTATCCAATTTTAGGCATTTTGACCTATAGAATCTGTTCTAGCTTTCAACCAATATTATTTAGTCATGATGGAGGTTGCATTGTACGACAAAGGTGATAGTAGACTTTTTGGTACTCTCGTGATAGCAGGAGGGATAAAAAATTTATGAACGATTAAGTTTTAGGATGCTAAAGTTGTGCTGATCGAAACATTATGTGAATAGTAACAAACCTATCATTTAGAGAGAAATTAATGCTTTAACTAATTAAATATTTTTTGAGCTTGGATTAAGTGCGTTTGAAAAAATCATTTGGTCATAGTATTTTACTACTATTACTCTTTTGAAGTCACCGTTTAATTTTGTGTAACGCGTTATTACCTAAAATTAATTGTTTTGTTTTGTAAAATATAGAGAACTATACCGTTAAGAAAGGAAAAGTAAATGCACTATGTAATCTTGCATTTTTTAGTTAATTATTACTAATTCTGAAGTAAACATACAAATGTTTACTTAAACTTGTCATTGAAGCAAAATTTGATGATGGCTAAAATATGTTCACATAATTAATGTCTATTAGAATATCTTCCAGCCTTCTTTCGCAAATTTTTCAAGTACTACTCATTTACTCAATTCTTAAACCTAAAAGAGGAAAATTTGTTAGAGTTAATAATACTAAGGAACAACTATTTAATTATGTTTAGATTCAAAATATTTATAGTTTTTTTAACATTCAAGAGAAAAATAGTAGAACTCTCTGACTGATCCTGATATCTATCTTTTAATATTTTCAACCTTACGGGCGAGTACCGGGTGTAAAATTCTTAGGAATAAAATGTATTCGTACTACTGTAGTGTATGTGTGGTTATACTTAAAAATGAGACATCGGTAAAAATTTATCATGTTTAATATGATCTGGTGCTTTTATATTCATATTATTAGTAATTATCAAAAGATGTGTGTAAATATTTTATAAGCAGTAAATAGTTTCATGCTACGAAACTTTTCCAAACCTCGTCTTCAAATTTCAGAATGTTTATATCTGAAAACTTTCAAAAGAAGAGAGAAAAAATTCAAATATAATGCATCAAATGCAAGAAGATTTATGTAACAAAAATGGCGTAAAAGGAGGATTGCAGAATATTTCAATTACAATAAAGAAAAGGAGGATGAATTTCTAAGCGCAAACACTTATTTGCAGATTAAGTATTTGAGTGAATAAGTTTACGTCTGAACGAGAAATGATTCTCGGAAAATGTTTTCAACTGAAATACACGTTATGTTTATACTTGAAAAGATAAAAGGAAAGGAAGTTTAATGCGTATGCATGTATTGAGACGTCATCTCTCTGTAACAACATAATATTCAAATATAATGCATTATTAAACAAATATGAACTTTAGTTACATTTAGTACTAAATTAAAAAATATTAATTAAATTAGTTCATTTCATTAGTAATGTAAACATTAAAAATCCGTGCAATTCCTGTATTTTAGGCGTATGTAATTGGATTATATACACAGTCTAGTCACATTAATGTGACCACCACCTACTTTCAACGTCAACGTGAAATAACCAATCACAAAAGGCAGGTGGCAGCACATTGCAGTGGAGTGTATATAAAGGATGTCCTAGGGCATCGGAAAGCATTTCAATCATTGGCGTAATGCAGAAACGTAGCTATTTATCCGACTTCCAAAAGGGCATGATTATTGGCTTTCGGGCCAAGGGTGGAAACATTTCGGAAACGGCTAATTTTGTGAACAGTTCGCGTGCCGCCGTGATAAAAGTATACCGTACATAGCAAAATGGCACTATCCAAAATCAGCGGCACATGTGGTGCACCACGGGCTATAGAGGGCAGAGGCGAAAGAAGGCTACGGAGATGTGTTGAAGCGAATAGACGTGCAACTGATGAGCAACTAACCGCCCAGATTAATGAAGTGGCTATCAAGAGTGTAACCTCAACAACGGTTCAGCGAACGTTGCTGCGCATGGGCCTCCGCAGCAGTCGCCTGGTTAATGCACCTATGCTGACTGCTGTTCATAGGCGACGAAGGCTGGAATTTGCACGCCAGTACCGCAACTGGATGTCCACAGAGTGGTGACATGTGGCTTTTTCCGATGAATCACATTTTATGCTCCTTCGGACAGATGGACGTTGGCGTATACCGCGTGAAACGTCTGAAAGCAAACACCCTGCAACAATTGCCGGAAGAATCCAGGCTGGAGGAGGGAGCATTATGGTTTGGGAAATATTTTCCTGGCATTCACTGAGTGCACTCATCATTGTGGAAGGCACGATGGATCAGCACAAGTACGCATCTTTCCTTGCGGACCATGTCAACCCCTACATGCGAATTATTTTCCCTCAGAATGATGGCATCTACCAGCAGGACAATGCGAGTTTTCATACAGCTCGCAGTGTATGTACGTGGTTCGAAGAGCACCAGGATGAGTTTACCGTACTCCCTTGGCCAGCAAACTCACCGGATTTAAACCCAATCCCGAATCTGTGGGACCACCTCGATAGGGTTGTTCACTTCATGGATCCTCAACCGCGTAATCTAGCGCAGCTGACCACGGCACTGGAGTCGGCATGGCTCAACATCCCTGCGAACACCTTCAGAAACCTAATTGACTCTCTTCCTGCACGTCTCGCAGCGACACGCTCTGCCGAAGGTGGTTATTCTGGCTTTTGACAGGTGGTCACATTAATGTGACTGGACTGTGTATTACAAACTTAGACGAACTTACGTATTACCATTACAGAAATAAATACCATATTAATGTTGCATACATAGAAAATAATTTATGCAAGAATTGCTATAATAACATCTTTATTTCAATAAGCATTTTCTTTTACATCTTACACAAAGCATTCGCACGATTTAATATACAACTGAGTTATGCAGTTTAAAAAAATATAAAACTTTATGAGACAATGGATTGAAAATGTGAAAATATTTCTGTATAATGCTTTCTCCTGCAAGCAATTTCTAAAAATTTCTCCCATTGCAAGCTTCAAATATGTTGATTGTAACAAGATATTCTCCTTTTTGTACAATGTATTACTATTTCAATTCGGAAAACATTTTCTGAGATGTCAAAGAGTAAACTACAAATAACTTTAATACGTCACTGACGTATGTCTCAAATTTATCTCATTTGTGTACAAGCGGGGCTCGATATTTCTATTCTAAATAGAAAATATCGGAATAAATTTGAAAACATTTATTCTAACTCGGAATAAATTCTTTTATGAAATTTTCAAACAGTAAAATACATTATTTAGAGCTTATTTCGAATTCATATTTCATTTTATGTTATTTCGTTATTTTTGCAGTACACGAATTTTTTCAACTTACACATACGCTCTATAACAAACAAATCGAAGCACCAAGAAGGAATTGTCCGATTGCGATAAGAATGAGTGGATGTGAAGAACATACATAGAAAAACAAACGATTAAGATTTCAGAGCAATTAAATGATTTATTTCAGAGTTTGACCGTTACAAATTGAGGAATTCAATAAGGCGTTGGTCCACGTCTGGCCTGGGTATAAGCTGTCACTTGGCGTGGCATAGACTGGAAAAGTTCCCGGATGGTGTCCTGCGGAATTTCTTTCCAAATTGTCTCCAACTGTCGGGCTAAATGATCTACATTCTGTGATGGTTGTAATTGAATTCTCATAACGTCCTGAAATGTGCTCTATGGGAGAGAGATCTGGAAACCTAGCTGGCCTAGGAAGTGTTGAGAAAGCTTGAAGACAATTCATTGCTACTCGTGCCGTGAGCGGCCGGGCATAATCTTGTTGAATTAAGTCCGAGATGTCGCAAAAGGAACTGTAACACAACCGGTCATAGAATGTCGTCTACGTACCGCTGTGCTGTAAGTGTGCCAGAAAGTACTACCAAAGGGGTCCGGTTGTCAAAGAAGATGGCACCCCAGACCATCAAGCCCTGTTGTGGGCATGTGTGGCATTCGATTGTAAGGGCAGGATCCCCACGATGCCCTGGACGTTCCCCAACCCGTCCGTCGTTGTCCTCAGGACACAGTTGGAAGCGGGACTCGTTACTAAAGACTATACGTCCCCAGTCAGTGCCGGTTAACCGAGCCCGGAACAACCCTCTCGTGGTGCGTTGAATTTGATTTTGTTATCGAGTGTACTTTCGTACTGATATTGTACTGTTACTTTTCTTGTGTTCGAGTGAGATGTTATTTCCATAACTATTAACTTAGCTAAGTTAAAACTGTTTTTATATCTGCTTTAATATTTAACAATAACTATGTGTTTGTTTTACAAATCATAAGATGCATTTTCAGTCGGTCGTTAGAAATTTAATTTCAATCATACTTATTTTTTTTAAATGTGTGAAAATAATAAAAATATAGGTAACAGTACTTACTATCACGTAATTGTTATTGTATTTCAAGCCTACATTTATAAAACGTAGCATGTTATGTTAAAACGGATACTTAAATTGGAGGGTACTGTCATCAAGATATTGGCGATTTTTTTATGATGACGTAAACAAGATCTGCTCAATTGTTTTCTAATAACAATGTATTTCGTCCAAGATCAGTTTTCCAAAGATGAGATACCCCATTAAGACAACCACCAGGAGATTTTAAAACCAGTGGACTTACTCATTTGATATCATCTACTTTAAAATATTATACCAAAACTCTTACTGCTTAAAAGACTTAAGTACTCACTCTACTTAAGATATTTTATTGATATTATGTTCCACATAATTAGGGATATGATTTGGATTATTTAAGCACAACAAAAAACGTGTTCCTATTTTGAAAATTTATAAAACATTCCTATGGTCTTCCAAAAAACTTTTACCATGAAAAAGTTCCCTTTCACTTCCTGAACGAGTACTTATCTGAACTTTCCTCTCGACTGAAACCACTGATCACTTTTCAAATACATTGCGTCACTAAATTCTATATCCTGAAATTTCACTTTACGAAGAGTTTTGTGAACAGAAGTGAAATATGAGGTTTTAGCGAAACTTTTCCAAAATGACTTTTTACAGAAAACCTTCCACATTGACAAAATAAGGACTCTAAAATAAATGTTAAAAATTTCTTTGAACTGATAGAACAATCTAAAAATACCATTTTGCTTAAAAATCATGAAATATGTTTGAAAATGTTCCTACAAATGCACTTAATCAGCTTAGTTCTTCGTGAAGCGTACTTCATTTCACTCGAATACCATTTCTATCTTGTTCAAAAGATGCAAGGTTATCAAAATCCTTAATGTAAACAATTAATTAAATTATAAAGAAACATCCTATTCAACCGAATATGAGGAATGTAAAAACAGGTTATACAAACAATTTCATCTATGTCGTCATGTAAATATTTTCTTTCAGTTAGCGATTTTGATTACCTAAAGATGAAGAACAACTTATATTTTAAAAACATTTCTGCTTTATACCAAGATTCTAGTCCAAGGTAGACAAACTCATGCCCAGAGGGTAAATTTATACCCAATAGGTCGTTCTCTATACATCCAATAAATTACTTTTCCTCATAATTTATTTTTCATGTTCGTTAAACATTAGTTATGTTATTTGAATACTTTAAAACAACAAATAAGGTAAGACGAATATAATTATTTTCTACATCTTTTACTATTGAAATATGGTAAGTATTTTTCTGTGTTTCCTATATTTCTCTATTTCAAATAGTGAATGTGTTATATGTTATACTTGTATGTCATTGGAATAATATATTTGAGCTAAACTGTGACTGGATTTTTCTACACTGGTAATTTAATTATTTACTGGGATTGTTTTAACGCTTTCAATTACCAAAAATATCGGGTTTATTTCGAAGTTTCATGGGAATCTTTCCTAATTAGAGCATAAAATATTAGGTAATAATGATAAAAATAGTTAAATACTCATTTGTAATTTTTATAGTAGCATATAGATTAAATAGTAGCATATAGTTAGAAAAACCATTAATTGAAATTGTTTTTTAGAAAAGTGCATCAGTTCATAAAAACTGCTAAGATATTTTTGGATACATTTGGAGTCAACAGCTTTTCATTTATCAACAATGAATAGTGATATTTTAAAACGTATAAACATCTATGTCATATCTGTCGTTAAGTGGTACAGGCGATAATACATTTATAATATTCATTGCAAAATAATGTACACAATAAGCATATGTATTAAGCAATTGATTAAGTAATATATATGTGTAAAATATTAATCAATTACATTAAGGAGACTATATTGTTTAATTATTTATGTTCAGTTAAAGTTCTGAATAGTAATCATTGAAACAGGTGCAGCCGAACAACGATCTATGTTGCATAATTTCATAGTAGAGGTGTCATAGAGACAAACATGCTGTGGAAATTATTTGAATCCTAGATGGCGCTGGCGTCGTTGACGTCATGCGCCTTTCCTGCTCTCCCACACCTACAGCTTTTGTCAGTTGATTAATTGAAGTTCGACTCGATTCGATTTCGAAAGAACCTAAGCGTTCTTAATTTGATTGATTTGATTAATCTCGATTTGTATTAATATGTAATATTTTATATGTCTGTAAATAGTGTGTAAACAGTAATTAAACTTTAATTTAACTGAAAGAATCTTTAATCGTCATTTTGTGTAGATCTAAAAAAATACCACTGAACCAATTCAATAATAGAAATCCTGCCATTTTGGGTCACATGTGTAATGAGGGGTCAAAGATGAATTAAAGCAAGTTTTTTGGAGAGTGGTACTCAACGGCTTGAATTTTTGGCTTTTGTGCTGGGGTGTCGTTGATCACGGTTGTGACACTTCTGGAACTATGCTACATGACTTGGGAGGTGCTGTTTTCACTTCTTAGTTCATCGATGAGCACGTGCATCACAGGTCATAAGCTTCAACCGTCCAAAATATATCTCCTTCTTAGACTTTAAAATTTCAATTCTTCCCTCTTGCTGGCACCACACCATTAAAACCAAGGTTCGTAATCAATGATCTGACAAAGCCAGTGAGTCCTCTCATCCCACAGTAAATAATTCTGGTTGTTCAATCCCTCGCATTTTCTTGTAGATATCGCGATGTATGTCATATTCTAGTTAGATAGTTATCCAGTACAGCAGTGACCTCATTATGACAGTACCAATGTATCGAAACATTTAAACTGTGCTGTGTTTCGTAAATTCGATACGCACGTGTGACTACTTGCCGTTGACTATTGTGTACCCTTTACCCCAACCCCCATAAGAATTATGTTATGCATTACTGTTTCTATTCACAATTTAATATTTTAAATTATTCTGTCTAATTCCATATTAAATATTCCAATTCAAATATAAAAATTCTGAATTTCTTTGGAGATTCACGATTTTTAATAGAATTACACAACAATTTTCTTTCAATACTCTATCATATACATGTTCATATTGAAAACTTCGAACTAGGATACACGATATTTCGGTTTCACCCTCTTGACCGCAAAATGTCGATAGCACCCTCTAAGAGAAGGATATTAACGATCCCGAGAATTGAACACTTTCTGCCACCTACGCCAAAGAGAACTTTTCTTTCATCGGAAATCTCATTTCTTTCGCAAACACATTGTTCGGATTATACTTTTCCCCCGGTCTTTACGACGATGTAATACCACGGTATTTACTGAGGCGTAAACCGTAATTCTTATTCTTTTGTTGGGCGCATAACCAAATCGAATAAAATCACACACCACTTAATGTTCATTACGCTGCATCCGCGAGCCTTGGCTGGGAATCGGTGATGAGATTAAAACTACTTTCGAAGATTATTTCACACCTGACACTTGTTCTGAGGAATGATAAGGGTTCAAAAGTGTTCCAACTCAAGAATCAATCACAGATTTCTTTCACTGAGTTTTGACTTTACACGAAAATGCTAACCCTTTGCACCAAATGTGTATATATATATATATATATATATATATATATATATATATATATATATATATACAGGGTGGTCCCGAATTCATGGTACAAACTTTAATGGTAGGTACAGGACATTGTAACAATGATTTATTGTATAGGAATGTATAGTCGCAAGTGACGCGGTGAGGCGAAAACAGGGGAAATAACGGCCGAAAGGGAAAACAAAGATTTTATTGAAAGCGTTGTTGACAAGTGTCATGTTTACAGTAATTGTTCAAAA
Organism: Metellina segmentata; assembly: GCA_947359465.1. Lineage (NCBI taxonomy): Eukaryota > Metazoa > Arthropoda > Arachnida > Araneae > Tetragnathidae > Metellina > Metellina segmentata. The sequence continues at coordinate 66,885,399 of OX375874.1, read as the reverse complement.
TTGCGTCCACCAGTATCGATACATGCTTGACAGCGTCGGTGGAGCGATTGGCGTACACGTTCAAAGATGCCTGGTATTTCACGCACACCTGCAGCAGCTACAGATAAGCGAGCGACGAGATCCTCATCTGAGTCAACTGGAGTCTCATAAACAAGATGCTTTAGATGTCCCCATAAAAAGTAATCGAGGCTCGATAAATCGGGAGATCGGGGTGGCCAAGGGACTGGTCCACCACGCCCAATCCATCGAGTACCAAACGTGGCATTCAGGTAATTCCGTACATCAATGCTGAAGTGTGCTGGCGCCCCATCGTGCTGAAACCACATGCGGTTACGAATGGCGATCGGAACATCATGCAGCAGTTGTGGTAACACTTCTTTCAGAAAAATAAGATAGCTTCCGCCAGTGAGCCGCGTGGGTAATAAGTATGGGCCAATCAAAAAGTCGTTCACAATACCAGCCCACACATTAATACTGAAACGTTGTTGAAACGCATGTCGACGCGTTGCATGTGGATTATCGGTTGCCCACACATGGGAATTGTGCGCATTAAAGACACCCTCGCGTGAAAATGTCGCTTCATCTGTAAATAGCACATAATCTACGAAATCCGGCTGCAACGCACATTGCTGCATCACCCACAGGCAGAAGTTCACGCGGCGAGGATAATCTGCCGGATTCAATGCTTGTACTTTCTGAAAATGGAAGGGGTGTAAGCGATTTTCGTTTAACACTCTGCATACAGTCTGATGACTCACACCTACGTCACGCGCAACAGTTCTTGTGCTTGACTCGGGTCTATCAGCCACAATGTTCAAGATGCTTTCTTCCAGCCTTGGAGTGCGTACAGCTCTTACTCGACCAGCGCCATGTCTGTTGACGTCGAACGCACCTGTTTCACAAAGTTGGCGATGTAACCGTTGAAAAATTCTATGATCCGGCATTCGTCGATCAGGATACTCCGCGCGATACATTCGTAACGCAGCTCTGCCGTTACCATTTGCACGGCCGTACATGTAATGCATGTCTGCTTTTTCTGCATACGTAAAGTCACCCATCGTCTACGGCAGCACAATTGTGAATGGCGCTTTTCCCTACTGCGATGCATCATGTTCAACAGCGGCTAGACATCTACTGCCCTCTACCGGCAATGATACCAACCAATCACTCCATTTCTCTTTCCTTTTATTTCCCCTGTTTACGCCTCACCGCGTCACTTGCGACTATACATTCCTATACAATAAATCATTGTTACAATGTCCTGTACCTACCATTAAAGTTTGTACCATGAATTCGGGACCACCCTGTATATATATTAGGGTGGAGCGAAAAACACGAATTTCGGAAATTGAAAACGCCTATGGTGGGAATAGTTGGGAACAACCATGCTTATTAATAATACAAAATATGAGCTAAATCAATTAATATCTTCAGGTGCCAAAATCACTTTGAAATTTCGAAATTTTGGCAATTTATTCACAAAAATAATAATAACGCATTTAAAAAATTTAATACATCTTATTTAAAGCCATGAGTGGGTGAAATGAACTTCCCTGCTTGTAAAAAAAAAGTGTTACACCTAACATTATCCCGGAAATTAAAAAAATTCCCCCTTGTTTAGAGTGCTATATCACGCACGTCTCCACTCTTCTCAATAGACTCATCATTGCGTTCCTCAACTACTAGGGTGCACGAGCGCTACCCTTTCCACGCTTGTTCATATGGGGTAAATAACTCGTATTTCGCCACATAGATTGGAGGTGTCTAGGTTTCTTTAAATACCCGCCCACTTTTTTTTGTAAACATCTAGTAGGTGTATCATCCTGCAAATGCCCTACCGATCATGTCTATCGAGGAAAACTAATTCCTTTGTTCAAATTGATTCGCTTTCGTTTATTGGTGCGTATTTTACTGTTTATTTATAATTATTTTAGATTATTTTTTACATAGAATTTTAATCTTTAAGTTCAGTTTTGTGTGGGTTTTGTTTGTTAAGGACCCACGGTTCTGTGAATAAGTCGAAATGCCTAGGACACTTTCATTAGATGTATGTCCCGTGTTTGGAATGGCTGAAATCATGAAGCCTAACATGCTTCCAACATATGCAGATGTTATGAAGTATTATCTTTACATATAGAAAGATTATAAAGAGATGTTAGTATGTGGCTGGTGTATGTTCAATTTTAATTAAAGAGCTTAAAGGATTATGGGGAAAAAGTTCGATTCCAACTGTAACAAACCATCAAATAATATATATATCCTGAAAATATACCATGAAGCATATAGAAATATTAAGAAACTATTAAAATTCCTGGCAAACTAGATTTCTCGAAAAAGCTTGTGTCCTTCAGGTAATCAACAGAAAAAAAATCTATTTGATATTAGCATTTGTAAATGCAATAACTTTCTCAGTTGTACTTTCAAAATGAAAGTACTTATTGCTGGAAAGAGCTTTTTTAACTTCAAAAATTGGCCATTGGAAATATTGACATTAAAACCAGCAAAATGCTTGAAGAAAAGATTGCAGTGCAAAGAAAGATAAGTAGAGAGCCAAAACGTTCAGCTCAAAGATTGTAAAGGAAAACAATCCAAAATACGCTCGCCCTCTATTACGGGAGCTACTTTGAGTTTTAATTTGCTTAAGAATTCTATGACACTATAAACACAATCATTGATAATAATTCTCCTTCAACTTCGCAAACGAGAACTAAACTTCTAAAAGTAGCTCGGGCTTGTAGCGTGAATATTATGTGTTTATTTTTGTCTTATTTTTTTAGATTGTAGGATGGTAGTATAGTATAGTATGGTTAGACAATTGGGATTGTGATAATTTTAGGATGAGTTGAAGTGGTTCCTTACTTACTAAAGTATTAGCAAGAGGACTTCAATAGCAATAACCCTAGGTTTCCCATAAAAAAATAAGGTGACTTCTTCAAAAAAAATCAAGAGATAAAATAAGATTTCGATACGACCTGTGATTCTCAAGATGACATTATCTGATTCTTCCAGTATTGAGGAGAGTCTTTTCTGATGAGAAGACTGGATCCGAATTTGGAACCAGGTGAGTGTTGAACTTTCGTGACTAATCGGTAATGCAGTGGGGACAGTGGAAACGACGGCCACTTCCCAACTTTAGTTATGGGGAGAAATAATAGGATTTGGCATTACTTCAGATAAAATGGTAGATCTTTCTTGATGAAGACACTGACCGGAGTATTATGATTTTTGATGACACAGAATCAAAAATAGATGATTGAGAGTGGAAACATTTCTTTTATTCCAATACGAGGAGGAGTTTCTATTACTTCAGCTTCACATCGGCGAGGGTCCATGCGTCCATCCTTTGATGTGGTTTGAAGGGGTAGGTGCGTTGTTCAAACAAGGCAATCTCTGACGTAGAGATCCTTGTCGGAGTAGGGATTCAGCGAAAAATACACGGAAAAATTAGGAAGAAACCGCACCGGGACGGTATTCCCAAAGGCCTCTACTCTTCGAAGAAATTGAAAGGGTTGGAGGTAACTGCGGGATCAATGCAAAGAATTGTTGAAGCAAAAGAAATGTTGAATAACAGGAGCGACCATTTCCGTCAGGAAGATTAGATGGTTGAAAGGGATGTTCCTTTGGAAGTTGATTCAGTTCCCTTCGGTCAAACACTTCCTTTCCACTCCACGATCCACAGAGTTACCCCGAACAATCCAGGCAGCCGTAACAAATATTACGTCCTATGACGTGGGTGAAAAGTGAGAGTCTGGGGAAAATCACGCCAACACCTGTTTTTATGGGATGAATGGAAACTGCGATTTTGTCGCCAATTATGTTGCCAAACTCCATTTTTGATGGTTTATCTCCATCCGAAATCCAGTCAAAAACCGCCAAGTGGCAACCCCACTTTGCGTCCTCCCTGGTCTGAATGAATGAAATTGAATAAAGTAGATTATAAAATCAATCCTTCATAATATCGACTAGAAACAACTATCAAAATGACCACAAGGTCTTAAAGCACATTTTGACAGGTGTTCAGAAGCCGTACGATCAAAATTGATGAAGTTAATTACCCTTATGATAATTGGATCTATGAATGAAAGTTGGCAAGGGGTTGACCCCTAAATTTGCCCACTTTTTCTCGGAATCGGCCGTCTTTTTGACTGTTGTGGGTAGAAGGAATGCAAAGGGATTCCAGCTTGTAGCGTTGTACTTTTCCGTTGGGAAAACGAATGAGTTCAGAAAGCGTTCGTTTCGGTGAGTTTAGGGGGTGAATCCATGAAAACTGGTGTTGTCTGTGTAATTTTTAGGTTCGGTGTAGGTGCGGAGATGATTACGAATGTAACGTTTTCAATTAACGTTACAGGGCTTGTGACAGAACTGGTGTTTCCGATAGATCGGTAGCAATTTTAATAAATGCTGCTTTGAAGGATATGGGAAAAATTTCCAAGTATGATTCTTCAAGCATAGTTGATCGTATTAAAATTAGAAGAGAAAGGGGAAAAGACCTGTAGCTACCTGAAAAGGAAAAATGAGGAAACTACATCTTTAATCAGAATATGGAATATACTTTGATTAGCGAAAGGTTTAAACTTTAGTAATGATTAAAGAAAGAGAAAGGATTGCTAGAAAGATGGTAACAGAAGAACATAGCGTTCTAATACTAGAACCAGGATCAAAATAAATGGGACAGGTCACTCCTGCAACTGTCTCCTCAAAATATTAAAACAAGTATTTTAACTTTTTTGGAGAAAAATATCGATTTTTCTAAGATGCAAGTGGTTGTTGTGATGGTACAGTAGTAAATACAGGTTTGAAAAATGGAGTCATTCGACAAATCGAGCTCTCTTTAGGACGTTCTGTGCATTGGTTTATTTGTTTATTACATACAAATGAGCTACCCAGCTACCTTTACGTCATTTGTTGCAACATTTAGAAGGGAAAACCACTGGACCAAAAGGATACAGCGGAGAAATTGGAAAAAATGTTAGAATCTTGTGAAAAAATGCCTTTAACAAACTTTGAAAGATAGAAGTAACTTTGACAGATATTGTCCTAGAGAATCTTAGCATTGATCAACGTTACCTTTACGAAATGTGCTCAGGGATATCAAATAAATATATTCCATTAAGCTTTTCACAAAAGATCCAGAAAATTGAATCATTCCAGATGGTTGACGCTGGCAAATAGAATTTTAAGTTATATGTTTCAACAGATGATCCAACCCATAACTTGAAAATATTAACAGAGTATGTTATTTTAAATAAATCGAGATTTTTGCCTGATGATTTAAAAATTGGAATAGATATAACTTTGCTTATCATGCCCATCCAGAAAATATTATATTGACAATGTTAGATGATAATCGAAAACACGTCAGAGAATTGAGCCTTAGAAGAATTTAAAATAAAGTTAAAAAGAATATTCGATAGTTTAAAAAAAAATTCCCCAGTTAAACTTCCAAGCAGACGATTACATAAATCTAATTGAATAGCAATCAGATTCCATTACAGATCTACCACTTACAGTATCTCTTTCTGATGATCAACTCAAGTCTATGATTCTAGACGTTCCAACCAATAGTAACATGTTTAACTTTCCATACCATTCACAAGGAGTAGAATATTGCGTTAAATTAGTAACTGAAGCATATAGTACAGTACCTGGTACAGAGGCACGAGATGGATTTATTTGGTCCAGAATTGCTTCTAGACTTGCTTTACCCAGATTTGAAACCAAAAGCCAATATCAACCACTTCTAAGCTAAACCACTTGCCAGTAACTTCAAATTTAATTTTTTAGGGTAGCTAGTAACTTAAATTGAAATTTTTAGGGGGGACTCGATATGCAGCCACCTCCTCGTGCTGAGTTCTGGGTTATTTTCATAATGCAAAAACAGCAAAGAGCTGCAAGGGTAAGCGCCCGTGTAAACGCGTGGTCGCAATGATGAGTCTATTGAGAGGAGTGGAGACGCTGGTGATGACGCTCTAAAAAAAGGGGAATTTTTTTTATTTTCCAGGATAATGTTAGGTGTAAAACTTTTTTTTTACACACAGGGAAGTTCATTTCACCCACCCATGGCTTTAAATAAAATGTACTAAATTTTTTAAATGCGTTATTATCATTTTTGTGTAAAAATAGGCAACATTTCGAAATTTCAAAGTGATTTTGGCACCTGAAGATATTAATTGATTAAGCTCATATTTTGTATAATTAATAAGTATGGTAGTCCCCAACTATTCCCACCATAGGCGTTTTCAATTTCCGAAATTCATGTTTTTCGCTCCACCCTAATATATATATATATATATATATATATATATATATATATATATATATATATATATATATATATATATATATATATATATATATATATATATATATATAGTCCCTTAATCATACTACACACATCGAACCGGTAACCCATTTCTGCCCAAACGCGTGTTAGGGTATATGAATGGAGTGCAGTGATAGTGTTTGCGATAGGCTGTTTCAACTCCGCTAAATTAAGAAGAGGAGGGTTAAGTAAATACTTTATTCTTTATGTAGCTCCAAAGAAAAAAGTCAAATGGTGTTAAATCAGGGTATCTGGGTGACCATTGGGTTGGTGGTATGCTGTAGTCGGAGTTTCGTCGAATCCATTGGTGAATATGTTAATAGAAGTAATTTCGCATGTCACCTGACTAGTGGGGTGGTGCACCATCCAATTGGAGAATAAAGTTTTTCGACTTTATTATCCAATTGGATGAATAAAGTTTTCGACAACATCTGCCGATACACTCGGTCGTCCTGGCTTTGGAAGTGTGCACAAACAGCCCGTAGTTTCACATTTTTTAAACGAATCGTAAATGAATTTTCTGGTTGAAGGTTCTTTTCCAAATCGTGATGGAAAATGCCGTTGCAAAGCAGTGACAGATTACGTGTGGCTCAATTCAAGAACACAAAACACCTTCTCCACTGCAGGCGCAGCCATTTTCACTGAACAGTCACGTGACACGGTCACCATCGTCTACGTCACTTCGCTCGGGAGGGGGACGCAAACCTTTCGAGTATACTTAGCAAACAGTTTGCATTTGGGGACCGTGTCTTAAACTTCCTGTTTTACAGCAACTGGAAACTGTATAAGTACTTATGAATATATATATGCGATACAGCCTCATCAAGATGACGGTAATACGTGTTGAACTATCAACGTTATGAATGCCTAAATCAAGCAGGACATCGTAAAACATTCAGCATGTGTATTAGGATTTGGCGAAAAAAATTTTAAAAATATATTTCTAGTCGTAATACCACGGAAAAGTTGAGAATTCGGGAGATTAAAAAGGGGTAAAAAAGAAATAAAATTATTTTATATCTTCCGGTCGTGCATAAGCTGTAACGTTTGCTAAAATTTGGAAAAATTCACATTTTTCGATATTTTTAAGATGTTTAAATCAGTCTTTTCCAGAATGTAATAGCTCAAATTCTTATGTATTAAAACCACAGAAAATAATGTTTAAATATTATTTAAATCCATCAACATCTTCCGGTAGCGCATTGCCTTCAAAGTTAATGAAATTTTGAAAAAAATTACAAATAAAACTAAATTACACACACACACACACACACAGTTCAAGTAAAAAATACTAATAACTTATAACAACTAATACTTAGTTCTAGTAAAGACAGCAATACCGACCCAGATTTTGAAGTGCCAAAAACAGTTTCCTCTAATAATTGGCAAATGAGAATTCAGTTAAAATCAACTGCATTACTGATCAATCGTTATGGAGTTTCTGATCGCGCTACGGCTGCAATCGCATTCAGAGTTTCGCACGACGTTGGATTAATTACCGATTCTGACGTCTCCCATATTATCGACAAAAACAAAATAAGAAGAGAAATACAAAATGTTAGGTCTGAATTTTGCATTAAATCTGACGAAATTTTCACTACAAGGTCTCTATTTGGATGGAAGGAAGGACGAAACGTTAGTGGTAAATCTATCTCATTCGAAAAGGTTCCGTAGAGTAAAAAAGGAGGAGCTTTGCTCGCTAATTCAAGAACCTAGTTCAGTCTACATTGGCCATGTTACTCCAACTTCTGGAAGTACCGATGATAGTGTCACTTCTATTAATTCTTATTTGTTTGGACAGTATTTTTCATGAAAAATTAACTGTTATAGGATGTGATGGCACTGCTGTTAATATAAATTGGAAAAACGGTCAGATTCACCTAATCGAAATACAATATGGAAACCATTACAATGGGCAGTTTGCCTTCTCCATTTCAATGAACTGCCATTCCGACATCTGTTTCTATACCTAGACGGCAAATCAACGGGTCCGAAATCATTCAGAGGGTCAATCGGTGAAAAGCTAAGTGGCTGTAAAAAACGTCCAGTTATTGGCTTCAAGAGTATTGGCTGTCAGATCCCCACAATAGACAGAAGTATACTAAGTAAGGGTCAGCAATATACACTCGATATTTCCATGGCAATAAAGTCGGGAAACTGTAAAGAAGATTTGGTTGAACGAGATCCTGGTCCCTTGTCACACTCGAGGTGGCTGTCACCCAGAGGGTCCAAAACTTGGTTATCAATCAATACAATCTAAAAGGTACCTGCCTGAAGATTTACGTAACATTGTCGAACCTGTGATCGAACGAAAAGGCTTTTTCGCCCATCCAGAACATTTAATTTCTGCCATTACACAAGATAATACAAAACACATAAGAATGTTCTGACTTCGACGAATTCCAAAGGCGAGACAGTTAGATCAAAAGAGAACAACAAACAGAACATTCATGCCACCAAAACTTAATTTCAAGGAACAAGACTAATCGGAAATAATTAACTGGATGGACTGTGATTTATCTTCTCCCCCATTATCCCTATGATTGGGATATAACATTCAAGACATTCCCAGTTCACACAGGCAGTTGATGTCTGCAACTCGTCGCAGAAGCCTCATGAAACGTTTTCGGCGCTGAGTCTAGGGATGGTTTTATCAGAACGTCTCTGTTGTCAAGGTCAACCATGCCTAACTTCACACACAACTCAGATTTTAAAGTACCTTCAACTAAGAATGAGTGGAAACGGAGATGTTCAATTGTTCAACATGATTTTCTTAGACTTAGACTCTTCACACAAAACTTTAGTTTTTTCAATAAAATAATCTGTTTATTAATGTTACTTATAGTCTAAAATAATTTTTTTTAATATTTTAACTTGAATTCAATAAAGAAAATTAAAAAAAAACATGCAAGATGTTAGTATTTTTCCCCTTGAACTGTGATCTACCTTTATTTGTAAATTTTTTGAAAATTTCATTAACTTTGGAGGCAATGCACGACCGGAAGATGTTTATGGATTTAAATAATATTTAAACATTTTTTTCTGTGTTTCTAATACATAACAATTTGTTAAACATTCATAAGAAAAACTAGGTTAGTTTACCTTCAATTTGATTTATGATTTGTTGTAAATAGTCTAAATTAAACTGTTATAATGTACCATTGAAACTGGGACAGTCTTTTATGGACACCCTGTAAAGTGTGATCGAGATTTTGACAGTATATTAGCATGAAACCTATGATAGTGCCCATTTATCACATCTCGTTTGGGATGGAGTTTTGATACAATATCAAATTATATATTGGGTGGGATAGGCCCTCTCCTCTTCAGCTTGGGTTTGATTACCTTCAATTTCTGGTTTTCCCAGATGTTAAAAACAACTCTCAAGGAAAGATATGTCAGAGAATGGATTCGATTCAGGTCACCATGATGAGGCATAAGATTATAATGGAAATCCCAGAGTGCTTTGAAATGTGGAAGGGATACGCTAGGAGAAATGAGTGAGTCCCAAGGTGCCTACTTTGAAGAATGATAAATACCTAAAGTCCCAAATGCAATGTATTTTGTTTCTTATTGCGTGGCTGGATTATTTCCGTGCAGACATATTTAAAGTTATTACAGTTAATAAGACTACAATTTTATATCACTTGCTACACCTGTTTACTATTAAAGACATAGCTATAATAAAAAACTGCACTTGATAGAATAATTGTATTTAACAGCTTTAGTAACTCTACTACTCTTGTTAGTGATTCTACTTTTGTATCAGTGAAGTTAAAATAGAATATACAGATTTTATTTATCCTTACCCCAAACACATTTCTGCTGGAGATTTTAATAATGTTCAGAATTCTCTACCTAAACTGTTTCTATACCAAATGCAGACAATTTTTTTTTTAATTTAAAAAAGTTTTAGAATTAAAATTATTTTTAAGTGGCATGTTTCAAAGTTTTACAAAACAATTTATGACGATGACAAAACAATTAAAACTTAAATGTGGTATGAACGCCAAATTTAAAAATAATACTCTTAACGAACTGAGAAATGAAAAAAAGGGACAGTTAAATTAAGCTAATTAAGTTACTTGCACGGGATCAATGCATGTTATCATTTGACCCACATACCCCTTAAAATGTTTAGGAGTTCCCTTGTTTACAGAAAAATATTAGCAACAAGGTTACTCTAGCTTAGTAAACAAAATATATCTATTTTTAATTTAACACAGTCGCCGGATAACCATTAAAATTTTAGTAAAAAATTTAGCTTTCCTAGAGAAAACTATCGTTCCACTAATAGAACTGTGAAAACAAATCCCGTAAATAATAGCATTGAAATTGTTTAATAGCATTATTATTACACAATAGCTTAAAAAGGGTTAATAAAATATAAATTATCTTTCAATTGTCCCTGCAGAGCAGTTAATCAATATTTATAGTTTGTGAACTTATATAATTTTTTATTTGTCAAGTTCTATTCATAAAGGTGTTTTTATAAAACTATTCAAAACTTCAGTCTATTCCTTCGGTACTTTTATCTTTACATTGAATTATATCAGCCATATCCTTAGTTGCAAAAAGAAATTACGATGGTTAGGAAACAAGTATCATTTAACATACCTGTAGTCATATAAAAAAGGTCTGAATTGAATTCTATCAACATATACTAAGGTTTCTATTCATTTTATTTTCAAGTAAGGAATTCTTAATTTATATCGTACTAGCAAAATACCCGACCTTACTCGGTTTGAATTGGTTTACTCTAGATTGAAGAGATAATCAAAATATATAATGACTTACGTTTTTTGTAGAATAAAAATTTATTTTAACACCTTTCGCCATCTTTATATTTTCTACAACTTACTTTGGACACAAATCCTACACATGCATATCCATTCATGTAATACATTTCACATACATCGCACAAATGCTGTATGACAAAGCTACAAAATGACGAAAGGTGATACTAAGGTTACTACTATAAAAGACGATTTTGAGGGAGATTTGGAATTCCCTTTCTTAAGTTCTTTTCATGTTCAACTCAATTAATTAAAATTACGATATACGGCGAGTGCTCTCGCACTCATAGTCAACAAAACAATATTTTTTTTTACTTGTGGCACTCTTGCCTCCGGTATGCGACATTGTGAAATTTTGCAATCTTCTCCTGTCATTATTACAACGAATTTTTTAAAGCTGAAAAAAGTTCTAGTTTGGATTTTTAAACATTATTATTCTTTCAATAACGGCATTATTCTTTAAATAACGGCGTTATTCTTTCAATAATGGCATAACTACACTTAAAATTTACTGAAAATTTATACTGACTTACCTAACATTTTTAAGTCTAATACTTTGTGGTGCTGTTGCGTGTGATGAGAAGGAAAACACATTTATTAAAATAATAAATATTTAAAAGAGAAAACAGTGAAATAGAACAAAATAAAAGATGTCGGAAAAATTGTTCTAAAGATATTAATTTGTCATTCATTTTTATCTCTTGATCTCGCACAGTTTCCACAATTTACAACTAAGAAGTGCAAAAAATTTAGAAATGTGAAATTAATTCAGAGCGAAAGAAACAGAAAATATCACTGTTCGCGCGATCTTGTTCATTCTCTTTCGTTGAAAAATATCGTGTCCCAAATATTCGGAAATCGGTTTCATTGCGCAAAGAACAAAAATAAGACTCGAAATAAATGAAGTATCAGAGCTGAAATTCCATTAAAAAATATAATTTTTTGAAGAATAATTACTTTTTCAGCAGTACTGGTAAAGCAATCGAAGTAATCGTAATCTTCAATAGACATTCCAATTTTGCCAAAACTACCAAATTATGGTTGATTCAAGTATACTTACTCAGGTGTTTTAGCATGAAACTCGTCTAAATATAACAATAATGAAATGTTTAATATTGCAATCACTAAATTAATATATAATGTATAAAATAAAAGACACTGCAATCAAATATCTGGAATACAATTTATGTGATGCCCCTACACAAACACAAAATCGAGCATAGAACAGAAAGACGGACAGACAGACTTTCGCAACCAATTCCACTCACTAAATGAAGATAAGTACTCACTGTATGCAAATTTCCATGAAAATATCTTAAACCGCGTGGACGTGTATAGGGCACAACATACAGACAGACAGACACCAAACGAGAAAAAGGCGGATTCGGCATCAGAAGGGCCCAAAACGGATAGAAAACTTGAAATGGGTCGAAAATATTGAATGTACAAACAAACACTCCATTCTTATTTATATAGATAGATGCTAAAAATATATTCTAGAGCATTACAATTTTAATAATATGATATACTAGGCTATCAATAGAAGTTTGCATTCTACATACAGATACTATTGAAGTTGTTGGACTTAAATGGCTTGAACCTTATAACCGAATTAATTTTGACATAAGCAACTCAAATAATTTTGAGTCAAAATTGGGTGTAACATTTCGAAATCTACACTGAAGTTTGATTGTGATTGCAAAAACTTGTCGGGAGGTTGGTTGGGTTGAATAGGGCAAAAGCCATATGCAGCCAAACTGCGCCAAATACAATACAACATACATACATCGGCACATGCAAAACAAATACGTTCTACTGAGGCGTAAAGGTCCGATTTCAATGTGACGAATGAAAGTACTATTTCTGCTCGACTGTAGGATCGCGTCGGAAAACGCTGCATAACTGGAACTGCCCTTAGGTAAATGAATGCAACATTTTCCAATGGAGCTTCAGTGGCCGTGCTGAATTTAATGAGACGGCTCGAAACGTAGAACTCGACTGCTCTGTCTAGATGTTACAGACGTAACAGTAACATCACTTCAACAAATATGTTGTGCAATCCGTCGATTAGACCATCCACCTTCTCGGAGGCCAATTACTTGACCTCTGTCAAACTCTCACAGTTGCTTAAATTGCTTGCGAACTTTTTTCCGAAGCATAACTCAATGAGAAAAAATGTATCCAACACAACACATGAATCGAAATGAAATTGCTGCGCAACTGGACGTCCTTTTATGCCCCGGTATGTAGCGTGTTTGAGAGCTGCCCTGCGCGTGGCGCGTGTTCAAATGGTTCGCAAAATTTGATCATTTGTATCTCCAACGCAAATGTACCACTCCTCTAAATTTCATTTATGCCAGTCTACTCCTTTCAGGTGCAACTTTTTTGTTTGTCTAAAGGCACGTTCTCGCGAATCAAGTTTAATTGACCAATTATTGTTGAACAACAAAATTTGAATGAAAATTGAAGTGAGAACTTTTGTTTCAATAAAGTTGACCAATGTTTTAGTGGATCAAGAAAAGTTTGACCCATTCAAACTTTATCGTTCAAGCTATGAGTCATCCGCCATCTGCTTTCAAGTTGAAAATTTTCTTGAAATGTATGATCTTCAGTTGATTGTCAAGTTCGCTTTCACCTGATCACGACACGAGTGCCTATGTTTTGTTTTTAGGCATAAAAAAATTTTAAAATGAGCCTCAATTGGTCTGAAAGGGTGAGGTTAATATTGTTAGAACAGTATCATAAGCATGATTGTGTTTGGAACCACCTACTGGGTAAATATAAAAATAAAGATGCAAGAGTTGCAATTGATAAACTTGATAAAGTAGTGCAAAGTAATAACAATGAGGCAGATGATGAATTCAACTATTTGCTAAATATGTCGCTGTCCTGCTAAAACAAATGTCTCTTTGTGATGCAATCATCACAGAAACAAATTTATGAACTGTACGTTTCTAAACATCACCTGCGTTTTCACCTTCTCATCATATAACTCCATCACCAGATGTTTCAAACGGCATGGAAGGAGAATAATGGTCGTCGTCAGTTTCAAATGAGACGACAGAATCATGAACAATTGAATCATGCAACAGAGAACAATGTTGAGATTTTTCTCGGAAAACCCCTGATATACTTGCTAAAGCTCTAACTAATATCTTATACTAAACTGTATTACTTTTGTTAATAAAATATTACACTTACTTTAAAATCTTGTAAAGCATCGTATATTCCAGTACAAACTTCCATCAAAAATTTTAAAAGGTATTTTTAGGTACTCGGTATACGAAAGTAAGCGTTGAAAAGGAATCTCTTGTAGCTAAATATCTTAAAGTTACTTGCATCTTTAATTTTGGCAAGATTATTTATCGCATCACTTAATCTTGTTTGCTTACACGATCCTGAAGTTCGTCAAATTCTTTTTCAGACATTCTTAAACGATTTCTATATAACTCTTTATCCTCTAATGCTAGTTCATTCACTTAAAACGACATTTCTTACTATTTCTTATGATGTCAAATAAAATTGTTTTTAGTTTCTTTAACAATATTGTTACAATCTACAACTTCACGAGCAGCTGCTTTCGACGCCATTTAAAGAATGGGACTGTTGATCTGTTTCTATTGAAATGTGTGAACGAAAACTGATTCAAGTCATATTCAACATTTATGGATCAACTATAATTGATCTATTAAACTTGATTCGTGAGAACGCGCTTTTAGAGTGTACATGTAAATTTTATTCAATGGGCGATCGAGGACTAACAAAAGCACTAGTTAAAAGAAAAAACATTCAATAAAATCTGCCCTGCCACGCCAGATGGTCAGACAGCCGTCCCGTCGTTTTGAGTGAAGTTTTTGAGATTTTTAACCGATTATCTCTAAATTATGAAAATATTGAAGTTCGAATTGAAAAATTATTTATTTAAAGAAAATCACATTTAAGGTATTGATCTGGTGTAATCTTTTCCGCTGATTTCAAATCCGTTGAAATTTTTTTGTATCTTTAACGATCGCAAAGATAGCAACTCGGAGTAGAGAATAAAAAACATCGTTGATGTTCACTTAGCGACTAAAATTCGAGGGATGAAAGTTGAACAAGCTACTCAGATCGTTCTGTTCTGATTTCTCACCTCAAATCGCACGGTCGTAGACGTTTCAATCGTCACATTGGAATCGGATCTTTAGAGATGAATACACTTTTGGGTCACTTCAAACGATTCTGTTCTATGCTTGAGTTAACAGAATAGAACTCAAAAGTAACAAACGACACGTTTATTAACAAGAAATAACAGCAAGATCGAATTGGCGAGGTTGGTGCTAGGCAGGTAGTATTTTTAGAAGTAATAGAAACAAAAAAAAAACAGCGAGTGGGGAATAATCAGTTCTTTGAACCTGAACATTCAGGCGCCAATACATTCCCTAATGATCGAGTTGCCTGTGCGCCATCTCTTAGAAAAATTGTCAATATGCACCCATACACGAATCGTACCTGAGCCGTATGCAACTCAGATAATAGACGAACAGTATTTGACTTCAAAGTGGTTTTTAGTCAATATCAATCGTTGAAAAATATCAAAATTTATATTCCATACATAAAGCTCCTTAGAAAAATTTAAAATATAATTACAATACTTCGATAAAAACATAGTACCATAAATCTCTCTCGATCTATCTATCGTTATTTTAACCAAGCACAACAATCATCTCTGTCCAAACTCTTGTGTCTATCAATTGCAATTAATAGAAATTAGCACTATATTTCGTGGAAAAACTATTCTTAGTATGTGCAGTGATTTCAAAGTGCTAAACAATGCTGCTTATCTCTAGCGTAATTTTTCCTCAATGTGAAATACTCCAACGAGCAAATTCCTATTCCCAACCCAGTCTTTTACTCGAAGAAAAATGCTTATCAGCTGTTTCCGACGACTAATGAGTCTCAGCTCATACATAATTTACCAATCCTTAATAGAGAGTAATTTAAAAGGAAACATCCCAAGCAAATAAAGACAAATGCACTAAGATTGTTCTGCCACTCTTTCGGCAGTTGACACTACCCAGAAAACACAAACTTAAATAATGCTCAACTTAAATAACGCCATCGTACTTTCTTATCGCTCGTCGTCCCCCCTCGTATTTCTCCGTGTGTTCTTTTCTCGTAAATAATCATTCTTACAAGATTTTCCCTTCCGATCGTTACGGGGTTGTTACAGAAATAGCGTAGCAGTTAGATCATTGCGGAACGTCTTATTTCCCTGGGAGGCAGTCATAAGCAGTTTACAGATTCACTTTCCTTAAGACAAAATTGAAAAACTTCACGCATTTTCCTGTTTGTTTCTTCTTTTTGCTTCTCGTAATGCGATAACCTGGGGGTACCTAAAATGAGAATTCGTTCCATGCATTATTCATGGGGGCTGAAGTGGGCAGACAGCTTTTCTTCCGGAATTTGGGAAGGCAACAATTTAGAATCTTCATGCAAATTGATTTCATGTTCTGTGATGAAATGCAGGTTCTTGCTCCGCGTTTCATAGACGGGATGCGTAATTATATGAAAGAAGTCGAGACAATTATTTCGAGCGCCGGTCTTTCGGGTTTGATGAGAATGCAGCTGAAAGAGTGGGAAGAGAGCAAGAAGCCTTCATCAGAGCACCGGTGTTTTATTGTTTTCTTTTATTTCTCTGTAACGACTCCCTTTCACGATGTCGAAAATGACTGTTAGTTTAACGTAGTAACGCAGTATGTTATTATATCGGAGATAGTTTTGAATATTTCAAATTCATTTATAGAAATTGGAGAGTTAGTTTCAAATTGGCTCGAATTAAAATTCTATGAACATGGAAAACTTTTTTAACTCTGGAAATGTTTGACGCCTATGGAAATTTTACTTCAATCGGAATGATAATTTCACTAATCTTGATAGTAGGATTGTGAATTTTTTCTTAAGGTTTGGTCTTAGTGTATCTTGGCCAGAAAAAGAGAAACTCACTAAAGAGTTATAGTAGTAGTTATCTTAATTATGGGAATCACTCGCTAGCTGTAGAACACTTGGTGAACTAATGTAGAGAAAATGAAGAAAAACATAAGAACATGCAGGACTTAACCATTATATATTGGTTTATTTATAAGCAACTAGCAAAATACCCGACCTTACTCGGTTTGAATTGGTTTACTCTAGATTGAAGAGATGATGAAAATATATAATGAATTACGTTTTTCGTAGAATAAAATAATATTTTAAAACCTTTCGCCATCTTTAAAATTTCCACAACTTACTTTGGACACAAATCCTACACATGCATATCTATTCATCTAATACATTTCACATACATCGCACTCTTGCTGTATGACAATGCTACAAAATGACGAAAGCTGACACTAAGGTTTCTACTACAAAAGACGATTTTGAGGGAGATTTGGAATTCCATTTCTTAAGTTCTTTTCATGTTCAACTCCATTAATAAACACGACAATAAACACGTACTCTCGCACTCATAGTCAACAGAACAATATTTTTTTACTTGTGGCACTCTTGTATCTGGCATGCGACAACATGGCGTTGTTGAATTTCGCAATTTTCTCCTGTCTTTATAACAAAGAATATTTTAATGTTTGAAAAGTTCTAGTTCGGATATTTTAAACATTATTATTCTTTCAATAATGGCATATTTACACTTACAATTTGCTTTATTCTGACTTACCTGCTACTTTTAGTCGAATACTTTGTGGTGGTGTTACGTGTGATAAAAAAGAGAAAAACACGATTAAAATAATAAATATTTGAAAATCAAACTGCGAAATGAAACAAAATCAAAGATGTCGGGTAAAAGTTGTTCGAAAGATATTAATTTGTGATTCCTTTTTATCTCTTGAACTTGCAGTTGCCACAACTTACACAACTTACAACTTACAACCTCGGAGAGGGATGAAGGTGTATTAAGCTTATTCAGACCCCATGGGGTTCAGGAGTGAGTCCTAGGTTGGATGGACTGTTCAATCTTAAAAAATTCCTCCGGAAAATTCATCGCCGGTGTCATTGAAACACACGTTCCTGGACGTGTTCAAAAATCCTCGTCAAAAAATTACTCAAAGATCGTCTACTCTCTGCATCGCCAACACCGCCAAGTATGGCCTTGCACAAACCGGGTATAGTCGTGTGGATTAGCGGGATTACTCTGCCGAGGTGAGTGATTTATATGCGTCAAATCCCAAGACGCCGTCTACTGGCCCGAGAAATACAACTCTTATTATATAGCAACAATTAAATTTGCCTAGGCTGGATTAAAGTTCATGCGGGTCATGACAAAAACAAAGAAGCAGATAGATTAGCAAAAGAGTCAACAACAACGAAATATATAGATGAAAGTCTGAAATGGCCCAAGAGCCACTGCAGAAGAGAAACCACTAGATGGCTACTTGGTGCGTGTCAGAATGAATGGGACGAAGTTAAAATAAGCAGGACGGTGCATGATGTGTTACCAGGTGTCATTAAAATCTTCAAACTGGGCCAGGGAATACAGTCTTCTTCATAAGGGCATGGCCAATTCCCATCCCACCTAACGAGGTTTAAGAAAATCAAGTCTGAGAACTACTCCTGTTGTGAAATTTCCACACATCTACATTACATAACAGTTTGACCCCTTACAGCCTCAATGAATATGAGAACGCCTGCTGACCACCTGAAAATCACATGGCTCAGGAACATTGCATGTAACAAGGGCTCGAGGGTTAAAATTATTACCATAGTGAGATTCATTGAAAATCATCAGAACTTTATTATCCTAAGAGACTAAGAAAAACGAACTTCCCCCCTCGCATGTACTATAATGTAATATAGTATGATGATTTAATGTAATTACTATATAGATGTAATGATGTATATATGTAATGTGCTCTAACATTCTGCGAAGACATGTCAACTCGCTGGCGTGCTCTATTCATCCAACCACACTTATTTAAACTGGTACAGTGTCTCACGACACTGGACACGGGAATCTGTGGTGGTGTTAGTTAGTTAATTGGATTTATGTGCCAATATAGGTGGAGGTAATGTTTCTCTTGTTGTACGTGTTTCTGAACGTATTCTGAACGTGACGTCAAGTTGGTTTAGTTTTCAATACGATTTCTGCACTTCGACATTAAACTTTTCACGGAATAAATGCCTAATATTTATATTATAGTTTATTCGTAGATACCAATTAGTTAAGCTACAAACGTTACCGAAATAGAAATAAAATAAGTTTTCAGGTAATTTTTATATGTATAATGCAAGAGCATTTATGAAACCGGAAATAGATCTTTTGTCTTGTGTCCCATTTATTTACAGTGAAAATTCCTCTCATTGTTCAGGGGAAATATCTATTTCATATTTTTTTGCTGAAGACTAAATAAAGTTCGAGGAGAAAGCTTTCACCAGAGCACCGGTGTTTCACTGTTTCCTATTATTTTTCTGTAACAATTTCCTTTCATGCAACCGAAAATAACTGGAACTTAATAATGCTGTCTGGTGTTAAATGGAGATAGTTTTGAATATCACAGTTCTCTATTTGTAATGCTGATGATATCTGTGATCGAGCATTAAATAAAGGGTATACTATATAGATATATTAGCATCTGAATATTATTTAACAGAACATGTTTAAGGCCCACCTTCTGAACATCTATTTGAAATCGATTTAACGTGTATAATATACCATAGATGTTATGCATTATTTTATCAATATTAATATGAGCATTAAAAACCCTTCAATACACAAGGTGTCTGTCCGATACCTGAGTATTAAACATTAATTGCTAGATAATCATTGGCTAAAGGTTAAAATTCCATATGAGTAACTCGATACAGTATCCGGTTGTCCAAATAAAGATAATTGTTAGTTCTCTTAAGATTGATTATTTTTGCACCAATCACAAGACAACATCAATGGACATAGACATACTGGAAAATTTTATTGAAACATAAAAGAAAATACCAGAAGGTAAGTAATATAAATCGATACTGTGACACCTATAACTCACTGTTTGGTAGCGCAGGGTTCACTTAACACGTTCGCTACCAAATCTGATATGGTGCGTTCATAGTTATTTCCCCGCCGTAGAAATGGGTTTTTCCCAGAAGCCAATACCAGCCACGCAAATACCAGAATAGATTGGCGAAAGCTCAGCCAACAAATTTACAATTTCATCATCTGTTAGAGGCTTATAAGATTGCATTTTTCTTTTTTTGAGGCATGAAGACCCCGCAGAAATATCGTCACTACAACTCATATTACAAGATTCTTTTACTAACTAATAAAGCTATAAATTCGAAACAACATACCCTTACAACTAGCTTCTAACCTTTACTCCACGCCAATACCATGCCAACACCTAAAATATAATGCCAATTTAAGCGGAGAATGAATGTTGAGGCGCAGCTCTTCCCGGGTGAACGCGTGACTGGCTACTGGGACATTACTCCACACCACGCGCTGGCGCGTAATTGGCTCTTCAAGGTAGCTAACACCTAAAATATGACACAAATACAGAAAAAAAAATTTGCTTAAAAAGTGGCTTTATACTGTTTAAAATATTGTCCTAGAAAATCAGACTGATTCTTGTATTTTTTAAAGTTATAAGGATTTTCATGAATGAACACCGAGCCGTAGTAGCTCAGTCAGTAGAGCGTCGGGCTCGCATCGGAAGGGTTGTGGATTCTATGAGCCTGCAATTCTGATGGTTGCG
Source organism: Metellina segmentata (assembly GCA_947359465.1). Lineage (NCBI taxonomy): Eukaryota > Metazoa > Arthropoda > Arachnida > Araneae > Tetragnathidae > Metellina > Metellina segmentata. Next base: position 66,864,565 of record OX375874.1, on the reverse strand, counting down.
AGATCGGCGCTTGGACCTGACTAAAGACCGTCGTGTTCGCTAATGGTGGCTAAGGCACGTTAAATAGATCGTGGTCACAAATCACAAATGTTCCCATACCAAATCAATGCCTCTAGGGGTACCTGATCAGGGGGTTATCGGCCTCTGATTGGGATCTAAATTACGATACATGTGACTGAATGGATGTGTTAAAGGGACCTTCCTGTAAAACGGATGTGCCATGTATGAAGAAGTCCAACCCTCCGGGGCAATGGCACCCCCAATTGGCCCACACGAGAACAACAACATGAGTGAACACCTGCGCGATCACAGTGTTTCGAAACTAAAACTAACCGCATTTGTGCTTCTGCAAAGCTTCAATATTTATCTTAGATTAATTAAATGAAATAGTTTAGAAGATGAAACGTTTCTTTGTAACTGTTACTGATACCATGGCTTTTTTTTTATTTACATCAGTATTAGCGCTGTACGGGTAAATTATAGCGGTAATTTGAGAGGAAATAAGGCTTTTGTTTTGGTTTTCAGTTTGATATTTGTTATTCTGTTGTTTCTTTTTCTGTTTATACGTTATTATTAATTATACCTAAACGTAAACGACAGAGCTGTGAAGGTATATATATATATATATATATATATTTTATATGTATATATATATATATATATATATATATATATATATATATATATTTTATATGTATATATATATACATATATATATATATATATATATATATATATATATATATATATATATATTTTATATGTATATATATATACATATATATATATATATATATATATATATATATATATATATATATGTGTGTGTGTGTGTGTGTCGTTTACGTTTAGGTATAATTAATAATAACGTATAAACAGAAAAAGAAACAACAGAATAACAAATATCAAACTGAAAACCAAAACAAAAGCCTTCTTTCTTCTCAAATTACCGCTATAATTTACCCGTACAGAGCTAATACTGATGTAAATAATATATATATATATATATATATATATATATATATATATATATGTATATATATATATATATATATATATATATATATATATATATATATATATATATATATATATATATATATATATATATATATATATATATATATATATATATATTCAAATCAAATCATTAAGGCTCTTTTTGTAGTTCATGTTTCTAGTTTTAAATGGAAATCATAAACTTCTTTCGAAATAGAAGTAATTTATTTGAGATAAAAATGTAAGTTTTAATGAATTTCATCACTTTGTAAGGGAAAACTTTGTGAAAATTTTAAAATATATTGAATAAAATTGATTATCTACCAAATTTGGTAAATAATCATTTGATTTTCCTTGCATACTTAATTTATTTTTCACTAAATATAAGTCGGCAAACACACGTATTAAGGAATTTATTCGACAGTTGGCCGAAATATACACATACTTGCCAGAAATGAACACACATGTTTAGAATTATTGGACATAAACTAACTAATTTTTACCAAAATCTAGTCAAAATTGAATTGATAATTCTCTCTTTATAGCCATGTATCCCAAATATTTATAGTGTCTTTTGAAAGGAAAATAAGCTCAATTTATGAAAAGCATTAGAATATGAATTGTAAGTCTCTATATGTGTTGTGAGTACGTTTACATCTAGTATTTGAATACTTTATAGACGTTTTAGTGTTTTATTGAGATAAAAAGCGAATGTTACCTATCTCAGAGATATGAAGTCTAATCACATCACGTTTTGACCTCCGAAGAGACAAAAATAATTCGAATATTGAGGTGAAGAATACACAAACTAAACCTCTGCAATTAAAGGATCTTTATCTTTATTTGATATATGATTGTGGCAGGAAGTGGGCTGTAAAAATAGAAAATGTTCAATAGATGTGTATCACGTTTTAGGGAGGAGTGCTTCCGCATTTTAAGCTCAGTTCAAGCATGAAAGGCACAGATTGTGAAGTGATTGAAGAAACAACAAGCGGAACAAATACGATAATGTTCACACGGTTCCATAGACTCGATTGATTTCATGGATTTCTTTCAGAGGTGGACGACTATAGAGGATAATAGCGTAAAATCGATGAAAAGTATCAAGAAGTACGAATAAAAGGAACGTCTCAAGGGCGTGATACTTTTAAAAGTGTAACCCCAATTAAGTGAAAAATATTATCTGTGGGCTCAGTGCAATGCTAAAAGTGTTCGTAAATATTTTATGCAATAAAATTCATTGAGTTATCAAAATCAAATAAGCAAAATAAAATTTCAGATGAAAAAATACTTCATTTTCTACAGCTACTGAGAATAAATGTATTCTGGAGTGTTATATATATATATATATATATATATATATATATAGATCAACCCTTAACTGCTGTGTCACAAACAAACAGTCTCGTAACTTGTATGGAGGGGTCTCTCAGACCTCGCACACTAAAGCGCGTATAAAGTTGATTAATATAATATATTAATGAAATATTCTTTAGATAATTGTTATTTATACATTTTAAATCTAGATAATTCAATTATTAATATTAAATACATTTTATATTACTATATAAGTTAAGTAGATTCCATGTCTCTTCAGTCTCAACTTTCGGACCTAATTTTGCAGTACGTGTTTCAACCCTGGAAACTGTAAAACTATGTTGTGTTTTGGTGTTCTAACGGTACAATTAGATTCCCCCCCCCAAGAAGAATTTGAAGTTATTTTTTCCGTAGAAATATTATCTTAGACGATTTCATTCAACAAGAACGGTATCGGAAATGCTGTGAAGGGGTCTAAGAGAACAAGCGGGAAATCCAAGTAGTGTAAAACACGAAATAGTTGGGGTAGCCAAACCATTCTTGGAATGTGGGTTCTGTTGGACGTAGTAGAAAGGTACTGAATAGGAAAGGGACCAATATTCACTTTAAGGGGTGGAAACGACCTGTCAAAAATGACTCGGGGTCTGTGAGACCCATGACAGCAGTTAATGGTTAACAAACAATTGTTGAGTTAATGTGTGTGATTGCTGTTATATTGTTGTCGTTAGTTATATTGCTGTTAATTGTTCAATCGTTACGGGTATCAGATATTTTTGAACATAGCTATAAGGATCAAACTATCATTTTCTTGTTTGTATAACAGAAGTGGAAAAATATTTAAATTCAATTAATAAGTAAATATGGGTTTTCTTCCTGCTTATACTAGTACATTACTGTTTATTAATAAGTATTCTATAATATTAAATTAGAGGATGCATTTCTCTGTCAAGGCTAAATATGATTAGTGTATATGTACCACAACTTGCTTTCCATATGTATTGCAGATGTGAGGTCATTTGGTATGTTTTTTAAATTATTTCAACACGTCGCCAGCATATCTTACGAAGAAATTCAGAATTGATGCACAGTAATTAATTGCTCAACCCCAATTATATTATACTCAAAATAGGCGATAAAATACATTTTAAGGTTACCCTGATATGCTACTATGCAAGTTATAATAACATATCCTGCAAGAGTATTTGAATAACAGGAAAAAATCGTCGGGTTTGTTTACTTCGACTGGAAATTCCTTTCAAAAGAACTGTTTTTCTCACGTACAAAACCAAATTTTTCTTTTAAAATAATTTTTCCAAAGTGTTAATGCTCCTTTAGATTATATTGTCTGTAAATTAAAATGGTAAACATGTTTGTGACTGTCTTCCCTTTCTTCAATATTAATCAAAAGAATGTTGTTGACTATAAGAGGAAAAGGTTTGTCTTGTCTGTCGTGAAAACAATAAAAATTTTCCATTATCAGTCAATAATATAGTAAATCTGTAATGTAATTATAAATTACTTGAATTAAAAATATCATGGGGGTTAAGCAATAAGCCTTTTCCTAACGCTCATTATTATAAATTAGTATTACTGCTTTATCCCTCAAATGAACTTGAAACGTTTCGCAAGTATTGAATTTATAAAAGAAATACTATATTTTTTTGAGAAATTCAAGTTAATATTTAAAGTATAAATGCCAAAATATAATGTATTCATAGATTTGCTCGAACATAAAAGAAAACATTTCGCATAAATGTTCATGAATGGTACGAGGTTCGAAGATTGAAAACTGTAATTTACCCTAATGTGATCCCATTGCTCATTTTTAAGTATCTTTGTCCACATGCGTTAAGGTTTCTATAAAAGCTAACTAATGGCTTCGTGCCATTTCACATGAGAAATATTATTGAAAGTCGCAATTCGCTTTCCTAGCAATTACATAAATTCTTCTCCCGAAGAAAAAAAGAACCTTCGACAGTAACAAGTCCAATTATTTACTTTAAAAGTTTTTCCCTATCCAACGTTTACACGGAATAAGCAATGGCTAAAAACGATCGGAAAAGCAATTACTGTTTCTGAAATCGGTTCGTCATTACGCAAAAGACAGGAAGTACGTTAGGACATGTAAGGAAAGTGGAGGTTATGAGCTTGCGAGAAGTAAAAGCTGATAAATAAATGCTATCCGAAAAGCGAAATAAAAATTACTTCTCCAAATGATCGAGCAATTTTCGAAACCCCTTTTGTATTCAAATCTACTGAATGTATGGACGTCTTGAAAGCTAAATGTCACTGGTTTGTTGCAGGAAATTAGAGGATGCAGTAAACATTTTTTTTTGGAAGTATCCAAATGATGTTCCGCCGTGGCTCGGGTTTTCCGAACTACACAAGAAACAGATAAATTTTCTTTAGTTGTGTTTTGTTTTAGTTTGATGCTAAGCCTAAAACGATAGTGTATATTTCGAATCCAGAAAATATGTTTGTGATTGTTGATGGAGTAAAAGGTATTATTTTGCTAATTTTAATCTCTTTATCTTTTAACCTTCCAGGTGGCTGTTTTGATGTGGTATCTAGTAATTAGCAAAACTTACCTGATCTTTATGGACGTCATAGCACGTAATTGGAAAAAAAACTGACCTGATTTTGATCTCTTCATCATATATATATATATATATATATATATACATATATATATATATATATATATATATATATATATATATATATATATATATATATATTATATATTCCCTACAATAATGGACCGGGCACCAGCGATTTGCATAAAATCTGACTACTTGTTTGGAGTGTTATTCGTGGTGTGGCCTGGGATCTTTGCATGTTGTTCCCGGTCAATTGAACGCTGACCCCTACCTGAGCATTTTGGGCAATCAGGTTCTTCCTACTCTCTGGCAATTTTTTGGAATGGATGAATGTTACGTCCTGGACGGCAACGCTCCATGTCATGTTCCAGTTTCTATCAAGCAGTGGTATCAAGATATGGATGTAAACGTCTTCCCTGACCTGCTCAAAGTGCCGACCTAAACTCCATTGAACATTTGTAGGACGAGTTAGAGCGACGCTTACGTATCAGGTAACTACGTCCGAAATCTGCAGCTGAGCTCGTCAATGATTCATCGTTTTACAGTTCGTCTGGTTCTGTCTGCCATAATCGTCGTGGAACTTCCTACTTCCTCATTAATAATCCTTATCTTTTTGCAGTTGGTCTGTGTCTATCTGCCATATTATTCCGCTCATAGGAGAGATTATAGGAGAATCCTATAATCTTCTCATGATCTGCTATATGATCGTGAAGCTTCTAACCTAACTCTAGATCGGTGATCGGTGCATTCTCCCGATACCGATACACGCATCTTGGATTTAAAAGATATCACTCCTTTCGTGAAGACTATGGTCAAGTTCACATATGGATGAGTGGCGTTCCAGTACCAGCTCCCGCAAAGTCCAAATCATCTTCAATAACTATCAACTATACGGCTCCGTCTTGAAATGTCATACATATCAAATACTACGTGTTTAAATTAATGACCACTTTCTTTGGAAGTGGCCATCGATTCCGCTTCCGTCTTGCCAGTTGTTCGTTAGTATTAAGTCCAGCACTCGGCGGATCTGGATTTGATTCCAGAAGTGGAACTTTCCCCAGAAGATCAACAGCCCACATCCAATATAATAGAGACAATACCGTCTACATCTTCTTGACTTTACAAGTCGTATTTTTGATATCATTAATTTTTTTTACAAGAAATCACTCTTTAATAATGTGAGATTTTGGGTTCATTGCACGTAGGTCCACTTCCTATACTTAGGAAATCGAGATTCAACCTCCGACCAATAGGCACAATTTACTTAATTTACTTCAATATTTCTGAATTTTAAATTAAATTTCAACTTCAACTAGCCCTTCTCTATCTCACTGATAAAATGTTTTTTTCCTAATGGCGGGCAAATTTGACCTAAGTCAATGGCCACTACAAGGCCGGAAGTGATGGCCACTTGTGAAGGAGCACCCAGTGGGAGGACCATCATTGCATCTAACAATTTATACTTCGTATAAATTGTATTGTAACTTATACTATTAATTATACTTCGTAAAAATAATTTTGAACTATGTTCAGATGACGAAGCAACACCTGAGCTGGTATACGCTTACAAACATCCATGCCCGAACCCGGATTCGAACTGGGGACGTTCCGATCTAGAAGCTAACATTTTAACCACTATACCGGTTGGTCGGCCACTGATAAAAATAAATATTACAAGATTCGTCCTAGGTTGTTGCTGTTTCTTATTTTGCTTCAATTGGCAGAGACGTCAGACTAGGTTCAAATCAATTCACCTTCAAGAAATACGAAACCATATCATTGCTTTCAAGAGCCTCTTTACCCAATCGGATGCAGGGAAGGAGTGTGCTACGGGAAGTCTACTCGGAGTTACATTTCAGCCACGTTAGGGAAACTTTATTGCTTTGGACGGAATAAAGTGATCTAATTTTATCACTGACTAGTCTGGGGGAATGGACAGTCTGAACATCTCTATGAGCCCCGAAATTGAGAGAAGCTCTGGAACGGTCCCTAAGGAACTCGCTGTAGGCTGGAGTAATTTCCCAAGTTCGCTCTGGAGAAAATTTCTAAATTCAATATCGAATGAATTGAGAAAATTTCTAAATTCAAGCATGATATAAGTATATAGTAGTACTGTTTATGAACACTTTTTAAGCTAGTCTCAATGTCATTAATTAATTGTTAGTAAATAACGCATATTATATAAAGTTAATCCTCTAAGTGGTCTTGACGAGATACTCGTTCATCAAGATCAGATGAAGTTTTCTAATGACGAGATATGCATGATATACATATATAGTAGTACTGTTTATGATCACTTTTTAAGCTAGTCTCAATGTCATTAATTAATAGTGAGTAAATAACGCATATTGTATAAAGTTAATCCTCTAAGTGGTCTTGACGAGATACTCGTTCATCAAGATCAGATGAAGTTTTCTAATGACGAGATATGCATGATATAAATATATAGTAGTACTGTTTATGATCACTTTTTAAGCTAGTCTCAATGTCATTAATTAATAGTGAGTAAATAACGCATATTGTATAAAGTTAATCCTCTAAGTGGTCTTGACGAGATACTCGTTCATCAAGATCAGATGAAGTTTTCTAATGACGAGATATGCATGATATAAATATATAGTAGTACTGTTTATGATCACTTTTTAAGCTAGTATCAATGTCATTAATTAATAGTTAGTAACTAACGCATATTGTATAAAGTTAATCCCCTAAGTGGTCTTGACGAGATACTCGTTCATCAAGATCAGATGAAGTTTTCTAATGACGAGATATGCATGATATAAATATATAGTAGTACTGTTTATGATCACTTTTTAAGCTAGTCTCAATGTCATTAATTAATAGTGAGTAAATAACGCATATTGTATAAAGTTAATCCTCTAAGTGGTCTTGACGAGATACTCGTTCATCAAGATCAGATGAAGTTTTCTAATGACGAGATATGCATGATATAAATATATAGTAGTACTGTTTATGATCACTTTTTAAGCTAGTCTCAATGTCATTAATTAATAGTGAGTAAATAACGCATATTGTATAAAGTTAATCCTCTAAGTGGTCTTGACGAGATACTCGTTCATCAAGATCAGATGAAGTTTTCTAATGACGAGATATGCATGATATAAATATATAGTAGTACTGTTTATGATCACTTTTTAAGCTAGTATCAATGTCATTAATTAATAGTTAGTAACTAACGCATATTGTATAAAGTTAATCCCCTAAGTGGTCTTGACGAGATACTCGTTCATCAAGATCAGATGAAGTTTTCTAATGACGAGATATGCATGATATAAATATATAGTAGTACTGTTTATGATCACTTTTTAAGCTAGTCTCAATGTTATTAATTAATAGTGAGTAAATAACACATATTGTATAAAGTTAATCCTCTAAGTGGTCTTGACGAGATACTCGTTCATCAAGATCAGATGAAGTTTTCTAATGACGAGATATGCATGATATAAATATATAGTAGTACTGTTTATGATCACTTTTTAAGATATTCTCAATGTCATTAGTTAATAGTGAGTAAATAACACATATTGTATAAAGTTAATCCTCAAAGTGGTCTTGACGAGATACTCGTTCATCAAGATCAGATGAAGTTTGCTACTGACGAGATATATAGTTAATAAGACATTACCTACTTTCGTATGAGGATTAGATCAAGATTCAGTCAGTTTTTTTCTAAAGACAAGAAATCTCTCCATCACGATATATTCATTCTTTTTTCAATGACGTAAAATCTCCTCCATCATTCCTGGTAAGTTTTGCAAATGACGAGATAACCACCAGGACATGCGGCAAATTCCTGTTTTGTTTTTCAAGAGTTTACGAAAATCATTTTTCTGCTTTTCATAACGCACCCAGTCATACGTTTTCTGCGTAGTAAGCACAGTTGCTTTTACTCTACAACATACATAGGGCCTGAATAGACGCATGTATTATTTGAAAGAATCCTGATATGTCACTGCTTGTCCAGTAATCTAAAATTGGTTAGACTTTATGCAGGTTACATGGTGAAATAATTCGTGTATGTCTCTGAGAGGGTTAATTGTTAAAAGACATAAATACTTACAATCATTCGTAACTTTTAGATTTGATATCTTTGCAAAATCTGAAAATTAATACTGTGGTTGCCGTTTGTTGTGCATTGTAATGAAATGAATTGAATTCAAAACTAATTTCAGCAGTAATCTATAATGAACGCACTAAAATTCAGCATTAATTTGTAATAACTTAAAATTGGGGATTTTACAAAACATGCTGCACTTCAAATGTATCGGTGAATAAATAACTGCAATAGAAACAACTAAGAGATAAACTAAGCACTTACTTCAAGAGCTTCATTTTATTGTTGCAGCTTCCCTTTATGATTGGCACTCCGATTTGAAGCAGTTCTACTGTAGAGTGTCAATATTTCCTAAGAGCCTGGGAGGAGTAGATATATTCGCCAAATGATGTTTACAAGCACATACATCAATAGTCTCGTAAAGCATTAGTCATGTTGAAGTCAGTCCGATTACCTTGATAAATCCATACCCATTCTACTTGTCAATTTATTCTAGCAATATAGATTCAATATACCTCGAAACAAGTCATAAAAAGTTAATGAAAACTTGTTATCTCAACTGCTATATGCTAAAAACTATTTATTAATACTTTTGATGCTATTTTTTAAACCATTTGGTGTTCCTTTAGGACGTCTTTATCAACAAATAAACCTGCAGTTATCACCATAGCTTCTAACTAGTTTATATATCTTGACCTAGAGCATATCTTCAAAGATTCTTTCAGTGATCAATGTTTCAGATCCTTATCATAAAATCTAATAATCTAATAATAAAATCATATAATCTAATAATCTTGAGAAACCTCCTGAACACTCAAAAAATATTTTTTACCTACATGACTAACTAAATAAGAGAAATCTTAAATTTTCTAAAACTGCATTGCTATCATTAGCAATATGTTTTAGAACTAATAAAAGCTTGTGAATATTGGAACTGTTTATTCCAGAATTTAAGAAAGACAAATAAATTATCTTACGTGGTAGAATTGTTTTCAACACGTACTTGTGGTGTATCGTAATGGTGGTTATGTCTTTATTGCTCTTAATTCTTTGATTAAATAATTTTAAGTGGGAGAGATGTCAATATTTTTGACTACCTATCTGACAGTCTGAAATCAATTTTAAAACAATACGATGGTTACGGAACTGTGTTTACGTTTATACTATAGAACTATTTATATAATTAAATGTTATTTTCCTTACAATACAGTTCCTTCAGTGCTAATTCTGTCTTACTGATTCGTTAACTATTATACTAGTATTTAACCATTAGTCAAGGTTTCGTTAAGTACCAACATTATCTCCAACAAATTATTAAAATTAAAAGTGCTACCTTTTAACATTATTTGACATTCTTAAAACACATTTATTTCTAAAAGCTAGATTTTTTTTTTGAAAATTTTGCACATAAATTAATTTAATTTTCCACTGCAATGTTTTACTTGTCAATTTTTCGAAAGACGAGTTCTTAAACTTTTACAATTATCTAAAAATATGAACTATATGTAGTTCCTCTACTAAATGTTCTAGATAATGAAACCTCAGCAAAATATAATGTATGTATATAAACTGGAATACATTTTTTAAACTTTGCAGTACAGAGTATGTTAAAGACAGCCATATTTTTATCAATACGAATGGAAATGCAGGAGTCCCATAGATCTAGCATACAATAGCCACGCCACTAACATATATTCAGCCATTCTCGTCTTTCCAAAAGCAACAATAAAATGCTCGAATGCGTGGTAAACTCCATTGATAAATGACTTTCGAAATAATGACAGCATATTTCCGAAGGAACGATTTCTAGAGATACAACTATATTCCGATTCTACCACTGAAGATTTTTAGCACTGAGCAAAAGAATTATTCTAAGAGTGGTGGTGACAGTTATTTAAAAAGACAGTCAATTGAAGAAAGCACTTTGGTAAAAGCTTGGATATATTTGTTAAATTTTTGTTCATTTTTCATCACATTTATTGCCTCTTGTAAATACACATTGCTAAGGGAACTTGTTTTCCACTTATATTTTGCAAATATTTTCCACTGCACAGAAAACTTTTAAATCACAAAATCAATTACGCCGAGCATTAAACCCTATTTCCAGTTAAAATTATTACTGTTTATTCAAGAATAGAAAGACACTTTTAAATGATCTTAAGCGTAATAATTGCTTTTTAATGAACTACTTGTTGATCGATTAAGGTGATGAAAGGAATCAAGTTATGCGGGAATAGACAGCAATTACGAATCCTTTTCAAATGATCAGTTTTATGTATGAAAAATAAATTAAAAGAAACTAATTAACTATTTTCAGCACGTTGACAACTATTTCATAAAGAAAACTACAGAAACAAGAGCTGACAAAATACACCTACTACAAAGTTAAGACCTTACCAACGTATTAAGAATGAATGTTACACCAAACTGGGTTAATGAATGAATATTTCATCCCAGAAACTTCATTAGTTAAAACTGTTAAATTAATTTCAGATCCAAAATTTCATCAAGGTGTGTTATTCAAAACAATAGAGTTTAAATGCTTTCAAAACATGTTAGTACAAAAATTGAATAAATATAAAGGAGAAACCCAGTTTCATCATCATAATCCAAACAAATTAATTCAAGGTTTGAATCTAATTTTGAAAGTATATATACACCAAGCACCTAATACTGCTTGAAGAATCCTTTTAAATAATATTTATCAACTTGATCTACATAAAGAACGCCGCAAAGTATTCTGTGAGGTGAGACGTTGGTTATAACTTGTCAAGCGGAAAAGCTAGCTGAATTAAAGAGACAATGACAAGCATTGTATACAGATTAATCTCTTAAACTAGGTGCTGAGTAAAATATAGCGTTAGATTATTTATCATTAGAAACTTCTCGACACTGAACCAGTAATTTAAAATTAGCTTTGTTACTCTGGAATCTCCCATGGATAAAGGCTGATCATGTTTTCAGGAATGTCATAATTTAGTTCCCATAAATAGAACCGTTATTTTGCCTATAAAAAGAATAATTACGTTGAAATTGGTTCTTTACGTTATAACGTTTTCTTCGGTGTGTAAGTAATGCATCTGGAAGTAAATTTTTATGCCTCAAGGGATAAAGTTGTTTGTAAATATTCTAGTTTAGGTCCTTTGAGATTATACTTCCTTTAATAAGCTAAGACTTAACAGTTTTAGCAAACTCTGAAATTTTTACCAGATGAAATCTTCTTACTTTAATCTTCCATGGGACATTGTAAAAGTTTTCACTGCATAAAAGTTACGAAGAAGATTAGTCTATCCCCTCGTATATAGTAAAAGGAATGTACACTTGAATAATGCCAGAAAGAAACATTTACTAATAAGTGTATCTGCTGTACTAGTGATATCTGAAGCCATTATCAGAACTAGGCCGTGATTTCTTGAAAGAAGTAACGCTGAATTCAAGTAGGAAGTGCAATGAGTAGTTACAAGTGCATACCAATCAGAGGCGCGAGAGTCGTTGCTCTTCAAATTGAAATTACTTCAACGTTTACCGCTCTAGACCAATGAGAAGCGATCTCCCTATGGTAAACAGAAACTGAGACCATCTGATTACCATAATCGTCTGATCATATCAGTGACAAATTTCGTCACCTTCACGAGAGGAAAATTTTAGGAGCTATCAATCATGTTCTACATGTCCAGTAAAATGTATATAAACAAGTTGATAATAGCAAATTTCTGAGCCAAAATTGATCGAGCGATTGGGATGTAAGTTAATTTAAAATATTTTATATTCGTTTTCATGCAGTGTTTTCCGAAGCTTCTCAAGTGGAGCAGCAATCATATGTTGTCACGAGGTAATATCTGAGCAATTCGTTATGATCAAATTATAATTACAGTAATACTTTCTCTCTCTCTCTCTCTCTCTCTCTTTCTTGCTCTTACTTACTCATATCTTAGCTAATTTTGTATACAAGCTGTTCGGTTTGTATACACATATGTATACAAACTTTTGTATTGACTATTCTTAAAGCCTACATATGAAACTTTTGGTCAAAATTTAGTCTAATTGATAGATATTAAATGCATAAAAAATTGTTGTCTTCGTTGTAATTTACATAACAAATTTAATTGGAATGTCCATATTATGCATTTACGAATGTTAACAGCATCTAATAGTAGCATGTTAAATGTTTCATAACAACAAGTTCGTTCTTTATCTAAGTTGGAATGCCATGTATTGATTTATATGCATTTTACATTATTTTAATAAAGTTTATTGCTATCACCTGCTCGTGAAGATGTTTAAAAGATATTTTGGAAATGAGATTTAAGTAAAATTTAGTCCAATGCTCACTGTGAAGCCTTTTACAATTGTTTTGTAAGATGCTTTACAGAAACAATACCTTCTAGCCACAGATTTGGCTCGTGTTGTGATTTTGGCATTCACATGCAAATATTACTGGGTAAATTTGCACCTCTACATGAATAACCCCCCATTTGCAGAACTTAGAAATACTAAAAAGTATTTTATGTCCAATGATATAAAACAGCTAGGTTCATAGTCAATATTTTCTCTGGTGATATCTACGACTTAAAAAAAGTGCACACAACTTTCTATTTTAATCATAAAAGAGTTGTTGAATCAATGATAACATTACTTCAAAGGAAAATGCAAATGAAAAACACATTAAAATCTGTTTCAACTCCCAAAGGTGAGCAACATACTCTTGGTTTCAGATGAGGTCATGGAATCCAGTTAGCTAATAACCATGCCAAAACGGAGTCAAATCCATAGAGATCATAGCATACTCACAAGCAGAATAAATTGTGAGAGTATGATACATAGTTTCTACCTTAAATATGTACATTAGAAAGTGAAAATAATTGCTTCAAGGCAAGGTGCTCAACATTCAGAGCTTCATTTTGCAATTCTCTTTGTGTCGTACCAAAATTTGACACCTGGTCAGATAGCTCTGAGCATTGCACCGTATGTTACAATTCGCTAGTGGTTTTAAATAGCGTTTAATAAGGGTGATTTACATCTATTTGTAAGTTCTACAGTTCTAAAAATTATTGCATTATTCCGTTTTCAATTGTTCCTTTCTGTTTTATATTGTTCTTTTTCACTCGTTGAAGTGTTTTGTGACTGAACTTTTAAAATATTATTGTTTTGTTTTATTATAACATTTTTTATTGCTATAACTTTAACTGCTTTAACAGATAGTTATAAAATAACTCTTATATTTTAATAAATATTATACTGCTCTTAGAATGTTTTTTCAATTGTATTCTTAATGTATTTTGTCATTGAAAAACTAAATAGTTTTTAGCTTATTTTTGGGAGCTATTTTAAAGAATCATTATAATTTCTAATAAACTACCTACATTAAAAATACATTAGATAAATAATTATGCAAACTAAATTATGGTATTTAGAGTTTTATTTCATGAATTTAAGGCAACTAAATAAACTTGTTTGTAGCTTTCCTTTGATTTTCACAAATTTTTTAACCTAAAGATTTTATTCTTTTTATGGATACTTCAGGGAATTTGAAACAGCTTGGAAAATGCATCCAATTATTTAAAAAAAATTTACACCAACTTATTATAAGTGTAGAACAATGGAAATCACTGTTTCATAGCATAAATTCTAAGACAGACTGCTGCCAACGTATACTTTACTTGAAGTATTTATTTGCGCTATGATTTTAATGAAATTCAAGGGAAAATAAATCTGTATATGGCCATTTTAAATTATTATTATTTTTTGTTTTAGTATTACAATCAGAATTTAATCAACTTCAAACGAATCCCTGCACAAAATGCCAAGCTTAATACTTATTAAATTCAATTAACGTGAATCTTTAAAAAATACGTGTTTATTGTGTAAATTCATAGCTTTAAAGCAATTATAACACAAACTTGAAATATTTGAAATGTATATTTTAATAATTTTATAGTAGTTATCAATAACTGAATCAATTAAAATTCAATTTCACATATTTTTAAATCAAGGAAAAAAAAAGTTAAGTAAACGTGTGTTACTTAAACTTCATAGCCAAATAAATTTGTGTTTTTTGCTGTAATCCTATATTTAACATTTAATGTTTACAAATGTACGGGTGGAATTTTTCTCTACCAATTGTACAATCAAAGTTAAACCTTGTGTGTGTGATTTGGGGATCATACAATCATTTAAAGTTAACCGAAAATAGCTAGTGAAATATTGTCTGAATATAGAATCTTGACACAGGAGAAAGTCGATAAATGTGATAGAAACTCTTTATATGAATTCCTCGGTGTGGGAGATAGTAGTGAGGAAATGTATCTCAAGTTCCTTTGTAAAAGGCGCTTTTCTGGAGATCGGACATGATGAATTTGAAAGCGAGGAGAGAGAAAACGAATATTCTAATGAAAGGTAAGAGTTCTTCTCTGCCATGATATAGACTTCGCGGATAATCTAATTTGTGATACTAACGTTGTGACATCAGAAATTCCGAATTTAAGTGATTTGATATACTCAATCGGATAGTTCAAGCTATGAGAAGATGATGAAAGAGATGAAATTCCGTCTGCAACGGAAGCCATTCAGGATTTGAATATAGTAAAATAATTTATCTCGGGTCGAGTAGGACAAGAATAAAACTTTCAAAAACTCATATCTATGGAGAATGATGTTAATAATTTATCTAGTGAAAGTCAGACGCGAACCGAAATAACAGATTTCTATTGTAAAGGAACAAATAAAAGGTATATTATTTAAATTAGTCTTTAGTTCACGCTCTATGTTTTGTTTTTCTTTGACCCTGATATAACGTTTTCCCGTATATAACGTTATTTCTTTCTGGTCCGTTGAAAAACGTTACATTTAGGTTTCACTGTATGTCACGCCTCTTTGGAATCTTCATTCGTGGTTTCGATTTAATTGTATACGAGCTTTCTTCTACTGTTTACCAATATCGTGATTCTTTAGTCACTATACTTCAACTCTGAGATTAAATTAATAATTTTTGTTTGCTTGCATTCTACGTGTTGCGAGATACTACACAACAGATATAACCCACCGACTAGAGCAATTTTCAATAAATTGCCATCGGAGAGACATTGACAACACCACATAATGTAATCCACAAGCATATGAATAAACCATTGTGTCCCTTAAAAAATAAATAGTAGGAACAAACAAAATAAAGGTAAATAGAGTAACAAATAACAAAGTGAATAGGTAAGTGGGGAGTCATAAAAGCAGGCAAAAAGTAAAGTAAATAGTAGTTTACAAATAACAAAGTGTATAGGTAAGTGAGGAGTCATGACGTACTTTCCATATAATTTGTTCCTGTGAATTCAAGAAACAAAACATTCGAAGACTTTTCGTTTTAATTTGTAAGTACATTATCTTATTACCAAATATGATTGTAAACAATAAAAATAAAAGCTCAAAAAGGGTTTTTTGAAAAAGGCATGGTATGTGCTATCAATGCTTTAAAGCTGAAGGTAAGATTAAGCACTTTTGATCAAATTCATAAAACGTATAAATAATATGAATTTAAATAAAAAGATGAATTAATTGCAAAGTTTTAGTTCTGTATTACATTTAACTTGAACTTTTTGCACGCAGTCTTCACAATTTTTTCTATACCATGTGCAACTTTCAAGTATCCATAGTTTTCAATTTTACACTTTCAATACAATCTCAGGTTGTTTTTATAGAATTATAATCTTTCCGATGTTAAGTTCATCAGTTTGAGTCATCTTATGAATATTTGTGGCTTCTGATTCATCTTAAATTATCTTAATTTCCATTTTCTTTAGCTATAGATCCGGGGTGAACGGGTATTAAATATCCAAGCTTTATGGAAACTCGAACGTAAGCTTCATAACTGTCTTTTCGCCTAGGGCAAATCCTATTCCTACATATTTTGTTCACACTATAAACAAGTCATATTCCGTTATTATCTCCCAGGACACTTTGATAAAATACAAAAAAGTGAATTTGATTATGCACTCATCGCCCGCTACTAAAGTCAATTTATAATGCAAGAGGAAAAGAGAGCATAGAAATGTTTTACAATTTAGTCCTGATGAAAACTTGACAAATTATCTATATTCACTTTTTCCTGCGTTGCTTATATATCTATAAATATGCTGTCTCTTGATTACGAATTTGTCCAAAATTGATATCAGAAACAGCTTGCAAAGACGTCTTTAAATCTAGTAGACCTCGACAATTCGGAATATTTCCGAGAATAGACTGGTAACATAATCAAATTGATTTAACTGATTGAGAAATTAAATTATTCAGTAACACGTTCCAAATATGTAAACAAAATTCTAACAAAATATGTTGTCAAAATAATTATTTTTGAACAATAGAATGAGAACAGAAATACTCTAATATGTCTTTCTACGGAAAATGAAGCATGCATTAGAGCGTCATCTTATCCTGGTAATAGGTTCTATATCTATATCAAATGTCAAAGAAGATGACACACTCCTCCATTTGGTAACAAAATAGCAATCATGTCAATATCACTCAGTTGACTTCGAAATGTACCTGACTATTATTCAACAGTAACATACCATCCAAATGAAAATTTATAATTGTATGCTATAAAGTCAGTTTTTATCTTACAGTTCAGACGATGATAAGGGCTGTGGCATACGAACACTATACACTTTCATTACTAAATCTACTAAAGCAACTAAGTATAAAAAAATACTTTAAACGAATACTTCTTCATCATGACATTAATGACTACAGCGTCATCTTACACAGTGCACCATCTGTGTACCTCGTTTACCATATAGAACAAAAGGACATTGTTAATATTGTATGTGATCAGATCATTCCCCATAATTTAATATTCTCACAACATCTTGGATAGTAAACTTATGATTCAACAGGTATTAATAGCAACCTGTTGCATTGCGGTGCAAGAACATTCTGAAGTGTTATCGGAGGGTGTAGTACAGTCACATAGATCCTTAAGGGAATTCAAGTCCAGATCGCAACACCTCTGTTTTAATCAGTGGTGACCTCTGGGTCGAAACAGAGTCTCCCATCCTTACATCAAATATATTAATGATGAGGTTTCTCGTTATTAGCAAACTTGTTGACATTTGGATGGACGAGACATCTGGTTAAAACTAATTGAAATGTTAAAATAAACTATAAGCCAATTGAACCCGTGAACATACAAATTCCTGGATATGACTTGTAGATCAGTTTATCTGTTCTAGACTATACCTCTACCAATAAACTCCAGGCTCTCACCATACCAACTGGTCGCTAATCGAATCACGATTTGCAAGGCAATGTTCAATGCATGGGTGCAGAGAACTGTCGAAACCTGCTCCGGATTCGCTGTACAGCGAGACGGACATAATAATTCCCTCCTGAGAGCAGCAGTTAATGAAACGCATACTACGGGTTGTCTTGCGCAAAGCTCGATCTCCTGAATCAGTTTCGACACATTCAGAGTGATACTATGCGTCCCGTAGACGATGTTACGCTAACGAGGTGGCATGCTTTGGTTGCTCCGAATGGTAGATCCAGATTATCATGTAACTACTGTTACCCTAAACGACAGAGTACGTTCCGCCTTCATAAGGTTCTAGTACGTAGGAATTTACTAATTTAGAAGGTTGTTTCCCCAAGTTTTGACTCTAAAATTATTAACTATTAAAATGCTTTGAATTTAGTCATCATCTGATGCCTCAAAACCTCTTTAAACCTTTGCTACTTTTATCCGTGCAACACTAAGTGCTGTTTTCTTACCTTTACTGATTTGCCCGTAAGGCGTACGGGCAATCTCAATTATCCGTCGCTTTTACTGTTTTGCCTGTATTTTTTTCTATTTTAATACCAAATTAGTCGTATATATGGCAATAGTTTTCCACTAAAGTCAACCAACCTGTTAAGGTGTTAGCCTCTGGATCGGAAGGTTCCTAGTTCGCGTCCGGGCATGGATTTAAAGTGTGCTGTCCCTTGGTAGGAGCAATGATGGTCCTCCCGCTGGGTGCTACTTCACAAGTGGCCATCACTTACGGTCTAGTAGTGGCCAATGATTCAAGTTGACCAATTGCCAAGTTCATATGTGCCCGTCATTGGGAGTTAAAAAAAAATTCCACTAAATGGTAGTTTGAAAAGTCTAATTTGTTCTATTCTGACTGACAGAATAAAAACATGTAACAAAAACTCGGGCTCTTGTCACATGTTTTGCATGACACGGCGAATTTTTATTATTCAGTGCTTACCTTTATGTATATATTTTACTTTTACTGAACATTTTACAGCTTTATTGAATCACAAATAATGAAAACTATTTTTGCCATAATATAATGGCAGATTCAGAATGCATGCAGCTAATTTATTCCGTCTGTGATTGGGAATCAGATATATCTGTAAATTAGTCTGGGTATAGTGAAAGTGATGTAGTGAAAGTGATGCAGTGAAAGTGATGACTTCGATAATAGTGACTCTTATAGTAGTACAGATCGATTAAATCAAGCGAGGCAAATTTTTAAATTTATAAGAAGGGTAGTAAATGTAATTGTAATCAAAAATTACTGCAAAGTAATTGTACTTTTTTATATGAACAGCGGTAAATTTACCTTCCCTGCAAGGCGATACGTGGGTAGAAAAGACATTTTCCAGGGAAATAGTGTTGTTATATTTGCAGCACAAAAAGTTGTCTAAATGCTTAAAATTATTAGAAATGTTAATTTTAGTAACAGTTTCTCACTTACAAATGTAAAATGAACAAAAAAAATTTGACATTATTTTGTGATCGAATTCGGAAAACAAAAGGTACCTGTCAAGGGGTTAAAAGGTTTGAATGCATTTTATCTTTGGTTGAGTGATCGTATTGTTACCTAGAAGAGGAGGGGGTTGTATTAGATACTTATATACGTTGAATCATTATGTAACAACTATTGGCTCAAAAATTATATAATTGGAGGTACTGCCATTTAACTAGCTTAGACTATTCACTACCAAACAGGATACAACGATATGCTTCAAATCATTGAATATGTTTCTCGCCTTTATATCTTCCTATCTCTTGATGATAAGTTGCTTAAGCGATGCCTTGATAGTTTTCGCTTTCAAGGATCTGTACCGCATTTTTGCTACAAATACTGTCATCATTTTACTGTGCTCTATTTACTTTACCTTGTATGCAACCTCCACGCAAGCTTTACACACGCGAGTGTCATCAAGTGTTTTGCTCTTTTACATATGCATAGTCATCTATATAGTCATTTATATTGTCTTCACAGTAGAATACAGTAAAAAATTGTAGCAATGTTTCCTAGTTATGCATAAAAAATTCTAATGCACCGCTTCAATACCCGTGGAAGTAAGTTCTGTTAAGTTTATAACCCTCAAAAATATTTATTAGGCCAATAGGGGTTGAAATTTGTGAACTGTTTCAAAATTTGATTTAAGAGTACCAATTTTTTTCTTGATCATCCAATGCAATACGATTAGATACATATTTGTGTTCTCAATTTAAACATAGAAATTAGTAATGGTAAATTTTCTTATTTATGTCTATCCTTTTTTTATATCAATCATTTTATGTGAGAAATCACAAATGTTCATTGGACATATCTGTTTTCAATAGTTGCTGCAATCTATATTTCATGTAAAGAGATTCCTTTCTTCCAATAAAACTGAAAACAATAAGTGCAATGCATCACTGAATTAGTTAATACTATTGGATCAGGTTTAAAGAAATGGCGTTTGCTTTTCTGGAAAATAAATCATAAATCGAATCAATAGTCCCAATTAATAGTTTTACTGGCAACGAGTAAACTCCCTCCATTGCACTAAAAAATTCCATATATTCCTACTCGAAATATATCCTTATTTTACATAAATGGTTGTAGCATATATCTTGCTATTAAATCAATCTATAACAGTATTTCTTTCCATCTATATCACATTCTCTCTTTAAATACATTTTTTATGAATAATTTTTATTTATCTGCCGTGCAATATAAGATTGTTCTCGTGTAATAATTTCCGAAATGTTTAAAAGTTTTTATGGGTTCGTAGAGAAGCATACAGAGAAAGATTTGTCACTCAAAAAGAATCATAATTTTTACTTTTAACAGATTCAACAAGGTAATTTTAACCCGACTTGCTATACATTGGCGGATATTTCTGTCCCATCAACAGACGCATCTTTCCTTTTCATTTTTCATTCTCCCAAAACTAATATTTTAAAACTAAACATTATATAAAACACATAGTGAATATCTGTAGTTATAGGGTCTTGGAAACACCTGAGTGGTATATGATAATGAATTTTTGGTATTAATTATTTACAGCAATGAAATTAATTGCCAAATACATCTAAAATAATTTAATTAACTTGAAAGAAATGCACCACTTTGATACATATGTTTAGAAGATATACCTAGGCAAATATTTTATGCTTAATTTTTACTTTTTTAAGACTCGTTTAAGTCTAATCATAGTATCATGAAATTTTCAAATAGTTTTGCTATTCCAAAGCAATACATAATGACTAAATAATTGAACATATTGATTGAAAGAATCGAGGAAATATTTTAATGGTCAAGTAGTTCTAAACTGTTTAGATGTCATGCAGTGAAGGTGGCGGGGTTCCGAATGGATATTTATGTATTGTATAAACCCCTCAGAAGGTCAATAACTCAAGGAGTAGTGATTTTGTATCATTGTTCATGACAAATAATGTCATGAGTTGGCATGTCATATGCAGCTATTTTTGAATAAATCTATTACAAGCAATCACTTTCTCTCAAAATAGTTTCTGAAATACTCGTAGTCATGAACTAGCATGTCATATGCAGCTATTTTTGAATAAATCTATTACACGCAATCACATTCTCTCAAAATAGTTTCTGAAAAACTCGTAGTAAATTATGGGAACTTCCCATTTTTAACCTTTGCTGTTTGCTCTTAACTAAAAATCTTATGATATGAACCGTCCTTAAATGTGTTGGTATACTTACTTTTAGCAAGGCTTGAATTCTTCAATTCCTTTTTAGGTTTTATAACATTCTGTTTCTTATTTTGATTTTTCTTCTTTTCAAATTTCCATGACTATCGATTACTTAGTGTGTTAATTGCTATGACACGTATTTTATTTTCAAATCCTATCAAAAGCAGAGAGTGTATTTTTATACAATTTTAAAAGCATTGTTTGGACAAAATATTTTTTTCTTCACGCTTCAGTTCACCTCTGTATTTAGATTACTAATTCTAATTCCCAAGTTTAGAGTGTATTTTTTCCCTCAACTGAATTAAGAACTTTTTTGCTCAAACAACTCTAACTGAATAGTTTCACGCTTTCAATTTTTTACACTACTAATTATGTGTTGTTTAATTTAAGCCTTTGTTTCCAGCTATTTAATTTTGTGTTAAATTCCTGCCCTAAAAAGAGGATAGTTCTGAAAGGAATCTTCATCGGAGATAATACGTGGGCTGTATAATAAAGAATGATCATAATTTAATAAAAATAATTGCCTGTTAATCCTCAAATTTTTTTTGGTCTTTCTCAAAATACTCCTCATTACATGCAATGCTCATACATGATACTTATCCCACCTATTTTTTTACTGTTTTCACAAACAGATGCTGGAAACTATGTTTTGACAGGTCCTTCAAAATCACCTCCGCAACTTTTATCACTGCGTGTGATGATGAAAACCGCATTTCCCGGGGATGTTTCTTCAAATTCAGGAAAAGAATTATTGCATGCTGCTACATCAGGACTATGTGGGAGTATGGAGAACACACATGATATTGATTTTTTAAAGATACTCAACTACATTGGCAATATGCGGCCTTGAGTTATCATGGTGTAGCAACCATCCTGTTGCTTTCAAATGGAGTCTTTTGCGTTGTATGTGGCCTTGGAGGGTTTTCAGTACATCTCTATAGTATTCTACAGTTACAATTGTAAGTGGTGGTACAGCATGTTGATACACCATTCCTCCAATATTGAATTCCTCGAATATCAATTTTTTACACTACTAATTATGTGTTGTTTAATTTAAGCCTTTGTTTCCAGCTATTTAATTTTGTGTTAAATTCCTGCCCTAAAAAGAGGATAGTTCTTAAAGGAATCTTCATCGGATATAATACGTGGGCTGTATAATAAAGAATGATCATAATTTAATAAAAATAATTGCCTGTTAATCCTCAATTTTTTTTGGTCTTTCTCAAAATACTCCTCATTACATGCAATGTACTTATCCCACCTATTTTTTTACTGTTTTCACAAACAGATGCTGGAAACTATGTTTTGACAGGTCCTTCAAAATCACCTCCGCAACTTTTATCACTGCCTGTGATGATGTAAAACCGCATTTCCCGGGGGTGTTTCTTCAAATTCAGGAAAAGAAATCGCATGCTGCTACATCAGGACTATGTGAAGTATGGAGAACACAAATGATATTGATTTTTTAAAGATACTCAACAACATTGGCAACATTGGCCTTGAGTTATCATGGTGTAGCATCCATCCTGTTGCTTTCAAATGGAGTCTTTTGCGTTGTATGTGGCCTAGGAGGGTTTGCAGTACATCTCTATAGTATTCTACAGTTACAATTGTATGTGGTGGTACAGCATGTTGATACACCATTCCTCGAATATTGAAAAATGAATCATAACTTTCCCAGAAGAAGCATCCACTCTCATCTTCTGTGTTGGTGATGAAAGAGACTTCTACTCAGAGCTCTGTTGCTTGGACAATCAATTGTTCCCCTCTTTAACCATTTTAAACCTTCTTCTAGCTGTACTATAGGGAAGGACACTCTTCCTATAATCTTCCTGTAGCATCGCATAGACTTCAGTTGACGATTTTAAGGCGAAAACAAAATTTTAATGCAGCGGATTGCTCGTCGCGTGTCACATCCATTTTTAGTGCAACTAGGCGTTCTTGGCCTGCTGCCAAGGCCTCAGCAATGACGTCATGATCGTGAAACTTGAGCTATCTATTATCCAGTTATCCCTCAACACGTTCAATATAAATTTTATTTTCTTGATATTTTAATCACCTTCAAAAAATTATGAACATTCTTTATTGAACAGCCCTCGTTGTTTACTTATGTTTGTATAGTACGTATTTGAAACTTTTTATGCTGTACATGATCATTTATTTCTATTTATTTTGGATACATGTTATTTCATTCAATAATTTATTTATTTGCATGATTTAATGCCTGCAGTTTTCCTTTTTTTCTCTCAGATACTCTTTCAAAAATAGCTTAAGAGATCATTAAAACCTTGGGTACATTTGACGACTGAGACTCGTCATGCACTTGTTTTGCCTAAGTTACGGATGACGAGTCTAATTTGTCATTCAAACTAAGACAAAATTAAACATGTACATTCTTGTTCATGGTAAGAATGATTAGTGTTACGAGACTATCCTTCAGTTAGATTATTCAATAGTTCTCTACAAAAATATACTTTATTTAATCTGACACTATTCATAGAAATATTTACACGGCTGCTTTGTCAGACATTCTTTTTTGGAATGAACGCTGAGATCAGAAGCTGTGCGATCTCTCTCATACTGTTGCCATTCTTATCAAACTAAATTATACGAAAATATAACAGTAACAAGTGTGCAAACGATAATACGAAACTATAACAGTAATTAGGGTACAGACGATAACACGAAAATATAACAGTAACAAATGTTCGAACGATAATCCGAACTACTTTTATCAAATAAATCTGTGCCCAAAGGGTTAACATAAATGAGACCATATCGAGGATGACCTTGCTAGGTATTATCTTGTATTACAATCGTTGTTTGAACCATAATAGATGGTAGATATATACCTGAACTGACCATCCAGGAGCATCACAACGCACTTTTGGCGACATTCCGGGATCAATTCCAAAGGAGAAGATCCAAGTAAACCCCTTTTATTTTGTATCACTGTTTCTATGACGAGGTCACGCCTGAGTTCGAATCCATTTTGACTAAAATAAAAATAACTTAAAATCACATTATTGTTAACTTTTGAATTACCCTTTTATCAAATAAACTCTTTCCTGACTTTGACTTTCAAGAGTTTTACGTGTAATTTAAGTCGATGATTTTGTGTGTGTGACCGTATTGAAATTTTCTTGTTACAATTTATTTTATTTCTATTAAAATTATTTTCCGTCTTGTTTTTAACAATGACATGCCTCTTTGCTTTTCTGCATCAAAATATGAACGAGTCAATTTGGGATACTTGTTTTCCTTCGTCTATGCATTCAAATGAACATTTATGAATTTTAATTGGTCGAACTTAGTTCTAAACTGATCATTCAATTGTAATATGACTGCATGCGTCTTCTTTTGATAGTATTATTTCATCTAATTTTATGATTACATTATCATTAATTATAGAGGTGGAATTTTATTTCCTTAAAGGTTGTAGAATTCGTTTTAAGACTTTTTAAGTTGTCGTTTTGTAAACTTCAATACCGAAAAGTGCCCTAAATATTGATTTGATTGTAATTTTGGATTTAAACTAGTCTTACATTTCGATACTTCTTACTTTAGCTTATAAGTATAGCTTCCCGAATATCTTACTATAAAGAAAATATATTTTCTCTCAGAAATTATTTAAATTATTAAAATATAATTTAAATTCTCTCTCTACTGTTCATCATATTACCATATACATATACACGATTCATAGGTTCTCTTGGTACTATAGTCCTCTTACATATGTTTGATAATCTTTTAAGAAAATTAGAGATTGTTTAAAAGCAAATAATATGAATCAATCATTATACAGACAGTAAAGGGCACACTCATACATGTTTGATTTATAAATAAATTCATATATGGAGCTTAACACAACATGATGCAACATCGAATTGCAAGGATCTTAAAAAGTTAGTCTGGTACTCAGCAAATATTATTTCGGACCCCTGTGTAATAAATTAGTTGACTCGCTGAATTTGATCGCCAGAGTAAACATGGAAGGAGAGTGATAGTAAGCATTTGAGACTCATCCGTCAAAATTATGCAGTCTGGACAGCTGCCGTTTACCACACGCTAGATAGGATCTCAGCGGGGAGGTGAGAGGATATCACAGTTGTCTAGATGTTAGTCTCAAATAAGTTTCGTGAGGTCACATGTTCAGATTAACACTACGGGATCCCAAGTCAAAGGTAGTAGTTGTACCTGCCCTTCTCAATCTCTACAAAGTGACCAATGTTATCACGTTGTGTCCTTTAAAAATGTAAAGCAAACAACCGTACTAGCAGATCGTACTATTGATAGAAGAGATTCGGTTAGTGTAATAATAAGCCATTTTTCACATTTCAAAGGCGAGGGGGTACGGAACACAAAATTCTAAAATGTTCAATTTTAAAGTTTTCGTTCTGAAATTCTTTCTGTAGGTATACATTTGTATTTTGCAATTGTAATAATAAATAATATTATATATATATATATATTAGGGCGTATCGAAAAAAATCGAAATTTCTAAGATCTTATTTGCGGTAGTGCGGAAAATTGGTATACTCCTATCATTAAAGAGCGTGCGAAATCTTAAAACTGTGAGTTGATTTCTTCTGTTGCCTCAGTGGGCCGAAAGTTCCGAAAATTGGGCTAAAAATGATTAAAATATAAAAATTAATAAATAATCACAGATTTCGTTGATCGATTTGGGGTAGCGTATAAAAGTTACTAGTCTTTAACAACAGCAACTATACAATTTTTTAGGTTAAAATCGTCTGCCGCCTCATCGGGATCGAATTTTGGAAATTTTGACGCATTTTGGTGCTTTTCTGTACATCTGTTTACTGCTTGTACAATGCACAATCGAGACAGACTTGGTTAGACGCTCTGCCAAAAAAGTGGAACAAATGCGTTTAAAACTGGATAACATAGTATTTGTCAGTCAAAGATATGCTGTATCCAACAGAGACACGGCAGCTATTGCATCCAATGTTATGCAAGATTTTGGTTTAATATCGGAATCAGATACCAGGCTTCTTCAAAGACAAAATAAAATGTGGAGGGAAAAATCGAGAATTTACGAAAAATTGGTCTTAAGATCAAATGAGAATCGTTCCACTCTATCTGGCCTTTATTTTGATGAACGGCATGGCTAAACTTTAACATCAGAAACACTCGAGGACAAGCAGTTCCAAAGAGAAATTGTAGAAACGTATTACAGTGTTGTATCGGAGCCTGGTTCTACATTCATGGGACATGTTACACCTGAAAGTTGATCTAGTCTTGATATATCTAATAGCACTTACAAATACGTAACAAGTGCTTTATTGGATAATTTTAACAACCTTATTGTTCTCGGGTGTGATGGCACTGTAGTAAAAACAGGAGTGTTTAATGGTGTAATTCGTAGGCTTGAATTGAAACATCAGAGAACAGTTCAATGGGTTATCTGCTTACTTCATTTCAATGAGTTGCCATTACGACACCTATTTGAGTCCATAGACGGCAAGTCATCTGGCCCCACATCTTACACCGGAGACATTGGACGAAACCTCAAATGATGCGAAAAGCTTTCAACTGTTGCTTTTAATAGTATTGAATGCGAGCTACCACCCTCAGTTAAAATCAGAAATATTTATTAGATATTTGCACCGCCATTAGTTCTAGCGTTTGTTGTTCAGATCTAGCTAACCGGAAACGTTGAATTTGGCCCACTGACTAACAACTGCCAATCGAATACTGAGGTTACATAAGACCCATCAAATGAGTTGCTAACTATGGTTGTATTCATTCTAAGAGTCTACGCACCCTCATGGTTCCGAATTAAGATTCGTCATTCCATAAGGGACGGTGCTAGACACCTGTGGCATTTCATCAGCTCATCTCGGTACTTGCCTAAGAAGTATCGTGCCGTAATCGAACCAGTCATTTCTAGCAACGCTTACTTTTCGGCTCCAGAAAACATGCTTTTGGCCATGTTAACTGGTGAGAGGTACCATATTTGAACCCCTGCAGCTCGGCGGATTATCAAGGCAAGGGAAATTAGCCCAGATGGAAATTGTGTTCGCAGATTCGTTATTCCTGCTGTTAACTTTCCAGCTACAGACATTAAAATGAGGCAAGTGTAACGTGTATTTATTTAAAATTTTGCATTCATTTTCCAAAATTTGATAACGATGAGGCGGCAGATGATACCAACCTATAATTCTAATAATTCTAAAAATTTATGGTCGTTGTTGTTAAAAAATAGTAACTTGTAAGCACTACTCCAAACGGATCAACGAAATCTGTGTTTATTTATTAGTTTTTGTATTTTTACCATTTTTAGTCGAATTTTCGGAATTTTCGGCAGAAGAAATCAACTTACATTTTTAAGATTCCACACGTTTTTTAATGATGGGAGTACACAACTTTTCCGCACTACTGGGAAAAGATCTAAGAAATTTCGATTTTTTCGATACGCCCTAATATATATATATATATATATACATTAATAACTATTTTATATTTTCAAAACTTTAAATTTGTTTTTATTAAAATTGAAAAATTGAAAATTTTTGATGTTGGGCAAAATTGATATAGAGTCAGGCTGGGTAATTGTAAACAAGCTATACAAGCGCCCACATGGGACACTGATAAACTAAAAAGTTGTGAAATATGAAAGCTGGCAACCCTGAGGATGCAATATGGTGATCCCTTATTTCTTTGAACCACAGCTGATATCAATAGGTTTAGTTGAAAAATTTATGGTTGAAAAGTTTGGGCTTAAAAGTTTTTGTGTGCTGCATTTTCTGCTGCCTTCCATAATATATTGAAAGGTATGTTGTTCCAATTCTTTACTACGGTCAGTTATGTTTCTAACGAACAGAAAATCATTGACTTTTGCTTCTGGGAACTTAAATGCACCTACAGTTGAAAGTTTACAACCACCCCATATTTTTCAAGGGACGTGGTAATTGTAAACTTAACTTTGCCAATAGTTTCGTAGAATTTGGATATATAGCTAATATGTTTTCCAGTGTAATTTTGTGTTTAATCGTATTTAGTACGTTTGAATTACAATTTGGATGGAAGACCCATGTTTTCCCGTATAAATTTGTATTTAATCGTATTCAGTACGTTTGAATTGCGTTTTATTGCATTTTTCGTGTTCTTGGGGAACAGGAAAACTTATTTACTAAAACTTCACACATATGGTGAAGTTCTTACAACTGACCAAGTATTGTCGCGCTTGAAGGAGGCATAGGAGAAGATAGTAAAAGAGCCAGACGTAAGCCAGAAAACAAGAAAGAAGCAAATGGAAAGGACAGCAGAACTCGAGGACAGCGGACATGAGGAACTATTGAAATAATTGACTAACATTGACGGTGAAGAGATTGAAGTTCTCCAAACATTCAAGCAAAATATAGAAGACTAATTTGTAGGGGAAGTGAAATATTTTGGAGTCATTCATGGAAGACATTGAAACGACTACGTTTGTACTTGTTGAGGGGAGAGGTAAAGAAAACCCCTTTTTCGTATATATGAAAGGTGGATGTTGTTTCTGAAGAAGAGTTTGAGATCACCGGACTCAAATGCATCGACAATGCATATACTAAATTCGCTGAGGTTCAAAAAGAATAATTTTGTGTTACCAAAGACCATGTCAAAGCAATTTTACCTACTCCAACCTGTAGCAAAAAAACACCGTAAAGAAATTTTCCAATTTCAGGGCACTGTTAATGTGTAAGAAATGTAATGTGTGTTTGTTTTTTGTACCTAAGATTGTATTTTTCAATTTTTTTAAATTTTAATTTTTAAATTTGTAATTTTCTGTTCTTTACACTAAATACATTCTTTGTTCAGTAAATGTTTGAATCCTTTATTCTTATGTATTCCTGGAAGTTCATCTAATGATCAATGCAACTTTCAAGTGTCACTATATTTTTTTTTGGGGGGGGGAAGAAGTGGGAGCATTTGGTAAAGGTAAAGATCAAAACAGGATTATTGTAAACACGGCATTAGAAGGGTAAAAATACCATTGGAGTTCCTTCTACTGTCATGACTACTGCTCATGCTGTCAATTATTCAATATTCAATATCACTAGGAAAATCGTTGTTTACAATTACCCCTACTTTCAGGGGTAATTGTAAACACACGGGGTAATTGTAAACAGCCGAGTACGGTATTAAATTTCTTTTCTGGAATCTTCGTACTAATTAAATATGAAAGTAGAATAGTGACAAGTTAATTTAGTAGGGTGAACAATGTTTAATTACTTTATCAAGAGTTTGAAAATAGGGATTGAAAGTTAACAAACAAATTCATTTTACAATTACCCCGCCTTACCCTGTCTTATAATATTTTATAGAAAATCACTTCATTTTTGCATTAATTAACTCCTAAAAGTTCATACTATAAACTATCTTCGTTATTTTTGGTTAAAACAATATAATGAAAAGAAAATATAGGATATTTCATTCATTTGTGACAAATAGTTTTTAAGTTATATCTATTTATCACTATTGAAATACCATTTAACACAAAAAGAAAAGAACATTTAAAATTTTGAAGTTTCGATTGAGTTGCAGCTGTCATGTTTATAAAAAGTTGAATATTTCCTGTTTTAAATGGTAAAAACAAAGTTTAGGTGTCTTTTATTCAGAATTATCTATATTATTTTTAATACAACAAAAAAAGTAGATTTTTTTTTTCATATTTTGAGTTAAGACCCTTTTGAGGAGAGCCGTTTTTTTAAAAGCTTTAAAAAATTCAATTATTATAACGGTCTATCAACTGTAAGAGGTCATGATATCTTGAATTTTCAAATATTTAGCACTTATTCAAGCCTTTTGATCGTCTTGACTGTTTGTTTTTAATTGTTTTCAAAACGAAATTTATTTATGTGTGCATTACCACAATAGTGCCCGGAACCTTTCAGTTTAAGGGCGTATATGTTTATTACAATCCTTAATTAGTGTTCAAACCACATCCATTAACATTCCTTATAAATTTACTGGTCCATTGTATATCATGTTATTTAAATGTGTGCATTCAGCCGTATAGTGTCTATTGTAGAGAATGCATCCATTGCTAAAGTGCTTAAGATGTATTCAAGAAGTGAGTACCAGTGGTAAGTTTCGTGGAGCCTTAAAAGGCAAGTTGAGACTAGGGGTTGATCAAATTTCATGAGCTTCTATTGAATTCTGGTACGTGGAGATCTCTTCTATTGTAATAGCCTCGCAAAAGACAGAATCCTCCAGAATCTCCACTCTTATCCCCAAGAGTAGCAAAGTTTACGTTTCCCCGTTTGTTTACTCATTCCCCAGTCAGTTTCCCGAGTAATTTGTAATGTTCAGACGAAAGTTTACTTAGACCATAATCATCATTCTGTATTTCTTGACGACTCTTGCGTAGTTACGCATCCAAAACTTATCGCCATTATGTTATACGAGTGCATGAATATTTTTACTCACTGGTTAATTAAGGTTCATGTAAACTCGTGAATATTCTTTGTTGAATGTAATCTTCAATTTCTTGTGGCACTTAAACAATGTGTATATCCGCACATAAATATAGACAATAACAATTGGTGTTTCTTTCGTGTAATGTTCAGTTCAAATGTGTTGTATAGCCCCTTCGAACCTACTTTCTGTAAATTTAATACTTTTCTTGTACAAACAAACATTTGAATTTTTTATTTCATTAGCAAACATGATATTTATCTTAAATTTTTAAACTTAAATTAATTGCAATATGCATCTTTAGTTGCACAAAAGTGTAAAACTAACAATACGAAATTTTCTAAAATTATTTACGCCATAAAAGGGACTATCTTGATAGTTTCATGCTAAATTTCTATAGAACGATTTGCATAAATACAAAATGTTTCAAATTATTATTTAAATGGTAAACAAAATAATCCATCTGGTTAACTGCAAACTAAATATCTATAGAAAAAAAATGTATACAGCAAATACACAATAGTAAAAAGTTTCAAACAATAATTCCAAAGCTGGGCCAAATAATAACAAGCTTCTTGAAAATAAAACTTAATAATGTGAGACATTGCTTAGCAATATGCATCCGTATATTATTGGATCTGCAAAGGTTTTATTCCTGCAATGTAAATAGCCAGTACTTTGTTTTGAACTGTTGAAAACTAGTACATATACAAAACTGTAGCCTTAACCTATTAATAGCGACAATCTGGAGATTATGATTGACAGTTTAGAAATGTTACCCCAGACGCAAAATACAGAGTTGCAACAGTGACGAGCAAATTATTTAAATTGTGACTTTTTAATGGACCTTAGTTCAACATAGCCTGCTTTTATATATACTATAGGTTGCTATCAGCTTCTCTTCGTCTGCAACGCAGATTCCATGACCTCCCGCAGTCCGTCCATCTATCATGGGACTCCTTCCTTAATCCAACCTAATCCGCTATCTTCTCATCATCCTTCACTCTGCCGTTCATGGACTAACTGACAAAGGTATGATTGATGAAGAGTAATCAGCCATCTACAATTTCGACTATATGCAGAATAAATCATTCATTCATTTGAGCGACGGTTGGACGCATGTGTTGCCAAATAGAGTTTAGAATCCTTTGACCTAAATACATGGGATTCCCCTGATCTCCTGTCTCGAATCGTTTGAGCTGGAAATTGGTTTCACGCTGAGCGGTTCTAAATGGTCATCTGGAGAAGTTTTGAAATCAACGCTTGTAATTTAAAACCACACAGTTACCTTTTATCTCATTAATAAAATCCTTAAATTAAAAGGCTTCTTACAACATAGCGATAAGCCCAATAATAATTCGGTAGGGAAAGAAATTAAGCACTAAATATTGATGAGGACCAACAAATTGTATGAATGTTTCAATGAGCACTTAATACTTGAAAGTTTAAGATGGCATAAAATCTTAAATGTTGGATGAATCAGAATTTCAATTTTTTTTCCCTTAAACATTGCTTTCCTAAAACATTTTTCATTTCGAAAGTGGGCCTTATTAGAACTTTGTCTGAATCTCTTCAATTGATACTGATTCTTCAAAATTAAAAGTTCTTTTGCTTATAAATCGTATGTTTTTAGAAAATATAGCCTCCATTATTTTCAATTGCTCCTTTATTTCAATTAATCTTCCGTACTATTGAAAAAATTAGCAGTAACTGATATGCAAAATGGGCTTGCTTATGAGGATGAAAAGATTTTCGAATTGACTTGATTGCTCATTCTTCACAAGAAATCAATCGTTGTTTAACAAGTAGGAAAGGTGACATTTATTTTTTTCGTTTCAAATAAGTATTTATAGTAATTCCATTCCAAGTCGGTTGATTTTGGTAGCGAAAAGTTGTTTTTAATAACCTGATATACACAGGATTTCCGAGTACTGTCGTTTGCTTCTATCTTCCAACACACATCAGTATAGTAACGACGTCGATTTATCGGAAACATCCTAGAAAGAACTCCATTGGTCAAAATAGTCAAAACTGGTTAGATGTCATAGACAGCATAGAAGGATGACTTCAGTTTACAAAAGAAATATACGCTTGTGCACATCTCGGATATTTAAAAATCTAATGGATAATTGCTATATACAATTTTAGAATCCCAGTGTTTACCTACAAAGAACTGTTCTGAATACAGTCACGAACTAATTATGTGATGCATGTTCAAAGCTTTCAGATAATGTTGTAAAGTTTTGTACATGACAAACTTTTTAATCAATATTTGTAATCAAGAATTAAGTGAAAAGACCCTTTGAACTCAGAGTGCTGAGGATTAAGTACCTATAGCTCTATCAGCATATCCTACATGTTAGATTTTATTATTGTGTCTAAAAATTATTAGTTTTTCATTATTTCTGTTTGTGTGTGACAGTAATGATTATTTCTCACAAAACAAAATTAAAAGTTGCAAACTCATCGTAAGAAACATGTTAGTTTTGTTAAATGATGTAGCAATAGTGAAAATCACTTTGCCCCTTTCTCGAAGGAAGTTTACTAAACTCTATAAAAGATTGAATAAGCATAATTGGTTTCCCAAATTTCTACGAAGTGACACATCGAGACATTGGAATGCCATCATAAAACATTATTTCCTAATTTTGATATTTTCCTTCTCCGATTATGTTAGACGCCTCATAAAATGTTTACTAGGAAATGAAAACAGGAATATATCTTAAATGTGTGTGATGTTTTTAAAACTGCTTAATAAATAGTCATATACACCAAAAACATGAAAAACAATTTAATTGCTTTAACAATATAATTTTAAATGAACTAAAATAATTGCATTTCTTTCAATTATTTTAATCAGTAAATTATTTTACTCCTGTAATATGATATATAAAATAGTCTTAAGCAAGGAATTTATGAGTTCATTTCCTTCTATTTTATAGTCATAACAGCATTCTGATCATAATAACACTTGTTTAAATATCGCATCATGCCTTAGAAAAAAATTAATGACAAGGCACAAGAGCGAATGCTACGAATCTTCTATTATTTCCGTACCTAGTCATAATTCGCAAAAATGAATACAATACCACTAACTGATGCTAAAATATTTGCAACTTTACTCACCATCTCTTTCACCTTACAGAGTATCCAATAAAAATATCTGAATAAGAAGCCTTTGGTCTTTCCTCTAGTTCAGTTGCTAATATGATGAATGGTGGTTCCAGTGATATTAAATATTTCTGCAACTAACTTTACTTCCACGTGTTTCAACGCGATACATCCTCCAAGATATTGTCAATTATGCTAAGCTCGAGATATCTCATCCATCGAGAACTAGTTAGTTTTGCAAACGACAATTTACCTCATTCATACAAAAATGTTCCAAAGCGAATCAAGATGAAAGTTAATTGTCACTGATACAAGTTTCTGCACCTAAAGTTGGTCAATACGGAGCCTATTTCGATGCGAAGATAAGCCACCAGGAGGGTTAATGAATTTTGGAATTGATTGCATCGACTAAATTCGATTATTGGCAGTATGCTGAGAAGCAATATCCAGAATGGTTAGTTTCGATTTTTTGGAATAATTTGACTACATATATCGATCTTTTAAATGTCAATCTAATTTTAATAATTAACTTGTCTTCTTTAAATCTTTCGCAACCCCTTGAAAGTAATATAATAAATACATAATACATAAAAATAGATAAATATAATTTAAAAAATTATTTATTCTCAAACATCAACTTTACCATTGTATTCTTTTATAGATAAGTGTGCTGATTACGTAGATGGAAATATGAGGAATTATAGATTCAGATCTAATTAAATGCATTCTTCCCAAATTAACTTTGGCTTGAGTGTATCATAAACAAAACCATATGTTATTGGGGTTATAAGATTTCGACAGTATATTTATTAAGAGACTTTCGATTATTTAAATTAAATTTAAACCCTATTTCCTTCAGAACTTCAGAAGTTTATGAAATACTTTTTAGTAAGAATAAAAATCCATTTGAAGAGTTATGCAAGATTGTAAAACATAAAATTATAGAAGGTAGTGTGTTCAAACCGTATAATACAAAACGTAAGCATAGAGTGGAAATTATTGAATGTTCTTGCTGAGATGAAATCACAGGTTCCGAGAAATTGGGTCGAACTATAATACAATTTGAAAAGTTGAAAACATTATTAAGTTAATATAGGGAGCCAGAATTTCCATTTCCTTCTTCTCCTTTTAATAAATATCTGAAAAAACTAAAGTAATAAGCATGTTAACATTCTCATATACAAACCCAAAAAGTAAATTAAACTCAAGTTTATTTGAATTTTCGTTATAGAGAAATGTTTGGACCCATCTAAGTGCTTTTGAAATTTATGTTCAATTGCAACAGTATTCAGTAAAAAAAATTATGTTACAGAAATTCCATTTGATGTACTCAATGCTTATTGTGTTTTGGCAGTCGTTTTAAAAACTATTTAATAAGCTTATAGTTTATACAGAAATGAGCAAAAAGAATACATACCTATGTAGCTTGTAAATTTAAAGTCAGAACATAAAATCTTTGTAGCTTACTAGAAACTTGTATTCTACAGCCCAAAATAATAAATTTGAAGTAGGATGCAATTGTTTTCTTGTATGCATTCAATCCAATTATATGCATAAACATTACAATATGTAAAATATACATTTTAAGTCAGGGCTCGAAATACCCGGGTGCACAGGTGCACTGTGCACATGAAAATAAAATTGTGCACCTAATTTTTTCCCGCTGATGCATGCCGTGCACCTAACGTTAAAAAAAGGGGAGGGAACGTTTTATATTATTTTGATGCTTGAACAAACTATTAGTATCGACCTCTTTCGCTCTAAAGGAACGTAAATAAAATTCCTAAATACACACTATGCGAAAACAAAATCGCTGGGCTTTAACGGGTTTGTACAGGAGGAAGGTTTACTTGGTGTCACTGCCACCATAACTTTCCGATGATCGAAACATTTTCCAGGTGGTTCTGTTAAAGCGACTGTCGCGACAACAATGCGCCAGAGAAGGGAGAATTTAGATGTTTAAATATTTTTATTTATTAGCTATTACTAACCTATCTAAACATACCCAACTAATAAAGTAGTTTACATTATATCAATGCTCTTATATTACGTTTTTTTTTTTTTTAATGTGCACCTAAAATATAACCTGTGCACCTAATTTAAAAACTTAGGTGCACCTTGTGCACCTGTATTAAAAAATCTATTTCAAGGCTATTTCGATCTATATTGTTTTAAGTAAAAGAACTCGCTTTAGATTAAAACAATTTCCATTTGCATCTCGGAATTCTAACAAAACAACACTTTAGATCTGAGTATAATTCATGTGGATTTTCTCTTGAAGAAGTAAATTTAAATCACTTCATGGCAAAATTGTAGTATTGTAGCGTATGAAATATCTTTAAGCGATTCGCGCGCGCGCGCGCGCGTTTCCTTCTTAATAAGTAGTGATTTCAATAACATGGTACTGTTATTTAAGTTATAAAAAGCAATAATCTTAGTAAGGGTTTTCATTTCTTTTTTAAATTTCTTAATAAAGCAAAGTCTTGTTGAAAGAGTAATGAATTATCAACCGGAGGGTTGCAAATTCAAATCCAGCCAAAGACGTCGCGTACATAAAGAGCTGGTGAACGCGAAATTTATCATGGCCTTAAATGTCGCCACGTTGGAGTGGGGTGGCAATAAATTTGGATAGTGGGGTGGTCATCTCAAGTGCTACCTGGTCATCTGACTGTGATTCCAAATTACATGGGGTTGTCTTGGTATCTTTCTCTGCGGGTTTAATCCCAGACCGTCACCAATAGCCAAGTGTATTGCTCCAGTTCGATGCTAGAAAAAAAGGCTTCCTACCTTATAAAGCAAACTGTTAAGCAACTCTAAAATAATGACCACTGTTGCTGGATGAAGAATGAATTATTCACACATAAGTAAGCTATCAATAAATTCCATCCTAAAAGACATCGTAAATTTTAAATGCCTTTACACATTTCTTATGGAATTGAGTTTAAATTGCTATAAAAACTAAAATAACTTTTTCATTTGACCTGAAAATTGAAAAATCTAAAAAAATAACGGAAGTGAAGTGATTTTATAGCGTAAAGAATATTGAACTCATTTCTTATCAGCGAAAAACATGACGCATACCGTAAACGGTGAATCGCCACTTTCACCCTGCTGGAAATAAATAAATCTTCATAAAAATTCCTAAACACGTCTAGGATATACATCCAAGAACAACCTCGTCTTTCAGAAAAAATTATTTATGTTTTGAGAACATTTTTTTAAGCATTTAGGAGAGTAGAACTCATTTCAGATTCCGGAGCTCGAACGCTTATGCAAAGAGAGCGCAGCCCAAACTGATTTACAAAGAAGTAAAGATAATAATAATAAGAATACGGTCTTGAGGCTATAAAATTAGGTCGAAAAATACTCGGGGGACACTTTTCTCATCCATCATTCCTTTGTCACTCCTTTCAAAGTTTGAGAATTTAAAGTAAAAAGGGGAAATGGGACGTTCTACTCTACGGTCTCTGAAACGGATTGATAACAAGTACATAAAGCCTTCCTTGTGTAATTTAAGAATTTTTCTTAGAGGCTTGAGTGTGGAGGAATTTCCTTTTTTTGCTAATATATTTTACGAAACACATGCAGCTCTTAACGTATTACATGTAAAAATGTAGCTCTTCTGAATTTTATGGGTGCAACTTCTCTTGGGGATACGATGAACGTATGCTGTCGATATAAAACAGCTCTAGCAGGTATTACTTTGCCAATACAATTTCCTATTCGAAGATATATTTTCACATTGTATTAGCATGCAAAAATATCCAAGCTTATAAATAAATTTAAATACATTGGTAGGTTTTTAGAAATTTTTATTCATTTAATCATAATATATATATAGATGCACCTCATAATAGACAGGCATTGCAATTAGTTTGTCAATATTTATGAACCTTCGAAGAAAAAGAACAACCAACCAGCGTCTGGATTGTTCTGATTATGAGGTATACTTACTATTTACTTTGATGAAAGTTATAAAATAATATTATTAACGAATCATAGCATAGGAAAGTATTTTCTGTAAGCTGTATTGAAAATTAACGGAATACAAAAAACAATAAATCAGCTGTTACCAAAACCCTCCAAAATAGGCACATGCTCGTTTCTAACAAGGTACAGATTTAATACTACCTCTATTTCTAAACTGTCCAGTAGATAAGTAGTTGAAAGAAAACAAAAATAATTCTAGGTTCAAAACGCCATTAGACTGATGGCAGACGATATTTTTTCGAGTTACTTTTTTCATTAAAGCTGTTTATATTTTTGATAATGACATCACGAAATTTTAAAGAAGCATCTTGGCAACAAACGATAAAACTTCAAACAATGCTTAGTATTTTACACACATTACGCTAATACGTTTTGCATCTCGTTGCATTCCACGTTTTCATCTATTATGCTTTAGTGTTTTCTGTGTTTCACTATCCCAAATGAGCCTTTAAATTTTATTTCTTCGAATTTTTAATAATTCCCATTTAAGAACATTAATATTGATATTACGCGAAGGGAAGAATATTTTTTTTTCATTTTTCGTTGTCGGTTTTTAGTCTTTGGGAAAACCATGAACAATAAGATAATCTCTTCATACGTGCATGAAGAGATCAACTAGGAAATTTGTCAAAGAGGACAACAGTTCTTTCTTTGTTTAATGGAAAGCAATGGAATATTTAGTAGTAGAAGAAAGAAATACATGTTTTAGATGCATGCCGTTATGTATCACATTATTGGATTATTGTTTCCATGCTCCGCTAGTTCAAATTTAAGAGGTGTTGAGACCTTGGATTTTTTCCTTTGAAGATTGATTCCGAACCGTTCTCAATAACCAGTTGCGTTGCACCAGTGCGACATAAATTCAACTACCTAATTGGATTTATTGCCATAGTGTTGAGGTTTGGAGAGTGGCATGACAGACAGACATTGTTATATGACGACGTCGTGATCTAACAATACAGTTCTTTCCCTATTGGATTGATACCTGCAGTAACCAATAGACCGTTATATTGTTCTAGTGCGACGCAAATTTAACTACCTACCTCCATACACATAGTATTTTTTGTTATTTCTAAAAATCACTAAATCGATTCTACGGAATCAGAAAAAGCTTGAACAGATCAATAGTTGCATTTATATTCTCCGGTTGAACTTTATTTTTGCTAGCAAGTCTTTTCATTTGCTTTTCTGTAGGAAAGAATGGCCGAAAAGTGGGGAATGTAATTACCACGGTCTAAGTTAAAGAAAATTAAACTGCTGCTATTCTTAATTTCAGATTCCTATGTCATATATTGTGTAACCCTTTTCTGTTTTTTAATGATGATTTCAAAAGTCTGTGCTACAGTTTGTCTTTACTACTCAATTTAAACTAAACGTGATATATATATAATTAATTTGAGTATTATATAATTAAACCATGGTGTTATTGTAATTTTGCTTGTTTCTTCTGATGTATCAATAATCATTTAAAAACCGTCAGTAGCAGACTATAAAATGTAAAATATTAAGAATATGTTATTTATATATAAAATGCTTACACCTAAAAGAAACACTAGTAAACTATGTATTCTAAAATCCATGAAAATATCATTACATTAATGTGCCATTAAAGCAATCAAAAACAATACCTTTATAAATCGAGAAAAGTGTATCGAAAATACAAAATGCATACACCTAGTATGTTCGAAATAAGTAGTTTTCTATGTATACATCATTAGCTCGAAGAGAAACATCTCTGTTTCCATACTTTCGAAGTTATTGAACCTGACGAACTCGATACTTTATGTACCATATCTTCTCAGTTTTATGGAGTGCACATTATACAAACGGATAGCTTTGTACTCTATCATCTCAAGTGCTTGCTTTTGATATCGAAAACGTAGAACTTTGATTTCCTACGTAAATAATCCTCCCCTTTTGACACGATGATTTTGTATTCAAAACCATACGATGCTAAAATAAATTGCTAGAATATATAGTTTCAATTTTTTCACATCGTATCTCACACTTCAGAGATGATAAGAAGTAATATATTCCTGAACATAGTCAATATCTTTATAATATTTTATACGATAGTCCTCTATATACTGAATACACTTATAATACTTTATGTATTCCTTTATAAACTCAATATACCCATCACTTTTGTAGTCCTTTTATTACTTTATGTAGTATTTTTTATACTAAATGTGTAGTCATCCTGTAGGATCTGTAATATATATATATATATATATATATATATATATATATATATATATATATATATATATATATATATACAAAATAGTTACAGTGTTTACTTTCAATTAAATCAAATCTCATCTTATCTAATCCTTCAGAACATTTTGAATGATGGTTTTTCAAGGAAAGGAGAATGTACTTCATTTCTCTATAAGTACATTCAAGTTACTTAAACAATGGTATATTATTTTTAATTAAAGGCAAATAATAGGGTTTGTTGTTAATTAACGTTTCACTCGAGCCACAACGGGCTATTAGCGACAATTCGGGAACAATCCCTAAAAGGAAAATCCAATGAAAACACATCGTAATTTTGAACCACAATTAGATGACGATGCCAACACCTGAGCTTGCACTCCACTCTCCAAACTTCCACCAACTCGAGTACATTTGATACTACGACGGATTTGACCATACGCTGCGGCATATAGAGAATTGTTACCACTAAAATTTCGTTTACACCAGTGGCATGGTATAGATCTGTGTACGGTGGATGGTATCCCCTTTTTATATGACCACTGGCATTGATCGCCATTTACGAGCTGTCAGCGACTGACCTTCTAGAGCAGTGCTCCCCAACCTTTTTATCGCTGTGGACCGGATCAACGTTTGATAATTTTAACGCGGCCCGCTGTGGGGGGACGTTGATTGTTTATATTTTAAATTGTTTTGATTTAATAATTTTAGTTTAATTGTATTTGAACATGCCTTCGAAATAAAATACAGTTACACCGAAAAATGAATTTTAAGTGATTTAACATTTTAACTCACTAGAACGCTAAATCAATGAGAAGACTGAGCTTGTTTCTTTGCAACGAAACGGTTTCATCTGGGGGTAATAGGAGACAATGACACCCGAAGTGTGTTGCTTATGTCCAGTTTATTCCGTT
This sequence comes from Metellina segmentata, assembly GCA_947359465.1. Lineage (NCBI taxonomy): Eukaryota > Metazoa > Arthropoda > Arachnida > Araneae > Tetragnathidae > Metellina > Metellina segmentata. Next base: position 66,822,949 of record OX375874.1, on the reverse strand, counting down.
ATTTTGTTTTGGTTGCTGTCGCTGTAGAAAACCCCGCTTCACACAGATAGGTTGTCGGAAATGGCAATAGGGATTTAAGTGCTGTGGTGGCAATCTCAGGGTATTCCGCCATGACTTTAATCCAGAACACCGGCAGAGTTGTTTTCTCGAACGTAGTTTTAAGGCCGCCTCCATTTGCAATCTCCAGCAGTTGATCTTCTTCTACAGACATGCTAGATTCGCCTGATTTGTTGACAAATGGGTCGCGGATCCATTCCTTACTAATTCGTGGGTCTTTTGTGGTTGGTAAGTAGCTCTCGAACTCTTTTAAAAGTAAAGACAGGTGATCGTGCACCAACTGGGAGAATGCCTGTTTAGGCTCTGTCTCGCCTAAAATCCCCGCTAATGTCTGAAAAATGTCCAAAATGCCTCTGTTCACGCGCCGTCCCCACAACTTCAGTTTGGCCTTAAATGCAGCTACTTTGTCTGCCAAATTGAAAACAGTTGTCAATATTGGAAAATAGAGACATACAGAATTCAGAAATCATAGTTGAAGCTCTAGTAACAGAACAAATTTCAAGTTCTGATTTACCGCCTCCTAATTTGAGTAGACATTTCATAGATAAGAACCGCACAAATCCGAGAGATATACACCACAGTAAATAAAATTACAATAATTTATTGTTCCTGTGGGCGGCCCAGTACCATTTGATCCACGGACCGGTACCGGTCCGCGGACCGGGGGTTGGGGATCACTGTTCTAGAGGATCACTCTTGTTGTTCGGTACCCTATCCTGTCGACCGTGAGATGTGAAGGCTTTGGGGGAAAGGCCGAAAGTCGTTCCGGTGATATTTCTCTAGCGCCAAACGATACGCCACATAATACTATTAAAGGAAAGCATCTGTCGTAAATGCCACTTAAGGCTCTATTGCTCAAGTTAGGTAATTCTACATATACTTAATGTCTATCTTTAATCGATATTCTTGATTGATAGTTTTCTCTCTTTGAATTAAATGTTAAAAAATGAGTTATTTGTAAATACAAATGCTTACGAAACAAGATATATGTATATATATATATATATATATATATATATATATATATATATATATATATATATATATATATATATATATATATATATATATATATTAAGATGATTATGATTAGATTAATATGAAATGAGTAGGTTTCTTTGTACAGAGAACATCCATACAGAGAACAATTCAATTTTGTTCCGAAGTTTTTGGAGCTGACCACTTCCACACTTTATAAACGCCGATCTCTGTTTTATGGAGTGCGAAGTTCATCACTTCGAATCGCAGAAACGGATAGTCTAGCACTCTATCATCTCCTCGGGTGACTTATTTTTTATATCGAAGACCTAGAGCTTTGATTTCCGATGGAAAGAATGTCTTCCTCCCTTGACACGATGATTTGCAGTGTACGCCAAGCGAACCATAAATCTCAACACGACGCTCTTTCTTTTAAGAGTTTAATTTACACCACAATCATGAACTTTACCCCGCACCAGAATCCAGAAGCGCCAGCTGGGGGATACAGAAACTCTAGGAATTTTTCGAGGGTTATAGAAGGAAACGTCTCCTCAGACTCGTGATGGATGAAATGCAGCTCAAGTGACAAATGGTCGTCGAAACTGAACTGGATGGACTCAGTTGACCCGCCTCGATGGGGGGTGGAAGATATTTTTTTCTTCTCTTTCCTCTCGGTCTCTTTCCATATTTCGTACTAGTGATGGATTGTCGCTAAATCTTATTTAAAAGATAGAATCCCTCGTGGAATTTGTTGTCACGTCGTAAAACTGTGTTTGCATTTGTCAAAAGTTTAGCAAATTAGTTGTGGGTAATTTTTGAATTGGGAAGCATTAGTCAAGTTTCTTTCGCTAATAGTGATACTAAGTGTTTGATTTTTTAAGAACTTGTGCCTGGACGATCTTGTGTGGTCTGAGCTCCAAAATCCATTTAACAAAGGATGGAAACCGGTCGCTTATTCTGAATGGTAGCGATCGAATAAAAGTTTTCTCTGTACAGCTATTTTTATGAAGCAGGTTCATCTTTTCACGAAATATTTCAACCATGCCTGATTCTATATCCCACACCAGAAGTGTACTATAGTGTAAGCATATAAATTGCTTACACATTAAAAGCAATTAGGAAATTAGCTGTAAGAAATTTTAATACTGGGAAGTATTCGGTCCCATTCTTTTTTCATTAATGGTGACGCTAAATGTTTGATTTTTGAGAACGTGTGCTAGGAAGTGTTTAGTGATCAGAGCTTCCCAAAGGAATCTGGATAACAAATGGAGGAAACTATCCCTTTCCTGGATGGTAGTTATCGAAGTGATGATAGTAAATTATTCCTGTGTACAGATATTTTTGGGAATACTGTTCATCTTTACAAGTATTTTAACAATGTATGATGCTATATTTCAAGTCAAAAGTGTACTATGATGGAAATAGATAATATGCTTCCTCATTGGAAATAATATGATGTGATAATAGTTATTTTGTATCGTTCAAGGATACAAGCACACAACGTAAAACAGTCTACTTAGATGCTGGCTTCTGAATCGAACATTTCCTGGTTTGAATCCGGACTAAGGCATGCTTGTTTGCCCGTCTTAAATGAATTTATAACCTTAAGTGGTTGTACCCAGAATCCACTGTACAAATGTGAGGTATAAGGTAGAACACAGCCCTCGTGATGTACCAGAGCAACGCAAAGTGGTTTACCAATCCGATGTTGTATTGCCACTATGCAAACAGTCAATTAATCGACCGGTATTATATTTAAATAATACAACTTGACGATAACTTTTCTTTGATTAAACAAATATGTTTGACTCATTGTAAATTCCGGTACTTAAAACAACGATGAACGAAAGAAAAGCATCTTCTTATAGTGGTCGGTATTGTTTTTGTCCTGAATATATGACAGTATTTTTCACATACTTTTTTTAGATGTGATGTCATTTGACTTGATTTTCGGATACGCTTGTAACACGTTGCCGAAAAAGTTCTATTGAATTGATTTCTAATTGATTAGGATAGTGAATTGGTCAATTAAAAATCGATTAAAAGTCAAACGTCACTAAAATGACATTAAACTACTTTTTATGGTACCCCCGATATGATATCATGTTAGACATTTTGTGTAACAAAGGGTAAAATTTCCATCTTCCATCCGGTTTGTTAGCTTTCACTCAAAATCTCTTTCCTGAGTTATGATCCCTTGTAACGTTGCCTTTAATCAAAGTTGTTAATCTGACTTTTGATCACATCGCGTTACGCAACCTTTTAACTTTTAATTGACATGTTTTAGGTAATTGTGTCACAAAACAAGTGTTTTGATGTGTAATGTGTTATGTAGTATGGGAAAATGTACGGTTTAAACACCACGTGTATAAAATTGGAAAATATGGGATAAACTAAAAGCTATAAATATTTGAGAACCTACTATAATTTGACCTCGAAGTTGTCTCGAAGTATAGTTGTCTCGAAAAGAGGCTGCCATATGCAGAAACCAGATAATATTTGCGAAAATTGTCATAGATTATTTATTCCTCACTAACTTTGAAATCAATGCATAAACTTTACTAATAAGTGCTAAAGTCTCCAACTGAGGAAGGGATCTGTCACCATTTTTAAGAGTCTCTCCTAATTAAACAACTATAAACTCTTTCAAAGACTGGTGACCCAACTGCCTTCTCAAGAGAGCTGAAAATGTTAATGAATAACGAAGTACTGACGGAAATTATGATATATGAGTTTAAAAGTAATAATGCGTGTAAAAACCGATAGTACAAGGATCTGATTTCAACGATTCTATGGTGTACTTAAGATAATTGTCTTGATTACAAATACTCATTGCGACAGATGAAGGACATTTTAATGCTTTGTTGGTTAATCTTGAAGTCGAAAACGATTCTGTAGTAACCAGTCTCTGATGCAAAAACCTGTTCCAAATTTTCACAAGTTTTAGGTAAGGAACAATTTTTTTTTCTACTTGAATCTTCACTCCCCTTAGAGTAACAGGACAATTTTGCTTCGACAAAATATCTCGCCATTAGCAAATTTGACTAGATCGTGGACGATATATCTATCTCGTCAAATCCATTTGGAGGGTTGGTATTTTGTAGTAGACTTCTTGCTTCTAAACAATCATAATTAAATTAAAAGCATCTAAATTTACCTTTGTTCTAACTATATTTAAATCAGCTTATTGAACAGTTGTATATCAGAAACATTTAATAGAAGCAAAAAAACTCAATTTTGATTTGAGCAATGTTTTGTTCTGTGGATTATCGAAGAACATTAAAGTTGCTCACACCAACGTTAAAAATGTAAACAGAAAGATCATAAACGCAAATTTCTCTATTTTACTGATGCATGTAATAATATCAACACAATGGAAGATGATTTAACTAAAGATTATACTCTGAAAAAATCATAAAAATCGAAGTATAAAGATGATTTTTACAGAAAACAGTGGAACTACACTATGATTACAATACAGTTATTTCTATAATTCGTGTATTTTTCGATTTTTGCTTATGCTGCTTATGATACTTATCATGTGTCTCATTTAAAAACCTTTTATTAACATGAAAAAATAGGTTTTTGAGTCAGCTTGAATAAATCTTTGGTTTTTAATGTTCATTACGAAAATTGCTATCTATATGCCACGTTTTTATTCCAACAAAATACTCGTCGCATCTTTTTTTTTTTTTTCGCTTTTCGTCTCAATTAAAGACGAAACAAAAACCATGTTTTTCCTAAGCTCAAGTTTAAGTTTTTTTTAATACAGAAGCTTTATTTTCATCCTTTAAATTCTCTCTCTCAATCAATATTTAAATCCTCATCTTCATTATAAATTTGTACACTACCTTAGAATTATCCTAAAAAAGAATTATTTCGAAGATAATAAATCACAGAAAGTTTTTTTTTTAAATAAAGCCTTTTGTGCATTTTGAACTTAAAAGAGTATTACCTGATTTCTACTCGCATCATTTTTCTGTCATATAATACCGCTTTTTAAAAAAAAACTAAATCGCAAGGTCTCAGCAATACTTTTTGAAATTTAATGGTAGGAGTTTTTAATCATTCTTGGTAACAGAAAAACTTTGTTTATTTTTTTATTTTTTGTCGTTTTGGATGTAAGCAAAAAAATACTTAGTAGATTTGTTTGTGTTATTCATGCTTATTAGTATTTTTTTTTTACTAAAATTTAATAAAAACTTCCGTAAAAAAACTTTAAGATTCCAATTTCCCGTTCATAACAATGGTTTTGTGTTTTGAACTAAAATATTTTTCAACCACCTCATCACGAACCTCGAATATTACAAAACTTGAAGTGATTGGATTTTTCATTAACACGATAAAACATTGACTCAACCATCGAATCTCATATGGTGCTTGAATTACATATTAACTTCATTAAGCAATGCACCTAATAAATGTCATTTCATGCACCTATCGTATATACCAGATTAAATCTCTTTAGAAGCAAATATCTAACTTTATTTGTATCTTTACTGTTCAATTTCACTGAAACGATACACAAATTCCATTTAATGAATGCTAACATCAATCTTGTCTCGGATAACAATGTTTGAAATAGTTTTAAATCTTCTAACATGTTATTCCGTGTTCTACATGTCTTTCCGTAACATGTTGATTTGTATGAAGATAAAAAATGCATCGACCTTATTTTTTGTACATTAACTATTATTCGTTGTCTGAAGGCAATACTTTCAGGGATCAACAAAGAAGACCAATTTCGAAGACGGATCGTGCTCAACCCCTTTGATTTTGAGGCCATTTTTTCAGAATGTACCTTAGGGACGTACATGAACTTCTACAAAATTTCAGCTTCCTACGAAACCCAGTTAAGGCAACATCACGCACCATTTTTTTCTTTCGCAGCTGGACAGTTAAAAACATCACATTTCATACTGCAAACATCTAGTTCAAGCAGTTAGGATTCAAACATTAGACATTCTGGTTCAATGTTATGAGTATAACACAGGTATTGTGCAAATAAGGTTCAAATTATGTGCTATACATCTGTAATAATGAAACTTTTAACTTGATGAAATTTTTCATCCAAGTGAATTTATTTTTAAACTTTAACTAGTCACAGATATTAAGAAAGAGTTTGAGAATTTAATTTTGAATCGTATTATTGTCCATAAACATGAAACATCACCAAATAAGCACATCTATTGATTGAAATAATCTTAGGAAATATTATAATGATCTAAAAGGTTTAAAGTGGTTAGAAATTATGCAGGTAAGACTGCATGCAACAAAACGAATGTTTATTTGTTAACTTTTCAGTGAGTTAAAGAATATATAAGAGGGACAATAATTTTGATAAACTGAGGTGTAGTGTATTTAATTAGTTTTGCTTTAACTTTGTGTGTTAGTACTATTGGTTTTATCTTACAATACACTTAATTAGTAAATTGCGCAATGTATATTGGTTCTAAGAATACTAAGAGGGATTCCATAGATCAACAAGATTAAAACTTTCTAGAAGTCATGCAGGAAAAATGTCAGATTGCATGTTGGAATTTTACCAAATTGGTGATGGTTGCACAACCTTCAGAAGGTTTTTGTGTTCCTAAAATGCATCTTTTAAAATTCACTTAAAAAAAGATGACGCATTGAGTTTCAGTACTGAGAAAACTTCCTTGTGTCCACTTGTTCATTGTGAACTTCTAAATATGAAGTCGCATAAGATTTACAATAGTTTGTTTGCTTTTGATTATAACTGATATGGAACCGAGTGGCTTTTACGCAAAGGTTGTATACTTTGTAATAAATATGAATTTTCTGCAACCCCCACCCCCTAATACTTTCACATTCTAATTACTCCAATTGTTTTATAAATTTATACTAAAACTAGCTTACAAAATATCGTATTCTATTGATGTATGCTATAATTTAAAAACAAATATCTTCACAGCGCTAAGAAGGATTTTCATACAAACTAATTATAGTTATGTACTATGTCAGAGGTAGTTTAAAAGAATTTTTATAATTAGTCTATGCTATTCAATATTCTAATGTGCTTATTAATAAACAATTCATAAATATTCAATGCTTAACAAAATTGTTAAATTCGAATTTTCTTTCATTTTGTAAATTTTTAATCTTTTTACTGTGGATAAAATCGTATATATTAAGTACTGTACATCTGCAGCATTGGTTAGATTATATTAACTCTGAATTGCAAAACTTATTTCTCCAATAAAAATTCTGTGGTCATATATTTTATTCTTGATTATTTTAAAAAAGGTAATCATAGAAGATATATACTACTCTCTCTTTTCGACCTAGCAACGTGTATTCATAACTCTATAAAAAGAAACGACTTAACGATTTAGATAATTTATAGAAAATTTGGTTGTCATAAATATGTATCATCCCATAAGAGTTATCCTGAAAGAAAACTGAAATCAGCTGAAAAAAGTTTACTTGAAAGAATATATCTGAAGGAACACAGCTGGAGGTAAAATTGAATAAAGTATATCTTGTCATGTGCAGGCACGCACTCAAAAAATATTGTTCTCAGCTTGACATTGAAACTAAAAAGGATATTAAAGCAATATGAATAGGTCTTGGTAGTCGTTTACTTACTCCTAATATATCCGAAGATTATTTGTTTAAGTGTCTTGTTTATTATTATTTGTCGTTATATTTTACGTTTTGGATAAATTACGAATTTCTCTCATTAAAATTTAGAAAACAGTATTTCAAAGGAAAACTTTGAAATTACCCGTATAAAAATTTCACGTTTCAATGGTTTTTTAATGCATGCTCCATTGTTTGGTGTTGATCAATTTGTTGATAGGTTAATCGATAAAATTCCTAACAGACTTAGAGAGAGTAAACTAAAATTGTATATCCTTATTGCTTTTACTTTCTTAAAGCCACTTTGAAAATTATTTAGTATAAACTGTGTGCAGATAGTGTTTCATATTTTCTTTGCTTTTAATATGTGTAAATATGTATAAGTAAAATATAAAGATAATTTGAGTAGGTTTTATTTTTAAAATACAATGAACACACGCACACATCTATGAGGACACTAATATATATTTTTTTATTTTACACTTATCTGGTTTTAAAGTATTTACCATCTATTCAAGTCAACAGGATTTTGACAAACAATATATTAACTATGATTTTAGTTATGACAAAAATGTAACACTAACAAATTCGGATTAAATATGTTATGAAAATCACTAAACCCGCCACCTGATTATATTAGTTTGGAATCAGGAATCGGGTTCAAAGGTAAGAAGCTACTTAGTACAACGGACAATGGATGCACACACACAATTCGTTAGAAAGGGAAACTGGAGGTTGAAATTCAACGTAAGATCTGTGCTTTTCATAGATCAAAGAGATTGAAACTGTAAGACTTCCTCAAATAGCATCATAATACTCTAATAAAGTGAAGTAAGATCTCTACTGTAAAATCATTGCATTAGGATATTGTAACAAAGCTAGAAGCCCAAGATCCAAAGATACAAGATACACAGTCATAAAATCCTCTTCTATAAAGTAAAAAAAAATTAATTGTTTGTAAAAATAATATTTTCTGTTTTCATGATATAATATGTATTTTCTATTTTTTGTGCGTTTCATATCTGCCGCATACCAAGGATCTACAATAGAAGTATAGTAAAACTATTCATTTCCAAGAGTACTTACAAGGCACAGGATTCGAGGTTCCATAGTATGAATCTAGCTTTAAAACTCTTTGTTAGGGTATTAACTAAAATACTGGCTAAAGAAAAAGGCAACGAGCAAACTAAAATCCTCTTCTGTAAAGATTTAAAAGTATTGTATACAAAAAAAAATTTCAAAAAAAATGACTCGCAGTGTTTATAAACTTTACCCGTTGTTAAGTCGAAGTGCTTAAACATTTTTGAAAAATCGAACCAATTGACAAATAGTATTTTGTGTATTTTTGAAATCTTCTAGCCGCTTTCTATTAGTCTCTACCAAACTCTTATACCTTGGACGACTACGTAGGTATTCCACTCTTGAAATTCTGCAACTCCCCCAATGCTACCATTCCTACCATTTGTAGTAAGCAGCTCTTCCTTTTTTATAATTATTATTGTTATTACTTTTATTGTGTAGCGTGAAGCTCTTACTTTTTTAATTATTTTTTTTTTTTTGTTAATTATTTTTCTTTCGATTTCAACTAAACTTATTTTGGGCTGGCCTTAGCTTAGTGACAGACGAAAAAAAAACATCAATACTTTAAAAATAAAGAAAAGAACTGTCAAAATTTTTTTATTCAGTTCTTTTTTGATCTAGCAATTTAAAAGGTTTACCAAATACACAAGACAGGCCCATTTATCAAGTACTATACTATCCATAATGGAGATTGAGGGCCCTTCGTGGCCAGGTTATCCATGACCTCATCAACACCTATTCCACTATTTATATCACTAGTACTATTTGCGAGCTGCACTACAAGCCTCGTCTTTTTCACTTATCGCTCTCACGTGCACGAGCAAGACTCTTGTGCTTTTATAATCTGCTGCTGATATATCTCTGCTTCAAAAAATCATACAACCGTTTTCGTACGTTAAAGCTGTGCAACTTCATAGTTTAAGAGACATTCAAGTTAATTATTTGGTAATAATTTATCGATCTGGAACTGATTTACTTTTCGTGCATTCATCTGTTGTCAAGGAAAATAACAGGATAAATCGTAATTTGGCAAAAAAATTAGACAAGTGCTGTTGCTGGAGGATTTATCTTGGGCCTTACGCATTGTGGAGAAGTCCTGTACATGAAAAAGAGCAACAAATAAAATGCAATCAAAATGGTACACCTTCCGTCGACGTTTATAACGATGGCAATAACTTTTGAAATAATTCATTCCTTGGCGACTTTAGAAGTGCGCCAAAAAAAAGAGTCAATTCAGTTGCCACCGCTAGACACGTAGACAGAAGCTGTGCTGTAAAAAAATAAATTATTCCAAATAAAGAATCCAATTCTTAAGAACGCGCTCCTGAAAAGTAGGTTTTCAGACTTATCCAGTTACTCCCCTTGTCCAAAAAAAATTATTATTATGCATGTCAGCGCGCTCTCTCAGGTTGCTAAAGCAGTGGACATGTGGAAACGACGGCTCCACCGAAGGAGAAGCACCAGACCATTCCTCAACAAGAGTAATAATAAAGATTATGTTACACACATTACATGATCGCGCTGACACATGTTGTCACACATACGCCACAAATCTTAAGAACACGCTCTTGAAAAGTAGGTTTCTAAACTTATCCAGTTACTAACCTAGTCCAAAAAAATTATTATTATGCGTGGATTGAATATAGGTCAGCGCGATCACTCAGGTTGCTAACGCAGTGGACATACCCACTGAGACACGACGGCTCCACTGAAGGAGAAGCACCAGATCATTGCTCAACATGAGTAATTATAAAGATTATGGTACACACAACATGATCGCGCTGACACATGTTGTCACACATACGCCACAAATCTTAAGAACACGCTCTTGAAAAGTAGGTTTCTAAACTTATCCAGTTACTAACCTAGTCCAAAAAAATTATTATTATGCGTGGATTGAACATAGTTCAGCGCGATCACTCAGGTTGCTAACGCAGTGGACATACCCACTGAGACACGACGGCTCCACTGAAGGAGAAGCATTAAACCATTCCTCAACAAGAGTATTTATAAAGATTATGGTACACACACAACATGTGTCTTGACACCAATCAACTTTAAAAACTATGTTAGGTTTGTTGGTTGATTTTTGGTTTTATGGCGCATGTACCATACTTGTCATACTGCGTCAAACAAAATACTAAGTAATTGACATAAGGCGTACAACATCAGGTAATTGACACATGTTGAAAGCTTTACAGACACGGAAGAAAGCAGCACACCTAGGAAGGAAAAAATAGGTTAGGATATTGAACGGAGAGTTAACTTAGTATCAAAGCTCTCGCTGCTATAAAAATACAAAAATTTTAAATGGTTCTACTCTCTTTTGTATACTATTATATAGATTTTCTATTGTTCCCTACGTTTCTTATTTTCCTCATATGAAATGTATTAGAGGAGGTGGTTGGCTTGCTTCCATGACGCAAGGGCCACTTTTTGCAATGCTGCGCCTGACCAAGACAAACAATACAAAGTAATGGAAACGCACACACAAGAAAAGTTGACATTGAAAAGAGAAATATGTACAAAGAGTAATCGAATTTACATCGTCCAATTATAAACTCGCAGGTTGCTGACGCAGTGGGCATTCCCATTGTGGAGTCACAATGACTCCACTGGAGTAGAAGCACCAGACAGTTCTATACTAAGAATAATAAAAAGGAATATGGAAAAGAACAATGTGCCGTAACACAAATCCCCTTAAAAATATATTTGGAGATTCAACAGAACTAACTTACAAACCCAACCTACTGGTAATGAAAATAGAAAGTATAAATGTTTGCTTTCTTCTATTATTTGGTATTACATAAATTTTCTATTGTTCTTTGCGTTTCTTATTTTCCCAATGTGATGTATTCTAGAGGAGACAAAGCACCAGACCGTTCCTCACCAAGAATGATTGAAAGGAATATGGAACATAACAATTTGTCGTAACTCTAATCACCTTGAAAAATTATGTTTGGAGATACAATCGAGAGCTAACTTACAAACCCAACCCACTGCTAATGAAAATAGAATGTTTAGATGCTTGCTTTCTTCTATTGTTTGGTATTACATATATGTTCTATTATTCTATGCGTTTCTTGTTTTCCACATTTGAGTATTCTAGAGGAGACAAAGCACCAGACCGTTCCTCACCAAGAATTACTGAAAGGAATATGGAACACAGCAATATATCGTTACACCAATCACCTTGAAAAATCATGTTTGGAGATTAAACAGAGAGCTAACTTACAATCCCAACCCACTGCTAATGAAAATAGAAAGTTTAGATGTTTGCTTTCTTCTATTGTTTGGTATTACATATATTTTCTATTGTTCTATGCGTTTCTTATTTTCCCCATGTGAGTATTCCAGAGGAGAAAAGGCACCAGACCGTTCCTCGCCAAGAGTAATTATAAATCACAGCACTTTCATTATCGCATATTCAGTCACGTTTGAAGTCCTAAACCGCTAGCCTTCCGTTATGGGCACGAATGTAATCAGATTACAGTAAGAAAATTTCCTCATTATGTAAAGTACTAAACGACCATCGTAAATTTTTCGCCTGCTCACCCGAGTTGTAATTAACTGCTCTGCTCCTTTCTAATACGAAAAGTTATCTTGAACCTTTCCCAACTCTCAGTCACGTTAGGGTTAAGGCCCTTCATTTCGACATCACGGAAATTTATGGGCAAACATTGGTTTAAAAGGCAAGGAATGAGCTGAGGGGAAGAGAGGTATTTTCTATACGCAGATGGCAATTATTCCAATAGGCAATTGCGTGTTTCAGGGAGGAATTAGCCTGGGGAAAAAATTATGTGCGATAAAAAAAAACTTAAGGCAAATAGAGGTGCTCTTGAGAAGCATTTTAATTAAAAGTTTTCGGACCTAATCGATTATAAAGCTATTTACTATTAATTAAATTCAGAATGTCTTTTTATTTAGGGAACTGTTCTTTTAATGCATTGCATCTCACGTGAAGTGTCGCGAGTGTTTCCTTGCGTTAATAATGTGACTAAACATAGTGTAAATACAATGTTCGTAATTGACTAGTATTTCCTTTTTAATGTTCTTACGCTCTCCATTTGAGGATGTCTTGCATTTTAAACATTTACTTTAAAATATGGGGAAATAATCAAGAACGATAGATTGGGGTAATTGGAATAATTTCTAGTCACATGAAAATAAGAAGATGCGTTCATTTTAAACGAATACCAATCATGTTTAACAATACTTATCCTAATAACAATGTCATTTAGTTTAAAATGTGGGGGGGAAATCAAGAAGTAAATAAACAGATTAGGGTAATTGGAATAATTTCTAGTCACCTGAAAATAAGAAAATACGTTCATTTTAAATTAATACATCAATTTTACCAATACTTATCCTAATAACTATGTCACTTAATTTTAAATATGGGGAAATAATCAAGAAGGAAATGTATAGATTGGGGTAGTTGGTATAATTTATAGTCACCTGAAAATAAGAAAATACGTTCATTTTAAATTAATACATCAATTTTACCAATACTTATCCTAATAACTATGTCACTTAATTTTAAATATGGGGAAATAATCAAGAACAAAATGTATAGATTGGGGTAGTTGGAATAATTTCTAGTCACTTGAAAATAAGAAGATGCGTTCATTTTAAACGAATACCAATCATGTTTAATAATAGTTATCCTAATGACAATGTCATTTAGTTTAAACTGTCATTTATGGGAAAGTAATCAGGAACTAAATGTATAGTGTACCGTCATGTAAGAATTTGACGGACAGCTGGTTTAAAATTAAACTATTTATTTACATAAATTAAATATTTACAAGATAATTATGGGCACAGCCATCGACAACCGAAACCTGCCTGAAGCCAAAGTAACAAAATTGGCAAAACAGAGAAGTCTGTCTCTCGTCGAAGCTCGAGTCCGAATCTTCCTAAAAATCCACGTTCGCTTCGCTCAAACAGAACCGCAGCTGCCAACCAGAGGGGGGGGGTGAATTCCGAGCCCTCTAGAGATGTTTATGTCCTCTCCAGAACAGAAATACCCCCACACAGATGCGAAAACCGTCTGTCATGCCGACTTGAGTCCCCCACCGCAAAAACTTGATCCCAGATACGAGATTGGGGAACCGACGGAAACTCCAGCTGTGAATGGATCAAATGGGCCGCCGGGCCGTCGAGGAGCCGCACGTGCACAGACTAAAGTTGTTTTCGCATTCCGAAACATTCCAGCGTCCACGTGTTAGGGAAAAGGGTCGGCAAGTACCATGTGGTACAATAGATTAGGGTAATTGGAATAATTTCTAGTAACCTGAAAATAAGAAGATACGTTCATTTTAAACGAATACCAATCATGGTTACCAATACTTATCCAAATGACAATGTCATTTAGTTTAAAATATGGTGAAATAATCAAGAACAAAGTGTATAGATTGGGGTAATTGGAATAAATTCTAGTCACCTGAAAATAAGAAAATACGTTCATTTTAAATTAATACATCAATGTTACCAATACTTATCCTAATTACAATGTCATCGAGTTTTAAGTGCTACCTGCATTTTTATTCTAAGCAATACGTTCGGGTAAATTTTACTCTCCAGCAATGAAGGCCCTCTTCTCTTGCAACTTGCGAGTGGTAAAGTACTGTGTTCAATTCATGTGGCTTACGCTAGATATATATATATATATATATATATATATATATATATATATTACACATTTGTGTCAGTGGAACTTTCCCTGTGTATGTGTCGCTACTTCACGTTGTCTGTCTTGTCTTTAAGGTATGGGCAGGATCCCCACGACGCTGTCTTGGACGTCTCCAGGAATGGTCTACGATTGTCGTCAGGACCACAGTTGGAATCCGGACTCGTCACTAAAGACTAGTCAGCGCAGTTCCAAGTTCATAGAGCCCGGAATCACTGTAATTCTGCACATTCTTGGTGCATCGATTTTTATTTGTTACAGAGTATGATTAAGATGTGGTTGTTCGAAATTGTAGCATTTGACCAACATGTGTTTTACGTTTAAATACAATAAACGCGATTTGAATAACTTTCTCCAGAAAGAGGTATTGATCTTTATTTGATGTAGAGAGGTATTCATTGTGTAATACATCACTAGATTTTGAAGGACTTGAAAGAATTTAAAACTTTATATTTGATGTTGTCCAATACTGATTAAGGGCACCGGGAAGTCGTCAAAGGCCAGAAATCATGAAAATGCGACCAATATTCGAATCCATATAAAATTTAAGCTATTATAAGTACCAATATAAATTTTTTTACACATGTTTGTAATGCATTTTAAAACTAATACAAGCTAAAAATAAAAATTTTAAAAGTAAAAATATTTTGTAGAGAGCATTTATATAGAACTCGGTGAAAAAAAAATTCAATGTAGTGAGTTCACTTTGGGTAAGCTCTGTAAAACAACTTTAATATATATTGAGTAGCAACTTTTTTCCCTATCACTAGAAATGTTTTTTGAATTCATTAAAATATTTTTTGTTGAAAATAATCAGGAAAAAAAATTTTTCAGACACAATTTAAATCAGTTTATGAAAATTTTGTGATTTTATAGCTACTAATCACCCATTAAAAAAAATTATGTTCATATTTCCTCAATAGTTTATATTTTAACATAATTACGTAATAGAAATACACGTGTATGCAAAATTTCAAACTGACAGCTTTAATACTTTTTTTACAGAACGCACCTGAAGATGAAAATTTATCATTCTGAGAAAACGATAAAAAACTACAAAATATCATCTCTTTACCTTATCTATAAGAACTTTCCAAAGCACAAGTAAACAAAATTTGCGGTTAAATATAATAACAGTCGCAGTTAAATCTGTTACCAATCTATTAAAATGTATATTTATACAAAAATATAAAATATTAAACAAAATATAATCCCATTGTGGTCAAAACCGAAACTTCAAACCTGAAACCAAAAAGGATAATTTCAAAATTGAATTTTAGTAACTTAAAATGCATTTTACATAACAAGTGATACATCAATCTATTCGTATTGGTGCCCTCTATTAAATGCAATTGAAATAAAAAATTCGATTTTTTGAAGAATAGGGAATATGCACTATGTCACAAAAAGTCCTAAAATGGTACTTTTTTTACAAATTCAATCATGAACAATCCGAAAATCAATTTTAAAAATCTCAAAAAAGTTTAATTTAAGCGTAATAAGCGATTAAAAAACGCGTTGAAGTCACGTGACTGAAAACGGGGTGGAGCTTGGTGTGACGTCATAGTTCATGAAATCTCTCGCTACATTCGCCGGCTGCATGTTATTTCAGGTTGCTTTCATTGATTTTACGCTAATTTTATTTTTTTAATAATTGTGTTGAATTATAGTCTTTACATTATTATTATTATACAGATTTCTTCTTTTAAAATGACGACTGTAGAACAAGGCTTTGTAAAAGGCCAGTCGGATAATCTACCTAAATTGGATGCTATATCCATGTTTTCTTTTTTGAAAAAACCATCCAAATTTTATGGGAGTAGGAATGAAAGGCGTGAAAGCGAAGAGTATGATAATATTTTGTACATCATATTTATTTTTTTAAAACATGTATTTTTATATTGCTTTTAAAGAGTAGTGCTATTATCAAAAAGTTGTACTTAAGAAAATAGAATATTAATAGTTGTTCTCTTTTCCTTAATAACTAACACAATTCATTCTGAAACAGATTTTTTTGTATAGATAATTAGAATAGTATAGCAAATAAGAGCTTTATATTCGGAAAATAATTTCAAAGTAGATTAAAATTATTGGGGTATTAAAATAGTAAATTTTGAAAGCTAACTTAAAATTAATTTTCTACATTAATTTTTTAGCAACATTATTTTTGGTAGTTAATAAACAATAATTTTTTTAATATATTTAAGCGATAAAACGTAATGCACTAAAACATGATCCAAAAATAATGTGTAGAGAAACTTATTGCGAGAATTGCAACTGCATTAAATATTGAACACAACCTTTGGTAGTCCAACATTTTAAACCATGAAGAAGGTAATGTGATAATTTGATTGAAATTGCAAGAATTTGAATTCTATAATACCTATCATTCAGTTTAAAGAAGAAATATGACACAGTTTTACCAACTGCAAATTAAGTATCAAGAGTATAATAATTCAATGTTTATTGATGTTAGCTCTTTGTATATTTTTTTCACCAGTTTTGATTTATAAATATATAGTATTCCTATATTTATTTATTAAATTATTTTTCATGAAACAAGAAATTCTGCATTATGAGTGACTTGATACCGAAAGAATATTTTTTCGTTTTAGCAAAAACACAAGTAGTTATCCACAAGCTTAAATCACACAATTCTTAATTTAAAAAAATTAAAAATACAAATAATTTTCGGTATTTTAAACTTACCAAAAATGATCTTCACAGCAATGCAAGCAAGAAGTAGAACACAGCTTTTTGTTTTTCTTTTAATCTCTTTTCATAACGCTGCACCATCTTCTACGAACTTGTTCATATTTTGGTACAACAAAAAAAATACTTTTTTGGTGTTTTAATCGTTGAATTATGACACAAACGGAACAATACAATATTTGTAATTTTTCTTTTGAACTATTTTCGAACCTTCCATTGCTGAATTAATCAAAAATCTGTAAATATAAAACTACTAAAAAGATACCCATAGAGATAACACAGTTCAAGAAACGCTCGATGAGAAAATCATGAACTATGACGTCACAGGCAAAAATCGTCAGCGACTGCAGTTTCTCGTTGAAAGTGACGTCAGAGCAATTTAAAAAGCGTTTTAAATATAATTAATATCGTCAGATTGCAGTTTAAGTGGCATTTTTCTACTTGGTTTTTCATGCTCTTTCAGTTTAAATTGAATTTGAAAATCATGCATATTGTCCATTGTGACTTCCCAGTGTCCTTAAATGATTTTTCAGTTTCTCATAAAAATACTAGTGTTTATTCTATAAGATATATTGTAACTGTTTGTCATAATTTTTTGTGTAAAGGTATGAGAAAACACATAACAGAAATTTCTGTAACATATTTTGACAGTTCAAAATGTGCTCTATTTAAAATAATTTAAAATATCTAAAGTGCAAAAGATATTAAGAAATTCATGTTACGGAAATTTTATTTCGTAGGATTTGAGTAAACACCTAATAATGTAGCCAAATAATTATATTATGTCTATATTGCCATATTTCACAGCAAATTCTGTCTTATTAATGATATGAGGATGGTCAAGAAAGTCAACATTCCTATTTCATGTTGAAAGAAATTGATGATAGAATAATCTAAGACTAATAAATTATAAAAGATAATATAAATGTATATAAACTAACATTATAAAGCACTACAACTAACATTCATTCTTCATCAGCATTGAATTATTTTTAAGCCTGCATAGTACAATCGTATTTACTAGATTTAGTATTACCCAATTATTACATATTTAAAGAAATGATCAAATGTAGCAAGATTTTTTTTTTAATTCTAATCACGCACATAACATGAAGTAAATGACGCGCATATATTACATACATTCGCAAATATTCGAAAGCAACAAATAAAATAAGAAAGTTAGAATTATTCACTTTTCTGAGTCGTTCCTCAGTTTGTAAGATCTAAGTAATTGATAATGAGTTAGTTAACCATCATGAGAGATAATATTTCGATTTTAAGTTCATTCACCCCAAAAGAACTGAGTGCTTTTAACAAATTCTACATAATCCAAACCAGTGACGATAGTTTAAAGCCCCACTTTGAATGATGATTACCATAAATTTGTAATTCATTCCAGAGCAATCACTTCCACAATTTGAATCTGTTCTCTCTGAACAGTCTTCAAAGTCCAACTGTCAAATTTTCTCTCTAGTTTCTTAACATTGATAAAAATAAATTGAGTATCTCTGTTACCGTCAATGTGCGAAATTAGTTGTTGTTTTATAATGTCTAAGAAATCTTTATAGAATGCCATAAATTGGAAGTCAAAGTCCCATGTAGCACACATTGGTCCCTAGGAAGTCACCAGGACTTAAGTTTCAAAATATAACTGTTTAGGGCATCCCTGAGACTTTGCATGTATATTTCAGTATTACTTTCCAAGGAGCATCTCAGTCATTTAGCCTTAAGCAACACCGTTGGAAGATCTATCTAGGAAGGTTTCGGAAGGTGAATTGAAAAGACGATAAGAACAATCACACAGTTTAGGAACCACCTAGAAAAATTAGTGGATTATAGATATGGAAGGGTTTTGGAATTATATAGAACTTTACTGGCCTGATTTCTCCATTGAACTTTATACGGAAATCTAATGTCAGCCTAGAATTTTCTTGTGCTAACTGCCCTGGGAGCTTTTTGAACTTTCCAACGGAAGATTGTGGATCTATATTTGAAGGTTTAGGAAGATTGAACATCTTTGTACGCGTAGTTTAGGACGCTTTAAATGTGAAAAGATGTTAAGAAGAATCAAAATTATCCATGATACTGCCTACGTAAATCTAATGTCCATTTATAATGTTCATTTGAACTACCCGGAAAGCTCCTAGAGCTACCCATGGACACGCTTTGGAAGTCTGCGGATCCATATAGGAAGCTATTAGGAACAGTTAAAGAAGGATTACAAAACTACCACGGTTAAATCTGGGAGTATACGAGTATTTAATTGCGGTATTGTGTGTACTGCTAAGGACACTTATCTTTATTTTCATAAAATTGGTTTCCATATCCATATGTATTTAAATATAATAATATTCAGGGGGCAATTTAGCTCTCTTGACAGTGGTAGCATTTTTGTTGAAGATTTAAAATATGGCAATAAAATCTGTTACCTCCAACCAATTCCAATTTTTTATTAATTACCAACAAAATATTTTACAATTTGGATTACTTATTTACAATTTCAATAAAAATTTAGTTTTCTTATATACAAAAAAATCTAGTGTAAACTTTTTTATCCTGTAACTGATTGGAATACAAGTACTTAAAATTATGTTAAAACTTAATGTTGATATTTAAAATAATATTTTTGTGAGATCACCACCCCTAACTCCAACCGAAAGCTATAGTAGGGCGTGGAGAGAAAAGAGACTTCCTGTTTGTGCTAGAAGCTGGGTGGATGCGTTGTTCCCTGCTCCAATTATGTTAAGATTACGTGTTTTCATTGCATTATACTGTTTTTATTTAATTGAAATGCCCTCGTCTAGTCTAGAAACAAACGTGTTGTTCTCGAACCTCAGTGTTTTTAATCAGATGCTAATTCATCAAACGAACCAATCAATTATTAATTCTCTTTCATTTTACATAGGTTTACACGTACATTTTACCTGCCTTGATTAAATGTAGTTGCAAAATAATTGTAAAGAAGGTGGTACGAACTTGTAGGATGAATAAGTTATCGAACTTCGCAATACGTATTTTTTTACATAGCTAAATCGTCAAAACAGTTTATGTTTTAAATAACTAGACCTAGTCAATCCTTTAGTGCATCTGGCAATACTTTGAAAGTACACTGAAATAGGATAAACCTTTTAACAATTTATAGAACATCCCCTTACTGTTTCCTGTCTGAACTATTTTTGATCTTTTCAATTTTATTAACACTTAGTAACATTTTTCATATGGTTTACGCAATTCTTATATTTTTTTACCCACATTTGTAGTCATTTATTAAATAACAGAAACAATATAATAACAAAATATTTATTTTTATTCTACATTAAGTCATTTTTAGTCATTTATTAAATAACAGAAACAATATAATAACAAAATATTTTATTTTTATTTTACATTGTTAGCACTTTGTTTGCTTTCCTTGTATACCATTTATATCTTGTCCCAGTCAAATGGACTCCTTCTTTTATCACATAATTAGTTGCATCAGGATGACATTTTTCACCACCTCTAGAAGGGAACAAAAACGAAAATTATACATTCTAGAAATAATAATAACTATACTTTATTTTAAAACATTCATCCAGACCTATATTTAAGTATTTTCAAATATTGGTCAATAATGTAGAGACTTTGCAATAAAATGTAAGCTATCTCTAAATCGTAGTAAAATTGTGTTACTTTCTTCAGAAAATGATAAAATAAAACTGTTTTAAAATTTCTAGATCAAATTTTCGATCAAGATTAAAGCTTAACAAATCTTTAATAAAAAGTAATGTGAACATAATCTCCTTAAAAAGATTATCCAATCACCATATTTATATAAATTGGTATTATTTTTCATTTTGATTTACTATTAAAACATTCTGGTACTAAAAACCTTGCAACGTATTGGTTTTAACATACAAAGAAAGAGATGAAATAAAAATATTATTAAGAAAAATCAAAAGTTGTATTAAAAAGCCCCTATTTAAAACTTGTTTCTCTTTTTCTAATGCAATATTTGGAAATCATACATTCTTTTTCTAATGCAGTATTTGAAATCTGAAACTATGATGGGAGAGGTTTTCCATATTTATTGTAAAAGCTCAACAAATGCAAAAGAAAGTATTTCCTCTCAAAATACATTTCTTAGGTAAACTCATTTTATGAAATATTTCTGTCAAACGCCGAATCAGTTATACGGTAATTGGAAGATTTTACTTTATAAATAAATATTTGCAGTTATGCGTAAAGATGTTCTTAAGCAATCTCAAAAGTCATTTTAAAAGGAAAGCAATTATAAATTATGAATACAACACTCCCATTTTTTGTGTGAAGCAATTTTTAGTAAAATGCAATAGTAATGAGTCGTTCTTTTCATATTCATCCAAATTTGAAGTAGTTTTCTTGCCTTGAGGAAACGCGTTTGAAACGTTACAACAGTAAAATATATGAAATAAAAAAAAACTGAAAAATGTCTCTAGAATTTAAAAAGGAAAATAAATAGCAACTGTGAAGGTTGAAAAGAAACAAGCTACTTCACTAATTACAAAGTTTCCTCAGACAATCCCTAAAACCTTTTCTACTTCGATAAAAAAAAAATTCTACTTGGGTAGTTCGTAAAAATATAAAATAAGTCAGTCACTTTTTCCCATGCGTTATTCAGTATCAGGAAAAATTTTAATAACGAAGTAATTTATTTCACTTAACTTTAAACGTAAAATAATGTGCGGCATACTGAAAACGGGTATTTAGTATAAAAAAGTGTACAAATCAAACGAGAAAAACAATTTCTGAATGGTGTGCACATCGAACATTTATACATATTTTTTATAGAACCTGAAGTCAGTTTTTAATCAAATTCAGGCAATAAAGAAAAAATACTTCTCAGAAAATAAAAAACTAATTATTGACCCATGTCTTGAAATGGACACAATTAGGTGCTACAACATGGACCAATGTAAAACCATTTGAAACAAAACCTCGTTAGACTATTTAAGACTAAAACCTGAACTCCATCTCTGTTTTTCCATCAAAACTGTAGTTACCTGCTAACAATGTTGGAAATTTCTTTCCTATAAAGATTCCAGGTATCACAAATCTAATAGAAATAAACGCAATGTATAACAAACTATGTATCAAAAACATTATTATAGAAAATCATAAAACAAAAGTATTGTTAGTTTTATTAAGTTGGTATGGATTGGTATAGCTTCTGTTATTACAGACGGAATTATTGAAAACTAACTATAAAATTTTTAAAACTGACATTTTTAATATTATGTTCTAATTTATCCAACTCCTTGATTGAACTCGAAGAGATAAGCTAGTGTTTAGTGCAGAAAGGGAAAACTCAGAGTCCGAATCCAGATCAGTTGGAATATTGTTGATTTTTTCCTAAAATAAAGTAAAATCGTTAGGGATAATGTTAATTAACATAATTCTAGAATTAATTACATAGTACATGTGTTATAAGACACTTAATTTTTTAATGACAAAAATGTAATTTAATTTTGCTCATGTGAACATTGTTGTTTGAATTAGCATTACATAAAATGCTAATGCTATGGAAAAAACACAATAAAACAAGTTTTACTTTTCTATGTTGAGCAGCATTCATCTGACAACTGGTCATATATCTTCGAGCATTACATTGTATATTACAATAAATAGAGTTCAGAAATAATTATATTTGTGCCTGTTCGCATGTACAACTAATTTTCTTCAAAACAGATAGTCTAAAAACATTTTTTTAGCACCACTACTTAAAATTTAGTTTTATTTGGTTAATTCAATGCAATTCAGCTTTTAATTTTTCTTTTATAATTTATATTATTCTTTTTTTTTTTCATTCCTTGAAGTATCTTGCTACTTAAAAGGCTAAACTGAACTGCAATTATTTCGTTTGAATACATCTTGGGTGTTTTAATGGATAGGTATACAATTTCTCATATATTTAAAAATATTTTTAGAAAATTTCTCGTAGGTTGTATTTTAACTATAATCTTGCTTAAATTAAGGAATTTTGTCATTTAAAAACAAAATAGGTTTAAGCTAAATTTAGGAAGTAACTTTTAAGAATCACGTAATACTGTTAATAAAACACCTACGCACGCCTCTTAAAAACTAAATTATGGTATCTAAAGTTTTATTTATTTTGTAACTTGAAGCACCTAAATAAGCGTATGTAGTGTCTTTGCGAATTTAAAATCTTTAAAAGGTCTTGTTATTTTAACACGTGCTTCAGTGAATTTGTCAGATAGGAAAGTGTTTCCATGTATTTTGAAAATGTTCTATAGCAACTTATTGGCATTGCAGAAGAAAGTAAGTGAATTTCATTGACTCTCTCATGGCAGAAATTCTAAAACAGACTAATGCCAATGTATATTTGCTTGAAAACTTCATTTGCAGTAAAAGTTTAATGACTTTCAAAGCAAATAAATCTTTATTCTGTCATTTTTTAATTATTTTTCCTTGCTTTTCAGTAGTATTATCAAAACTTAATAAAGTTCAAAACAGCCAGATATAAAAATGCCTAAGCTTTCTATTTGTAAATTTGAATTAACTTGAATCCAAAAGTAAAAACAGGTGTTTATTGTGTAAATCCCTGCTAAATTGCTTTAAAGTAGTTATAAAAAATTAATATTTTAAATATATCTTGTTAATATACTTTCATATTAATTATAATTATTAACTAGATCAATTAAAATTCAAAATTCAAAAATCAATTTTTCCATTTCAATTTTTAAAAGAAAAATGGATAACAAATAAACTTGTGTCACTTAAACTTTGGAGCAAAATAAAAAATTTCTTATGCGTATTAATTTAATAAATATTTACAAAAGAAATAGCCAGGTAAGTTTTACTTGCAATAAAATTATATAGTATGGCATTGAAATTCTTACAAAGATGGGATATTAGATGTTTGATTTATGTTCTGAAAGGTTATTTAAAAACCATTTTAGTTTTTCAAAATTAAACCTGAAAACCATGAGCATCATTTTTAAAATCAGTTCCCAACTATCTAATTGTATATACAAGTGTTTTTTTCCCAACCAATATCATTTCACCACAATTTTAATTCTTAAGAAACCCTGACAATCAAGTTAAATTGTCATTATTTTCAATGCCCAAAATAAATCAACGAACATATGTCAGTTTTCAAATTCTTACAAAGATGGGATATTAGATGTTTGATTTATGTTCTGAAAGGTTATTTAAAAACCATTTTTGTTTTTCAAAATTAAACCTGAAAACCATGAGCATCATTTTTAAAATCAGTTCCCAACTATCTAATTGTATATACAAGTGTTTTTTTCCCAACCAATATCATTTCACCACAATTTTAATTCTTAAGAAACCCTGACAATCAAGTTAAATTGTCATTATTTTCAATGCCCAAAATAAATCAACGAACATATGTCAGTTTTAATGTGGTTTTGCCCCAACAATGGATACATCTGTTAAAACCAGCTTTAATAAAAATGGGATTTCAAAAATGCAACTTTATAGGTTTTTACATGGTTTTACAGATTTAAAGAATTTTTGTCATATTTCGCTAATAAAATATTTTCAAAAGGAAACTGTAATAGTAATAAAAGGTTGCTGTTTTAGAATTATCTTAAAATAAGGACATACATGAGAAGGTATCATTTTTGTGAAGGCTGAAATCCTAAATCTTCAATATAATGAATAACTTAAATAAAAAATGGCTTTATTTTCAAAATAGAATGTGATTAGGTGAAAGCTGATACAAGTAGTCAGGAACTTCACAATTGGTTTTTAAATTCTTGGCTATGGTTTTCTAAAATTCATGGAATTACAAATGTCATTTACATTCTTTGAAAGACTTCTGTTCATGGACATGAGCTATATCAATCGAATTTAATGATTTGTAAGCAAAAGAAGAGATAAATAATAAAGAAGCCTGTTAAAGCTCCAATATTCTATGCATTCCTTTCATTTCGTACAACATCATAAATCTGCACTTTCAAACTCAAAAGAAATAATATTTACAATGGTGAGCAAACTCTTCGTAGGCAAAAGATCCGAGAAGCCAGACAAGCAGAAACAATAAACGATGTGCCCCTTAGTGACCCAATCAAGAAACAAAACTAGACGTTGAAGATTTCCTACTTCCTCCAATCTGAATAAAGACGGGAGAGAACTATCTTACGTGTATGACCTTCACCTTGTATTCAGCTTTTATCATGAAGCCTATGAAATCAATTCCATTTTTAGGAAATAATGTGTTGAAGAATACAACTCCCATAGGCGTGAAGTACTTGCGTTTTAACAGAGTAGCAGAAACGTTACTTATTTTCTATATACATTGTATTTCAATAAGCAACAACACTTTATTTTATTCATCCTATTTGGTTGAAAAGTAACCACGTAGGTATTGACTGCACGGATGATTTATTCTTTTTTCAAACACATCATGATATCCGTTCATAGTTTTTTAATTGTCCTGGATGCTGCAACGAAACCTAGACTGTCTTGACAAATTCTCAGCATGTGTCTTCCATCCGTTTGTGATAATCTTCATAAACCATCGATGCTCTAATTAATAATCACAAACTAATCACACTGATTTTGCACAATAAATATCCTTACTTATATTAATCAAGGCGAAATCAAGACTTTACTATCGTATGGCAGCCATTACAAGAATCATGGTATGTTGACAAGCAACAGCGTGTTGTTTCACGAATCTCTTTCTCTCTCTCTCCATTATTTATCTAAATTTTACTTGGTATTATACAAAAATATGCCTAGGTTTTCTCTAGGTATAAAATACCTAGAGAAAATAAAGAACACCAACATGTTAGCGTTTGATAACCACTTTTTATCTATACGCTATATAAAAAAATCAACACACCAGGAAGGTGCAGATATACTGTGGTGAAGGGCTCGATCAAGTTGAAAAAGCGCTGACTGTGGACGTATAGTCTTCAGCGATGATTCCCGTTTCCAAGTGTGTCCTGGCGTCAACCGCAAACTGTATGCAGACGTCCAGGGCAGCGTGGGTATCCTGCCCTTATTATCCGATGCTACACATGCCCACAACAGTGCGTTATGGTCTGGGGTGTCATCTATTTTGACAGCCGGGGCCCCTTTGGTAGTTATTTCGGGCACACTTACAGCACAGCGTTACGTAGACGACATTTTACGTCCAGGGCAGCGTGGGGATCCTGCCCTTATTATCGGATGCTACACATGCCCACAACAGGGCGTTATGGTCTGGGGTGTCATCTATTTTGACAGCCGGGGCCCCTTTGGTAGTTATTTCGGGCACACTTACAGCACAGCGTTACGTAGACGACATTTTACGTCCAAGGCAGCGTGGGGATTCTGCCCTTATTATCGGATGCTACACAGGCCCACAACAGGGCGTTATGGTCTGGGGTGTCATCTATTTTGACAACCGGGGCCCCTTTAGTAGTTATTTCGGGCACACTTACAGCACAGCGTTACGTAGACGGCATTTTACGTCCAAGGCAGCGTGGGGATCCTGCCCTTATTATCCGATGCTACACATGCCCACAACATAGCGTTATGGTCTGGGGTGTCATCTATTTTGACAACCGAGGCCCCTTTTGTAGTTATTTCGGGCACACTTACAGCACAGCGTTACGTAGACGACATTTTACGTCCAGGGCAGCGTGGGGATCCTGCCCTTATTATCGGATGCTACACATGCCCACAACAGGGCGTTATGGTCTGGGGTGTCATCTATTTTGACAACCGGGGCCTCTTTGGTAGTTATTTCGGGCACACGTACAGCACAGCGTTAAGTAGACGACATTTTACGTCCAGGGCAGCGTGGGGATCCTGCCCTTATTATCAGATGCTACACATGCCCACAACAGGGAATTATGGTCTGGGGTGTCATCTATTTTGACAACCGGGGCCCCTTTAGTAGTTATTTCGGGCACACTTACAGCACAGCATTACGTAGACGACATTTTACGTCCAGGGCAGCGTGGGGATCTTGCCCTAATTATTGGATTCTACACATGCTACACATGCCCACAACAGGGAATTATGGTCTGGGATGTCATCTATTTTGACAGCCGGGGCCCCTTTGGTAGTTATTTCGGGCCCACTTACAGCACAGCATTACGTAGACGACATTTTACGACCGTGTGTGTTGCCGTTCCTTTTGCGGCACCCCGAACTTACTTTTCAACAAGATAGTGCCCGACCGCACACGGCACTTGTTGCTGTGAATTGTCTTCAAGCTTTACCAACACTTCCTTGGCCAGTTAGGTCTCCTCATCTCTCTCCCATAGAACAAATTTGGGACACGTTATGGGAAGGCGATTGCAATCATCCCGGAATGTTGACCATTTAGCCCTACCTTTGGAGACAATTTGGCAAGAAATTTTTCAGGATATCATCCGGGAACTTTTTCAGTCTATACCACGACGGGCCACAGCTTGTATCCAGGCCAGAGGTCGACCAACGCTTTATTGACTTCCTCCCTTTGTAACGGTCAAACTTTGAAATAAATCATTCAATTGTTCTGAAATTTTCATCGTTTGTTTTTCTATGTATGTTCTTCACAACCACCAATTTTATCGCAATCGGACGCCTTCTTTTTGGTGCGTCGATTTTTTCTTTGTTATCGAGTATATTTGAGAATATATAATAGCTTATTATTGAGAAAATAATTCCAATTAAAAGATTAAAAAATTCCCTATAAACTTATGTGTGTGCATAAAATATGCGAAGTAAATTATCATTTTGATTCATAATTCTTTTAACATTGAATAAAACAATTTCTCGTTCACAAAGGGGTGTAATTTGTCAACTCTACTCAAAGAGGATTTTGAATAATTACTAACTGGATTGAAGCTTGCATTTAAACTCGCATTACAAATGCTCCTAAACAATTTCCCCACCACAAATTCATTATGACGTAGTGTGATAGATAACCACGTTTTGCTCTGGTCATAACTTTGTCAAATGTGTGCACATTTTTGAACAATTGATATGATTCTTTCTTTGAAGTTTTAATGAGACTGTACTCTTCCTTATAAACGTCATAATTTCTTTCTTGATTTAATTTACTCTGTGCTTTCTTTGCCTTTCAGCATCTGTAGTGCCATAACATTAATTTTTTTTATTGTATAAAGAAGAAGAGAGAGAGAGAGAGAGAGAGGTGCAATTTAAATAAATTTATCACAAAATCGTTTGCACTTCAAATTTTATTGAAAAATGAAAGGCAATACTTTATGTGCCACATTTAGGCAAGGTGCACACATCCAATTTTCCAGCCTTTGCGACACCGAAGCTCAACTATGCACACATAACCGTGAAATCACGCAAGTACTCATTTCGTGCCATTTGCGATGGATATTCTATCGAAGAAAACATGTTTATTTCACTTACTTGGAGTACAAAACGTATACTTTGAAACAAAATAGACGTTGCTGTTTACAGACAACTATTAATTATCATTTATATTCCATTCATTTGGGAAAACAAGATACTGGAGACCGTAGAACGTGTGCGGCGAGCTGCGTCGCCGTGTCGCACTGCGGTACAAATTGCACGCAAGTTGGACGTGCGTCGCAACAGCGGCACTGGAGGTATGTGTGCACTACTCAATTGGATATAATGTATCTCAGATCGCATATGCGTTGCGACAGCGGCGACGCACGTTGAAAAACCAGAAGTGTGTACTGGCCTTAATGGTAGTTTAAGTGTGACTCAAATTAAAAAATTAAATGTGTTCTACCTTTTAAGAAAAAGCATGAATTAACAGAAATTTTTTCAGTTAATTGCTTCATACTATGCAAGAGGAAAAAGAAAAATATTAATTTTAAATGTAGAATTTTGTAAAAAAAAATAATTTGACCTAAGTTTTTGTAGCTCAAGCTATATTTTTTTTGCACTTTTTTCGAAGTCATTCTATAAATATAGTTATTGATATCTGTTACAAAATTAGACATAATGTTTTTTGGTTAAATAACTATTTCTATTATGGATGAAAATTAAGACAATACGCAGTAATTTTAGCAAAACATACCAACAAAATCAACCAAGTTCACAGTCAACTGTCTAAACCAGATGTATGAAAAATTTAAGTATTTATAAAATAAATGTGTAAAAGCGTTGCCTAATTCAAGTATTAAAGCCTTAATATGTCTTGAAAAAACTAAAGAAATGTTGAGATAGTTTTCTAAAATATTTTTTTTTCACTTGCATGTTTTATGTTCCGTTGGATTGTCTTGGTGGGTATTATGATATTGGGACGAGTCAAATGACAAGCAATCAATGCGTAGGAATTTGTATTAAGTACTTAAAATGAAACTGGGTTGTTATTCGTAAAATTTTTACTTTTGTTATCAAATATAAAATAATATGGCATGGTGTTTGATAAGAATATAATATAAAACATGTTAGCCACGAGAAAATTAAATAATTTACATCCCACAAAGATTACCAAAAAAAAAGCAGGAAGCAAACAAAGAATTTATTTTAAGGGAGAAAATGTAATACAAAGAATGTTTTTAAAATCTTCTCTGACGTTATTTTCAAATTTATAGTCAGTTGGAGTAGGTTTATAGCTAAATGTCTTGACCCGTATGAAATATTCTAATTAAATATAACTAAAATTCATTAGGGTATTCTCGAAATTTATGGATTTTTTAACAGTAGCAATTTTCTTATATTATCGTTAACTAATTTGATGTAAACTATTGTGTAGTCATTTTCAAATTGTAAGCTTAACGAATTCATTCCAAGTTTGTTTCAAATACTTATAGTACATTTTAAATGCAAAACTTTTGTTGGCATTACTCTGGGAACTCGCAAAAATTGGTGACAAGAACTTTCATCGCCAAATGGCTATTTAAATATATTCCAAAAATATGGCCGCTAAATGGCGTTTCTTTTATTGCCGACTGGCAATGGTACGGTGATGATGGTGAGTTTAATAACTATATTATATTTAATACTACACCATACAACTGGTATGGTGAGTTTAATAACTATATTCAATAGCTGCAATAAACGGGATGAAATATGATATGATACGGAGTAACCACACTTTGACATCAATAGATAGAAGTAATTAAGGAACATTAGTGCAGATGCTATGCTTTGATCAGATAAGATAAACTAAAAATCCAAAAGTAATGTTTTCAAATTATACTTTCACTTGTATGTAATTACATAACGCTTAAAAATAAACCGTGTACTAGTGCCTTTCTATAAACTTCCTCCCTTAGTCTAGCAAACTAATTAGATTTTTAATTTTCCAAGACATTACAGCAGTTTGTAAGCTAGTTTCGTTCTTTTTGTTGTTCTCCATTCGTCGTATTATATTTTATTGGAGTAGAATTTGATCTAATTACCACAACCTTTTAGAAATGGAAGTAAAAGAAATTAGATTTTATTTTTAGAGATTTATTAGAAATTAGATAGAAATTAGATTTTTAATTTTCCAAGACATTACAGCAGTTTGTAAGCTAGTTTCGTTCTTTTTGTTGTTCTCCATTCGTCGTATTATATTTTATTGGAGTAGAATTTGATCTAATTACCACAACCTTTTAGAAATGAATGCCTTGTATATTTTTTTCCATCAACGAATATTGCTCAGCACGGCCCTGTAAGCAAATGGTGGTTCAAAATATCACACTTTAATGACGGTAATGTGACGATGATGAGCTAGCGAAATTTAATCAACTGAATTTATCACACAGTAGATTTAATCGAGTTACAAGAGAGGGAGCATGATTATCTAATTTTGCAGTAGTACTGATGCAGTTAAAACTAAAGTAGTTCATTAAAGCATTCTAAAAGAAGTCAATATTTTGGTGAAGTCAAAGGTCGTTTGGACCAAAACTTAGAAGGTTTAAGAGATAAAGCACTTCTGAAGAATATGTTACGCATTTAGTTTTCGCTTGGATCAGGTTTAGCTTTAATACTTTGAACGTGCATAGTACCTTTAGCGAAAATGAACAACACCAATAGGCTTGAAATTTGCACGGTGCTTAAACCATGGAAGCATTTACAAAGACTAGAACATGGCGTATATGCAAATCTTGTGCCTCAGAACGTCTCCTACCAGTAAAAAGGAAGATCAGATAGCCGGTTTTAAGCATTAGAATTTCGATTTCTTGCTTTTCCTCTGGGAATGGGATGCTTAATTATTTCCTCGTCGAAAAATGTGCATGTGATCTGAGCATTTTTCTGAGTTTAAAAAGGAAGAATTGTGGCTCATCAAGAGACTGCGGATTACCCTTCCAAGAAATCAGTGCTCATGTTGGACGAAATCAAGACACTGTGATGTTAATAAGGGATCCATGGTTGCAGAACAGACATCGACGATTGCATCAGGCTCGTTACACCAACGAAATAGAGGACATACGTTATGTGGGCAAGGCTATTACGGATCGTACTCATCACGTACATTACGAATCTGGTGCTCAAGTCACTGGGTATTTTGCATAACCTAGTGTCAGAAAGTAAAATTCGATGTCGTATACAGCAACACGTCCATTTAGTAGTATCCAACCCCCATAAAAATCTGGAATAGAAATGATAGATGTTATGACCATTTGATAGAACTTCCCTGTAGAAGATTTCCTCAGAGTCGTTAAAACGCAAGTCTACTGTATTTATAAATATACATATTTAGGAGAAGCAACGTGTTATCTATTTAATATGTTAAAAAATAGCTGCTAAGTTCATATACACCAATAACTCATATAATCATTGAGAAAATGTGAAGAAATGAAAGTTTTCAAATCTACCACACTGAAATTCTATTTAAAAGGATAATTCGACACATCTATAAAACTAAGCATGTAGATAATATCAAAAATGTTACACCAAAATCTACACATTTTTGAGTAGGAGGAATAATAAATAGTTTATCTGCTTTGAAACAAAATGACCATAAAGAAAATGGGTCTTTTGATATCCTCGTCATAACTAATACTTGCCTTCATTGAAACAAGTTTTTAAAACTAATGTAAAAAGGTTGTATAGTGTTTAAAAAAATTATTAAAATATAACATAACGTGTGTGTACATTGCACCTAATTATTTTGAATATTTTAAATATATTTAACCTAATTCATAAAAGTTGCATTTTAGATATATTTAATTCGAAGATTTCGTTTTGTCAGTTCTTGAGTAAGGATATGAATAAATTATTTGTTTCCTTAAGTATGTGGAGGTAATTTGTATTTGTCTTGAAGAGAGTATTTGCTAACAGGTCCTACACATAAACAGTCTGATAAGAAATGGTTTTAGGGATTAAATAATAAAAACTATCATTTAATTATTAACTTAAATTATTATTTCCATGCATTTATGTGTTACTCGTTCCTTCAAATTATCATTGCGATTACCAGTTTCGTAAGATTTCATTTCCTGTTATACGAAGTTTTTCAACAGACAACAGAACTTGATCGACATGAAATCGACTGCAACTGAGATTATATAGATTTGAATAATTGTATTTTCACCTCTTCTCTTCAAAATCAAATACTTCGTTATGTAAACAAAAGTTGACAAAACGCAGAAAAGGTATCGAAAAGTATCAGTTGCATTGGTATAGGCTCCAAAGAAAATGGAGATTCTGTCATGTGTATGATTGAAATTTTCTGAGTTGAATACAAAGGGGAAATATTTTGATGTGATTAATTAATGCTCTCAAATGTTAAAAATGTAATCTTCTTCCTAATCAGTACTTATTAACATTTAATTTGACTATTTATAAAATTATAAAGAAAGAGAGGAAATAAGCGCTTGACTACGTCAGTATAGTTGATTGTAAAACATTTTTGAGTTTAGCGTGTAAATCTTTTGCTACAGAAAGAAACATAAAAGGCATTAATAATAATATTCCTTGAAAATCCCTTAATACACATTAAAAATAACAACTTGGATACCAAATATTAATCCGGATACAGAGAATAATAAATGGAAATTGATTACCAGGTTTGCATTGACATACACGGATGTACGCATATTTTGTTGATAGTTATGATTTTAACATTCCTTCTAAGTACTCAAGCACGTAATTCATGAAGAATAAATGCCTATTGTGAACGAAATAAAAGGACACTACAAAACTAAATTGTTACCCTACTTAAATTCGAGAAAACAATACTTTGTAAATGCAGATACCAACTCCAAACGGCTAAATTCAAAATCGTTCTCTTTGCTTACATGTCATGAAACCTCATTGAATAGAGATCAATCATTATAATTTCTTTTGATTTACAGTTTAGGTTTAGGTTTTTGTTTTCATTGTATTGTATTTCGATTTTTTGCTGTGTTCAACGCTCATTTCGAACGTTTATCTGTAGTCTTGTGTCTAATGCATTAATTTTATTGCATCTAATATATGTATTGCACTTTCTCTGATTTAATAGTATAAAATTTCTCTGATTTAATATTATAATTGTTTGTATCATTACTATCGAAAGTACGTTTCTAAATGGTATTTATTTTGATATTTCTCTCATAAGATTAACATAGAAGCTCACAAAATTTCCTGCAAGATTGTTGACATGTATTTATTACCTGAACTTAATAAATCTCATAGAAATTAAATATTGTAATCTCATACCAATTAAGTGTTAAGCAACACCAACACCCAAGCCTGTTCCCAGACCTTGTTGTAAGTTGAATACAACTCTACAACTCGTCAAAAACAAGAGCTATCTTCAAATAAATAGAAATTAGATTCACCTGAAAGAACTTTCTAAAATCTCTGAGATAAAAACTCCTAGGAAACTGAAGATTCTTAATTTTCACCTGTATTTTTACCTTTCAAACGCACTTCTTCAAATTTTTTTTAAGTTAATATGCACACCTTCCATTTTAATAAGCTATACAATATGTTTTAAATCTCATTTTAGGCAATGATTTGATTTCACTTCATAGTTCAATATGAAAGCAACCAATCTCCGAAGCACAAAGTGACTACTTGATTTATTTACGCTTGCCAATCACTATAAGCAGATATCATTTAAATGACACCCAATTCTAATTATTTATATGTGCGCGCTTATCATTTTAAGCAATACAACTCATCTTCCTTTGAACACTTACAAATACGTCTTTTCCTGCCCTTGGCAGCGATTGCAGCATCATTTAATCATTTATTTAAGCATTTAATCACGCGCAGCAATTAATCCATTTATGCTCAGTTTTTGTAAATTGCTTTGGCCTTTTGTTGAAATTCTCTTGCAAATTCGATCCTATAGTATTTCATTTGTCCTCAGACTGTATCACTGTTTACCTAAATGTAACTAACATATATAATCTATGACAGAATACGTATAGGTGTAATTCAGTAGTAATTAACACACTACACACTGACAATACCTTTACAATCACAGACCCAACGTATAATTCAAATTACGATCTCCAAGCATAATTATTATATTATTAATCTAATTCTCATGAACTCATACAAATATACTCTGAGCCACTTCTAATGTAATCTGGAATACGATATTTACAAATTCAAATTTACGGAATTCTCCAATCGCTTGGGTCAAACTATCTATTGTATGTCATAAAGTTGCGGAATATATGTGCCTATGGTTGTAGTGTGCCATTGTACAGCTAAAACCATTTGAATTTTCTGCAGGAATTATGAAAATACTTTTCTTTTTTTGTTTAGTTTTATAGGAGATCTGCGTAAAACTAATAAAAAAGTATATTGCAAGATATGAACATTAACGTTTAATATGACCTGTGCACACATTCTTGCGATTGAGTTTTATTCAATCCGAATATTCTGCAATTGCAATATTATCCCTTAGAGCGGTTCACTCTTTAATATCTCGATCGCTACCTGTATTCGTCTCTGCATGAATTCTAACCAGTTTTGAACTTTTTAACTTTAACAAAAAAACCTTTCCTGTGATTTTTTTCAACTATTTTTTTCAGTCATCATTTTTGTGTGGTTATTTATGATGTGTGCTGTTGAGAAAAATTTTTACTACACTATTCGAATATATCTTGACACTCAGAGGGATAACTAAATATTTTACAAAATGTCTAATGAAAAACAATTTGTATTTTTTCTGAAAAATTAATAAAAATTCGCATAATTGCAAGAGAATATTGATTAGTACTATGCATCTAACTTACCCAACTCTTGTACAAAAATTTCGTACTTAAAGATAGCTGAAAATTATTAATTTAAATTTTTATAAGTTCTTTCGGAAAAAACCTAAACTTATTGGAATCTTATCTGACAATGATGCTTCTAGTTCAAAGTTATAACTTGAATGTTAAATCAATAGAAATGTTGTCATATTTCTTGCGCTTTTATTATTGAAGCTATTAATATAACCAGTAGGTAACAAGACCTGAAAACTATCTGGTTGAAATAGCTATAAAGTCAAAAACTTAGATAGTTCTAACATACTAGAAGCGTATGTGTTTGGAGTAAGAAATGAATTTTTCAACTGGTGTTTTCTTTTAAAATGTATTTCTTGGTTTAAGCGCATTCAAATTCTAAAAAATTACACGACGTTTCTTCTAATAAAAATAAGAAAGAAAGTATTAATTGTACACAAAAAATGATTCATTTCACTCTTATTCGAAGCGAATGACTTGCTTTACTAGTAATCCCAATCAGCGTAAAACCTTTGTTGAACTTAATGCCGCATGGAAAAAACTTTTAAAGATTGCAGAAATCTCTCTTATTATTTTTTCGATTACACAAAAAATTTTAACAAAAAGTAGGATCTGAGAAGAACATAGAACGAATCGTAAAAAAAATACTAACAATACTTTTGAAAAAAAAACGCCAGGGTGTTTCAGATTTTTTTTCATTTCTCGAGCTTTTTTTTCTCTGATACAAACACTGCTTTTGAAAATTTCTATACATCTAATTAAGTAGCACGAATGTAACTTAACGAGTTCTTTTCAAACCTTTACTGCGACTAGTGTCTTGTATAAAATGAAGGTGAATAAGAAACTTTTGAATAAAAGTTCTATGATAAACTCATTTTCTTCTGAGGAATGAATAATTTTATTCAGCATGTGATCTGATGTTTGTATTATGAATTCCTGGGATTGAATTCGAATTGATTTTTTAAAACCATTTCGTGAGAGATGTTCTATATGGATGAATAACGTATAATTGCTCCATTTCCGATTGAGACTTCATCCAAATCTATGCTTATTTCAACGCTATTTTAGAAGTATTTCTACGAATTAACTCTCAAAATATTGCAATGTGTTTGATCTTTCTTCTGTTTACGTGCTCTTTTATTAACGGCATCAAAAGATTTTGCTTAGAATCCTTTTAGGTGAAATGAAACTCATATTCTACTCCTGATTTGTAAGACCTCATCTATCATCATGATTAAAGACTCATTTTGCATTCCTCATCATGATAAATTTGTAGGAAAATGTTTGCTTATTTTTTTTTAATTCTGTCCATTGAAAATATAACCACAACAAAGAGTTCTTGGATTAACTGTAACTTTGACAGAGTGATAGTTAATAAAAGAAAACAGAAACTATTAAAATTTCAGCTGAGTATGTAAATAGAATGTTCGTGCTATACAGACTTAAATGTGTTTGGATGATACAAAAGCAGGCATCAAACAGCAAATTGCGACAATTGTGTCGATTAATTCCATTTGCATTGCTTTGCTAATACGTAAATATGCCTCCTTGTCAAACGAGGCAACATTAAGAACAGATAACGGAGAGGAAAAATTATTGGGATTGTAAGATGACGTATCATTACATTGTTGAACCGCATTGGGTGACACTAGTATAATTATGCGTACTTGGAGACACTGGACAAAAGAAGGTTCTTTGCATGGCTATTAGGGATCTAGAGCACCAGTGGCCCCGGAAGCAAAAAGTGTTTAAAACTGTGATGTACGTCGCAGAACAAAGAAAGTTTTTGCAGAACAATTTTTCCGTAATTTTATCTCAATTTTGGCCTATTTTTTTTCAATCTTAAGTTATGATGTTATGATAAGTTATGATGATCATTGCCAAGCCTTTTCTTCTTTTCTATCTATGGAACAACTTCCCTATACCGCACAAATTACCACAAACACTTTATAAATAGCACATCTTCTATGTCAATGACAAAATATTGAACTTCAAAAGTTATCGACAGAATTGCAAATTCTGAAAGTATACCTTGGTTTAAAATAAAGTAAGTTAATTAATTTTGATGTGTTTTATTATAAATATATAATACATATTTAGCCAATAGTTGTGTTTTACATCTGCTTTTTATTTTACTGCAGTTTTAAAATTCGGGCAAAATTACTACAGAACAATTGCAATTGCTTGGACAATTTATAATCACACAATTTACTTTATAATTGCAGTTGTGTTACAGAACACTAAACATAATTCTGCACCTGGGCCTATGGCTATGTCAGAAAGAAGAGATAAGCACTTCCTGGCATGGTGATGACCATCGTACAGAGACATCTTTAACATTAGCATACGACTATGGAGGATGGTGAGACATCAGGTAATGCTTGCCACTTGTTTATCGAAATCAGTCGCTGCAACGAGGACTAGTAACTCGGTGTACTATCTCGATATCCTGTAACCGAGACGTATACCACAGACATCCGAGGCTTCATTTACGAATACACCGGAATATTGAATTGGGGTGATTGGTTTTTGGACGTGACTAGATACATTACATCCTTATTCGTAGATACAGTGAGAGGATACAACTGGAAGGATGTATTTGCAGTGTCATACTCGGCTTGCTCCAAGTGTAATGCTATGGCTGATGTTCCATTTCATTCCGCTCTCGTCGTATATGGATCTCGGTCTCTGAGAATATCCAGTAGTACATCACAGGTTTAGAATCTGAAGTCCTGCTCCTCATACAGACGGTTCCTAAATGTATCTGAACGGGAGAATGCTGGAGAACATGTCAGAACCCAAATTCTCTAACGTTTCATCTGTGGCCAACAAGTACCACTTACGTCTTTTACTGATCAGTTACCTGATTTATTCTCCAATTAACACTTGTTGAATACGATTGTTCGAACATTGATCCGTATGCCATCATTCCCAGTCCGTGAGGAACTAACGACATTCCAGAGAGAGACGAATAGAATCTTCATCGTTCATATCACCCATTATGCATAAATATAGAATAAATATATTTTTAATGTTTTAAAACGTCCTGTACAAACCTAAATAATGCGTAATTAAACAGTTTGTACAAAAAGATATGTATATAAATATATACGCAGGACATCGCCTAGATTAGATAGAGGGAGGTTTTCGTCAGAGCGGACCATTGTCAGTTTAGAAGTTTATTTCTATCGAGTAATATAATAACCTTTCACGAATGACGAAATGGTTGGCATATATATGGCATTTGTAGCGGCTAATCGAAAAGGACGAGCCTCTGTGAGATTGTATCGTGAACAATACCACGACGGATGCGTGTACAATCACCAAGCGTTCCTGTCTTTGAAAGTCTTTTAACTAAACCAGAAGATTATACGGAAACAGGCGTGCTACTTTTCAGTGACGATCAACGCATACTTCTTCAATACAGCTTATGTTTACTCATTCCATGTATCGACGTTACCAGGCGTGTTTACTGTTGATGGCCGAGTACCTACCGTGAAACTAAAACGTGTGCAACTTCCATAAATCTACAAAAGTAAGACTAAAATGTTCATACTTGCTGTCTAGGCATTTTTTTTGTGTGATTTATTAAGGATGTAATTATTTATGATTAATCTCAATAACATCCGAGTTACGCTTGAGGATGTAATGTATATCCCTACATGAATACTGCTTATATTTCTGAGGGGTTTACGCGTATGTACCCGTTTTGTAACATACAGTCTTTCCTACATGGCTTCCATTCAGTTTCGACAGTGATCTATACAGTCTTTCCAATGATTCTTTCAACCAATAGATGTTATTTAGTTACTTAAAATTTCACACATCGTTTATCGGAACCACGTGACATATACCAGACTATAGTGTATGATAAAATTTAAAAAGGTGATATTACAACACAGAAATCGATAGTGAGTTTTGAAGTGATTATGTATTCCCCCTTATTTCATTCCCGTAATAAAGACTGACTTGCAACGTAGTATTTCACTCAGATTCCCCCATCAATATATTTTTACTTGTAGAACTCATGCATCTTGGATGCGATACTTTCAAATTTCACCTACGGAATGAATAAAGTATCACATACGTATCAAATTTATGATTCGTTTCGTTTCAAGCAACCAAAATGACAATTTCAAATAGATTTTACTGTCTTAACTCAGATGCCCTAAACGCAGAATTCTAAATCAAATTTTCAAAACAAACAATTAACTCTGGCGCTGACTGATACAGATTAGCAAATTTAAAACTTTACGAACAATGAGATCTTTGCTTGTGTTATTCACTTTAAATAAACTCGTTTCATTACAAAATGTAAGTTTTGTAGAGTTGAATATTTTCGGTATCCTTGTGTCATTAATCAAATATTCATAAACTAATTATACTTCAGGAAACCGAAGTTCAAACACAATTTTAAAATTTTCAGTTTGTAAAAATACCTTCTTGCAGAAAAATTGCTTTTCCAACAGTATTGGTAAAACAATCTGTGTACCTTCCTCAATCTTAATTATCCTTGATTATGTTTCTCTGTACACCCAAGAAATATTGAGGAATATATGTGGCTTGAATGTGCTTCATAGTTCTGAAGAATAAGTGTACCAAGTTGGGCGTGTATTGGTCAAACTATGTAGATTTTTTAGAGTACAGACATACGCCAACTCTGCTCTTTTTTATAAAAACATTTGGGGTGGAAAAAAGACAGTACTACTCTACTCGGAAATCGTATGATGCACAGATGATTAATTTTGTGTTCTCTCGTCCTATACGTTTCCACGGGAGGTTTTGAAACACCACGAATAGTAAATCTTAATCTATATAAATAAGAATGGAGTGTTTGTTTGTACATTCAATATTTTCGACCCATTTCAAGTTTTCTATCCGTTTTGGACCCTTCTGATGCCGAATCCGCCTTTATCTCGTTTGGTGTCTGTCTGTCTGTCTGTCTGTCTGTCTGTCTGTCTGTCTGTCTGTCTGTCTGTCTGTATGTTGTGCCCTATACACGTCCACGCGGTTTAAGATATTTTCATGGAAATTTGCATACAGTGAGTACTTATCTTCATTTAGTGAGTGAAATTGGTTGCGAAAGTCTGTCTGTCCGCCTTTCTGTTCTATGCTCGATTTTGTGTTTGTGTAGGGGCATCACATAAATTGTATTCCAGATATTTCATTACAATGTCTTTTATTTTATACATTATTTATTAGTTTAGTGAATGCAATATTAAACATTTTTTTATTGTTATATTTAGAAGAGTTTCATGCTAAAACACCTGAGTAAGTATACTTAAATCAGCCACTATTTGATAGTTTTCGAAAAATTGGAATGTAGTTTGAGTATTACGATTACTTTCATTTGCTTTACCAGTAATGCTGAAAACCAATTATTTTTCAAAAAAAAATTTTATGGTGAAATTTTAGCTCTGATACTTTATTTATTTCGAGTCTTATTTTTATTCTTTGCGCAATGAAAACGATTTCCGAATATTTGGGACAGACGATATTTTTCAACGAAACGAGAATGAACAAGATCGCGCGAGCAGTGATATTTATTCTGGTTCTTTCGCTCTGAATTAATTTCACATTTCTAAATTTTGTGCACTTTTAGTTGTAAGTTGTGGCAACTGTGAGAGATCAAGAGATAAAATTGAATCACAAATTAATATAGTTAGAACAATTTTTTGCGACATCTTTTATTTTGTTTTATTTCGCTGTTTCCTGTTTTAAATATTTATTATTTTTATAAATGTGTTTTCCTTCTCATCACACGCAACAGCACCACAAAGTATTAGACTTAAAAATATTAGGTAAGTCAGTATAAATTTTCAGTAAATTTTAAGTGTAGTTATGCCATTATTGAAAGAATAATGCCGTTATTTAAAGAATAATGCCGTTATTGAAAGAATAGTAATGTTTAAAAATCCAAACTAGAACTTTTTCCAACATTAAAAAATTCGTTGTCATAATGACAGGAGAAGATTGCAAAATTTCACAATGTCGCATACCGGAGGCAAGAGTGCCACAAGTAAAAAAATATTGTTTTGTTGAATATGAGTGCGAGAGCACTCGCCGTAAATCGTAATTTTAATTAATTGAGTTGAACATGAAAAGAACTTAAGAAAGGGAATTCCAAATCTTCCTATAAATCGTCTTTTATAGTAGTAACCTTAGTATCACCTTTCGTCATTTTGTAGCATTGTCATACAGCAATTGTGCGATGTATGTGAAATGTATTACATGAATGGATATGCATGTGTATGATTTGTGTCCAAAGTAAGTTGTAGAAAATATAACGATGGCGAAAGGTGTTAAAATAAATTTTTTTTTCTACAAAAAACGTGTCATTATATATTTTGATTATCTCTTCAATCTAGAGTAAACCAATTCAAACCGAGTAAGGTCGGGTATTTTGCTAGTATAAGATAAGATAAATATTTGTATTTATAAGAGACTTCAGGAGGGAGGTCTGTAATCATTTTCAGCAACGCATGATTAGTTAAAGAATTAATTAGGTTACCCAATACATATTATCTTCCCCCAAATTTAAGAAGATATCATTTTAAACTTATATCCAGAGTCATATTAATAGCTCGATGACACAAAGTTTGATGATTAAAAATATTCAGATATGTTTGTCCATTGTATATTTTTACTAAATCAGTTTCATGTAATGTTAGTCATCACTTTCATTCACATGGAGTTATTGCTTTATGATAAAATAATTTTTAAAGAGACCAACTGTTTTGTACAAAATATTTACTCAGAAATGTATAATAATGTATAATGCATAAATATAGTTTTTCTAAAAATGCCTTGTCTTCTAAATTATACAAATGCAATACTTCCTCTACAATCTAATGAAACATCTGTTAATAGGAAAAACCTCGCATGAGCATAAGCACGCATGAAATAGATTAAGTTCCTATTAAAAGTGCAATTTTATAAGTTTACACGGTTGCTATTACAATTGAACATTGCTGATGTCATTGTGATCTTAATGATACGGAATAATGCATCTATTGTATTACATCTGCACAGCATACTATTAGTAAATTTCAAAAATGGAAAGAAAGCCAATTTCATAAGTAAACAAGCATGTAAAAGGATATTCTCTTGAAAGCCTAACAATATTCACGAAGATGTTATTTATATAATGCGAAGGAATTTGTGTGTGATTCAGCAGAAGACAAACTAACTTCTCATGCATTTTAAGTAAACATTTAAACAGGAAACAAAATTACTTAGAATTTAGAATTCGGAGAAGTATTCGTTGAATAAAGGTATTATATGCCGAGAAATTCGCTTGAAGTTTTCTCATTAGAAATTTTTACTGTCTGTATATTATCTCTTGTAAAAGCTACGACATTTTTACGTTTATTTAGATTCCGCGCTATACTTTATCTGATAAAGCATTTTGATATCCGTACATTATTACACAGACCTTTTCCTGAAATTTAATTTGTAAAAGTTTTTATACCTCCACTAAGTAATTTATTTTCTTCCTAGTACCATGTGTTCAGTACAACTCTGTTATTATTATTAATGATATGTTTATTTTTCATTAACTATCTATTGTTTTGTAAAATTTAAATTATTATATTTCTAGAATAATCAAACCAATTTTCCTATTCTCTTTGGATTATTATCACTCACTTCAACTGCCTTTTTGTTGAAAAATAAGGAAATTTTCAAGCATACATTCTCCAAATGTTTTTGAAAGCAATATCGAAATTATTTTGTACATCTGCCCTATCTTGTAGTAATATTGCATTAGGGAGCTCAAGTTTCTGTGAAATTTATTTGCAATGGCATTGAGAACAGGATGAGGATTTTAATTCATACGCGAACCCTTTTAGAAGAATATTATTGTCCATATTTAGAAAGCAGAATAAAATGATTTCCAATATTCAAAATGATATTGGGAAAGCCTTTTCAATGTCTAAATGAATTGAAAAATATCCGAATTGACAAATTCTCTTGTACCATTTTGCTTAAAGTCCATTTGCAAATATATTATTAAATTCATAGTTCTTCATGCTATTTATGCAATAGTTTGGATTTCTTGATAAAGAATAAAAATTATATTTCCTGAAGAGAGATCGATGTATAGATAGTTATAGATACCAGAGAGAGGGATGAAATGCGGAATATCTAACTTTAATGTATCGTTTTTCAATTTCTTTTCATTTCTCAAATTTCTTTCGTCCTCTGACAGTGGTTCAAAATCACGTGGTGTTGTCCTCGGGTCTTTCCCATCGGGTACTGAGATTTAATCATTGCCAATAGCCCGTTATGTTGCTCCAATGCGACGATAATTAAATACATTGTTACCTAGCTCGAAGTTCCTAGGCATTGAGTTATTATTCGTTCAAAGTTATAATTGGGGGTGATGATCTTACAAGGAACATAAAAATTATTTTCTAGACTTTTAATTCACATTTTTCTCTTAAAATGTGAAGAAGGAAATATTTTGTTATATTCAATCTATAGCTAGTAATTCAACCAAGAAACGCTTTGTAACTTTACTAATACACTGAAGAAGGTGTAAAAAATTATCATTAAAGTGGAAATAAAAGAATACCTTTCAACACTGATGTTTTTAGTGTCAAATTTTGGTTATTAATTTCTGCAATTCTGCTGGCTTTTAAAATCTATATCTCGCAGAGTCATAATAAATGTCTAATGACGCTTAACAAACTCGAGTAGGTCGATTAACTAAATTAATGGTGAAATAACCAACTTAACCATTATTTCGTTGAATTGCTTTATGGTATGGGTAATGAAGTAAGTACACTGATGAAAATTGTTCATTAGCTTGCTATAAACAGTTTCAATCTTCCTGAATGTCAGTTTCGCTAATTATATAAAGGTATTCTCATTTATTTAATAGTCTCACTAATTATATAGATGCTGTCTTCGTCTCTGTGAAGTTTATCATTTCAATGAAAAAGTTTCGATACTATCCGCCCACTCGATATTTATGTCCCTTACGCTTTGTAATAGAAGTGTATATACGTTGTACGATGTCTTCTGTTAATTACAATCCCAATTTAACACCTTAATTCAGAGTACGGATGTAAAGACAGTGTCATTACAATTCTTATATATGTATGCAAATATTAATTAGTTACACACCATTTGCTTGTTTAGAATTCCGGGTAATTAACATCCGTTGTCAGTTTATAGTATAGTTCAGC
Source organism: Metellina segmentata (assembly GCA_947359465.1). Classification (NCBI taxonomy): domain Eukaryota; kingdom Metazoa; phylum Arthropoda; class Arachnida; order Araneae; family Tetragnathidae; genus Metellina; species Metellina segmentata. The sequence goes on along the minus strand of OX375874.1, from coordinate 66,778,541 downwards.
TGCCACAAAGAGTAGAAATTGGCATCAGTCTCATTTGTCCACAGTCAGAAAAATATTTGTTCCGCCTGTCACAAATTAGTCATTTCCTTGATTGACTGGATCAATTACATTCAAACCTGTAAAGCAACACGAGTACTTTATTAGTCTTCATAAGTATTTTGAGGTTTAAAAATACAGTGAACAAACTTTTATACCAACTAAACTTAACACTTTTTATTATACTCTTATACAAAAATTTCATACAGATTCTGCCTCTCAAAAACAGAATATATAATTTGCTGTCGGTTACTTTGAAAGTTTAAGTTCACTGGTTTCTAAAAAAATGTAAGTGCTCATATCACATGAAATTTAATTACATATTTTTAATACAATTTCATCTGTTATATCGATACCTTTTCAAGAGAAATAGGCTTTAATCACTCTCTGCAACTAAATAATTTTGTTTTGTGTCTATTTTCCAACCGAAATATTTGGTCTTTATTTTATACCCGGAAGGCTCAAATATAGATGCAACGGCAGTTAATTTCCATCAACAGACATCAATTGGATTCTTATATTTAAAATGATAATGACATCAATTGGATTCTTATATTTAAATGATAATGACATCAATTGGATTCTTATATTTAAAATGATAATGACATCAATTGGATTCTTATATTCAAAATGATAATGACATCAATTGGATTCTTATATTTAAAAACCTTCAGTAACATTCTTTTAAAGTGAATATATACAACATAAAATACAAAAATCGGCCAGAATATTGATATTTTTTATTAATTCAAAATATTTTCCAATTTTGTAGCTTTTAAAAGATGTTAAGATCATGCAAATATTATAAATAGCTTTTAAGTTACAAGAGTTTTTGTAGCCACTGTCACCAAGAACAGACATGTTTCCAAAACTATAATAAACTCGATTTCCGAATAATTGCATTTTTCAAACAGGATGCATTGTTCAAAGCGTAATACCTCCACAATGAATTCACCTATTATAAATTTTTTTGCATCATTATGATCTATATAATACAGTGGATGTTTTGAACCTCAATCAAAGTATTTAGTCAAGAAATGGATTTATAATAGATTTTAAATTTTGAAATTCAGGGAAAAAATGTTGATTTTTTTACGCTTTATCGATTAAAACATTGTTGAAAAATTATTTCTTCTAGCAACTTGATGGAAGCTTAAAATATTAAGAATACTATTTTGAATAATTTGTAACAGAAATAGTCTTACTGAACAAATTAGAATTTGAGTTACCACGTTTTAAAAAACATAATAATTTGCTAATTATATCTTAATTAGATAGTTAATTATTTGATAAATCTGATTTTTTCTCCCTGAAATGATTTCAAGAATACGCCAATTTCCTTTGGTAAAAAAACTAGATTTCTAAACTTAAAATATTACAAAAATCTTCTAGTATATGCGTACACTTTAAATAACAGTTTAATTACGCCACTTGAGAATTATTTCTACCCATAATTTATTGGTATCGAGAAGTGCAGTAGCATTTATATTTTAATATATTTTTTAGTACCATAATGAAGTGTCACGTTAGAAATATTGAATGCAGGCTTCATAATAAAAAACACGGGTTTATAATAATAAAGCTTGCTATATTTTCCTGTACTATGACCTTTTACGTAAACCACCTATATCTGGTAATTTGTTGTTCAATGAACAGTTTTTATCACTAGCTATTCCTTTTTAGATATAATTCATTCAGTATTTAACGTTTACCCTCAAGCTAATATCATGAAATACTGTTGATGTAATTACTGGCTCTCCTTTGTTAAAAACAAACATCTACCAAAAACTAACAAGGGAACTAGTTCCCTATACATAGAGTTTTATGGTTCTGTAACTCATCGTTTTAAAAGTTAGAAATATCAATTTGATGACATACTGAAGCCATGCAAAGGAGTTGATGAATAGTAAATGATACAAGTATCCAATTATCAAAACTAAATGTTGACGAATAGAAGGTTATATTTCACAAGATTTGTTGTAAACTCATGTGTGGTAAAGTAGTTTAGTCGAAGTAATTAGTGGAAATTTCTTGAATGAGCCAAAATCATGTAGCTATAATTTGTCTTAATGTATGCACCTCTAATTAAATAGCGTTTTAATACATAACTTTGTAACGGTGGACTAGCAAGCACTTGTGAAATTCAAGTGAGTGTCTGAATTAAATTGAACACTCAAAGTTATAAATTGTACTCAATGCACAGCTCGACATTTTCTGAAGGAAGTAATTTTTTAAAGGCAAATAGGGCCAACTAAAATAAAAGAAAGATCTCCATTTTTAAGACAGTTTAAAAGTGTCTTGTCATTAAGACAAACACCCTGGTGCCTGGTATTTCTAAATGAATTGAATTGGAAAAGAGGCGCCTAGCAAATAGAAGTTTACACAAATATCCAAATAAGTTTTGTGAAGCGAAAAGTGTTTTATTCAATTACGATGAAAGCCTTCACTGAATAATAGCCACATTTCATTTGAAAAGATATCGGGAACGTTTGAAATTTATATGGCTGGGTACTGAATGACCCTTTCGAAATTCCATTATTTATTTAAAAATAACGGAATGCAGAGTTACTTCAATTTTTTACTTTGCTTGAATGTTTATACTCAATTGAATCCGTTTAAACTAGTTTTAATATAACTGAATATCCATTTTGTTCAACAGTTCTAGTTCGCATCATTTAGAATTCCAATTCTTAAAAATACGTAAATCATAGCCTTTTGGTGAATTTTAATCAAAATGAATGTGTAAGTTAACTCGGCTTCATTTCCAACATTTTTTGACGAAGCGAAGTTTTCCAAAAGGGAAAACCACAAACTTTATAATGGAAATATGTTACTGCAAACTTTAATGTGACTCTGAAGGAAAATATTTATAACTATTCATAACCTAAATCAACCCAACAGGAGGTCACTTTTTTCCTCTGCAATTTAGAACTTACGATTTCACATCCGATGGTGAGAAGTATTGTAGCGGTGAGGTGTGCACAGTATGAAAGCACTCATGGTAATTGTCTTTATTCTAACTCGATATACACTGAAGTACCAAAAGTCATGAGATAGCAATATGCAAATATTCACATGGCATTAGCATCGCGTAAGAAATGTATAAATGGGCAGTGCACTGTCACGGCTTACATTTGTACTTAATTGATTCATTTGAAAAGTTTTCTGACGTTATTATAACCACACGACGGGAATTGATAGAATTTGAACGCAGAATGCTAGTCGGAACTAGATGAATGGGACATTCCAGTTCAAAAATTATTACGGAATTCAGCATTCTTTGATCCACGCTGTCAAAAGTGTGATGAAAAATATAATTCCAGGTATTACCATGAACAACGCAGTGGCCGACCTTGTGTACTTAATGACCGAGACCAGCGAAGTGTTCATAGAGTAATCGGTGTTAACAGACAAACAACACTGCGTTAAATAACAGCAAAAATCAATGTGGGATGTACGACAGATGTGCCCGTGGGGACAGTGGAGGGAAATTTGGCGTTTATGGGATATGGCAGCAGAAGACCGACTCAAGTGCCCGTATTAACAACAAGCCATCAACTACAGCCCCTCTGCTGGGCTCGTGAACGTATCAGTTGATCAGTTGGACCCTAGATGATTTGAAAAATGTTGCTTGGTCAAATGTACCGATTCCAGTTGTTAAGAGCTGTTGAGAAGGCTTGTGTGTGGTGCAGACCACACTAAGTCATGAACTCAAGTTGTCCACAAGGCACTGTACATGCTGGTGGTGGCTCCATAAAGGTGTGGGATTTTTTTGCATGGCCTGCACTGTGTGGGGCCTCTGGTCAAACTGAACCAATCATTGATCGGAGATTTTTATTTTCAGCTCCTTGGAGTCCATTTGCAACCATTCATGGCCTTCATGTACAACTACAAGCATGAAGGACTTCATGTACTTCATGTACCCAAACAACAATGGAATTTTTCAGAATGACAATACGTCATGTCACCGGGCTAAAATCGCTCGCGATTGGTTTGAGGAACATTCTGGACAATTCCAGTTAATAATTTGGCCACCTATATCGCCAGGTATAAATCCATCGAACATATATGAGACAAGATCCATAGGTTCGTGCACAATGAGACGTACATTCAGCAAACTACGTCCGAAAAAACACGAATAAAGTACCGATAAAAATAATAACGTTATACTTAAAAAAGAATGAGTTCATAATACGTAGAAATTCTCAAAAATGAGCGCGTTTTAGCTGTTGTATTTCAGATGTATAAACTCAGAGTTCGAAGTCAAATTAAAAGTAAACATTAATTCTGGTATTACCACAGATATCGTCGCTGAATAAAATTATTACAATCAATGAGAGAAATTTTCTCTTGCGTTCTTCCTGTTAAATAAAGATTATTTTCCTTTGAAAGAAAAGCTAAAGAAGTCGTAATTGTGGTAATATTTGATCCTCACGCGTCTTTAAAATTGATTTCCATCTCTCACTACCAAGGTTCTGATCTCTTCTTTTATGTTCGTGTAAAAATTGCTTTCTCTACATCACAAATATCCATTAATTTTTCTCAAGTTTTTACTTCTTTAAATATTTAAAACTCAAAAATTCGAAGATCGAGGTGCACATTCTGTGTATGTAAGGTACTTTAGTACAAGATTCAGAATTCAACGAAGAGTAGTTTTTGTATCGTGAACAGGTGACACACACATACACACTTCCTTCTATTCATTGGATATAATTTTTGGTTTGTTATTTTTAACTTTGCATTACTGAGGTTTTAGACCATCTTCAATATTAATAATGTTAATGATTCAAAGACTTTAATAATTGTGTGTACACATGATATTTTTTCGAATAACATACAATTTTAATCTTTACATAGTTATGTTATTTACTACAGTCTTTCTCTAATTAACTATCTACGTATTTATGTGAAAAAGAAAACTTGATTGGTTAATAATACAATTAAAGTGGAATCAAATAGCAGTTTATTTAATATGTTCCAAATATGTTACAAAATACAGTTACATACACTCATGAATGTATACATTTTATGTCTTTTTTACAAATATTAGAGAGAGGCTGCCTAATATAATATAAGTGATATTTATTGTTGTATTAATCTCTAATTTAATGTTCATTACACTGTTACAGGTTTATAAGGAAACTTATTTTCATTCATTATTTTTGTAATGCACCTATCATTTATTAAGATTAAGCTCTTTTTTAGATCAAGATGTTTTTTTCAAGTGTCATTTTTTTTAATTTCGATCCATATATCTGGGTTTTTGTAACTTCTTTTTCTATAATACAACCATAGAATAAATTAATTTCAATAATACAACGTTATCTAATTTAAAGAAAGTGCATATTTGAATTTAAGATCATGGTGGCAAAGTGTGTATAAAAAGCATTATACAATAATGTATAAAACTAAATAGGAAATGTAATATTATTTTGCATTTCTTTTTTTCTAACAAATAAAAAGAAATGAATAAAAGTCAAATTTTTACTCATTGTATCATAACTATTCAAGGAACTATAAGCGCTATAAATATTTACCACCCAAAAAAATCAAATTTTTAAATAAATACACAAAAATGCAATTTTTAAAGTGATGAAAATGTACCAAAATTTTTATTTAAGTAGCGTACACAAAGTTAGAATCTCATAAAATTGTTAAGATAAATTTATTTACCACTAGACAAATATAATAAGTCACTTGCCTTAATAATTTGATGTAATACAAATGTGTTCTTTTCATATTTCATCGACTCATTCTACAAAAATAAATTGAAATTTATATACAATAATCTAAAGTTATCTCCAACTTCTAAACTTCGTCTAACTGTTTATTTTCTCAACGTGAACATTTGTCAAACTAACTGTATATTTATTTACTCAACGTGGACTCTGCTCTAACTAACTGCTTATTTATTTACTAAGCATGGACACTCTTCTCTAACTAGCTGCTTACTTATTTAATTATCACGGACACTTTTCATAACTATTTTCATACTTGTTTACTCAAAAATGGACCCTTGCTTAATCAGATCAAATATAATCTAATCAAAACTTAATGGGTTCAAAAAAAATTCTTGAATAGCTTAACTTAGAATTATAATAGTCTCAATGATCCCTATTTATTGATTTTAAGTTTGAAATACTTTAGAGGGAAAATTTTAATACATTTAATGGTTTCCCGAAACATAAGCATTTATTAAAGCTGGGTGAAAATATTAAAACAAGTTCATGATCACAATTTAATAAATTGGTTGTTTTACAATTTTATAAGTACAATACTTATTTCTTGTAATTCTACAATTGTGTCCAAAATTATCATTGCATGCATAGAATCATGAATATCTCAGAAACTATGGAACTATAATTTATGAATTTTTGTGGAATGAGACATAACATAACACATAAATTACAAAGGAAAATATTTAAGAACACAGCATATAATATAAAACTATAGCATGAAACAAAAATGGCAAACATATGTGACAGGAAAGAGTTCGAGAAAAAATAATAACAGAAAAAAATTGCGGCTAATGAATTGAATATGGAATGGGATCGCCCCTGACTTGTACACACATATCACAACGTGATTTCATGGTGGCAATAATGTTGTTAACCACAGTTTGGAGAATTAAGTTTCTTTCCTCCAGCAATGTGGTGTTCAGAGCATTCATATCTCTAGAAGATATTTATATATTTAGATATCTCCATAAAACTGCTTTTCCAAGGTAGTCCTATAAGTTCTCTATCGGGTTCAGATCGGGAGATTTTGCTGGCCACGGTATTCACTCAATAGCTTCATTTTCAAGGAATTCGCCAAGTAGTTTTTTTGCTCGATATGGACAAGCATTATCACCCATAAATCAAAAATCAGATCCATATGCACCTCTTATAAGTCTTACATAACGTTCTAGGGCCTCATCTCGATATCTCTGACCGGTCACAGATCCTCTGTTGAAACGTGTAGCTGTGTTCGTCCATTGATCATTATTCCTCCCCACACCATTACACATGCACTACCAAAACGCTCACATTCCATAATGTTCGAAGGAAGATTTCGCGCTCCTGACTCCCTACATATGCAAAAACGTTTAGATAAATATGTTAAACTAAACCTCGACACATCAGTAAAGAGAACACGGGTTCATTGGGGTTGACTCCGGTTCTGATGTTCTATGCACCAATTAAAGCGATCGCTCTTGTGCTGTAAAGACAATGAAACACATATCCTTGACTTTCTAGCATGAAGGACTTTTCCATTAAGCTTTCTGTATACAGTTTGCCGTAATACAACAGTTTCCGCGGTGTCTGCAAGCTCTGAACTTAACTGCCGAGCAGTAGACTTCTGTTACAACGGGCAGTTATAGGCATATATCTATCTTGAGAAACAGTTTTTATACGTTTACGACCTTGTACAGGGCTCCTTTCAACAGTTCCAGAGTTCTGAAACTGTTTCCATAGCGCAGAGACTGTCTCTCGAAATATTCACACATATCGCTGCTTTGTTGAATGTGTGTTCTGCTTCTAAACGGCGGTAATGTGCCACTACACAGATTCTTCCAAATGATACTTCAAAGCCATAACAAACTGTTTTGAGTCGTTACACACTGAAATCAAACGCTGTATATTTTTAACTTGCGCAAAGCACTTGGTTAACCGTCGGATAACGAACGTCTTGATTTGCATATCAGAAGCCGTTTGTTCATTTTGATTTGATAATACTAATTAGGCTTGTCCCTTTCACACATTCCCTGCAAAAATGGATTACATTGATTGGATATTTCATGGAATATAATTATTTTTGGGTATGTAAAGATAATTTTAGACATGAGTGTATTTTATAAATTTTAATCCCTTTGTAACCTTTTTAAATTAATTTTCGTTCACAGTTTGCACTACCAAACAAATTAGGATAGAAAAGGTCATCCTTTTTACAGTATAAAAATTGTATATAAATTAAAATAAGTATTTTATTTAAATTAATTATATTAGTTCCTCGAAGTAAAAATCTTGAAACACAGTAGTTACACAAAGAAATGTTTTAAAGGCAAAATCTAAGAAAAAAACAAAGAATTGTGTGAATTACTTGAAAACTGGATGGTGACATAATAATAGTTCTCAAATGGCAAAATGTTATACAAGTCATGTTTTTAATTTTTCGTGACAGGAATTTTAAGACTCAACATGAGATTCTGTGGTTTTTGATTTATTACAATTTTCCCACCTTTCTTTTCTCATAAACTGAAATAAAAATATTTACGACATTTTGCCACTTTCTAAACATTAAATAAAAGACTCCAGGATGTGACTCAGTCAATTTTGTGGGAAAAGCGACTTATAACACTTTGCCATCTTAGCACAGATTATAGTCAACAGATAGTGTTTCAAGAAATACGAAAAGCGAAGACTAATTTTCTTATTTTGTGTAATTTGTCTCTTAGGATATATAAAAACACAATCTCATTAGTTAAAGTCATCTTAGTTTTTTCAAGACTGGTTGTGATTCCAACATAGGAAAACAGATTTAATTCATACCAAATAATTCCGATAATGATACTAAAACAGTTTTGTAAACAGTAGTTTTATATCTACACTGAAGAGCCAAAACATTATGACCACCTATTCAATAACGTGTTGCGCCTCCTTTAGCCCGCAAAACAGCTGTTACTCGCCTGGGCATATATGCCACAAGTTCTTGGTACATGACTGGAACAGGTTGTACCAAATGTCTAAGCAGCGGTCAAGCAATGACGAGATATTCGAACATGGTGGTGTTTGAGCTCTGAGTCACCGCTCCATGACACCCCAAATGTGCTCTATCGTATTAAGATCCGGCTAGTTAGGTGGCCAGGACATCCAGTGGAATTCATCAGTATGCTCATCGAACCACTCCAACACAATCCGAGCCTTGTGACATGGAGCGTTGTCCTGCTGGAAGATTCCATTTCCAGTTGGGAAGACAGACGCCATGTAAGAGTGAAACTCATCCGCAATAATGTTCAGATAGTTCGCAGCGTTCATCGTCTGTTCTACCACAACTACGGGTCCCAGAGTCGCCCATGAGAACGTACCACCACCAGCCTGTGTATGACCTGTTGTACAAGAGGGGAGCAACTATTCGTCTGGCTGACGGCGTACCCTGACACTACCATCGACGTGATGAATGTGAAATAGGTATTCCTCTGACCAGGCAACTATCTTCCCCTCATCCACGGTCCAGTCTCGATGTTTACTGACCCACTGTAGGCGTAGTTGACGATGACGCTTGGTCAACAGAGGCAAACGAGTGGGACGCTGCTGCACAGTCCCATATCCAACAGTTTCTGAAATGTGTGTTCCAAAACACTTGCGCTTGGACCTGCATTGTATTGGGCTGTCAGCTGAGCCACTGTCTCGCATCGATTTTGCTTTACCAAGCGAGACAGTCTCCGACGTCCTTTTTCTTTGATCACGCTTGGATGACCAACACCTTGGTGTCTACTGCTGGTGTCACCTTCATTTATCCACTTTACATGAATACTAACAACCTACCAGACGTGCAATTTCGGTGATATACTCGTTCCGATTCTTCGGGTCATTACGATCTGCACTCTATTAAATTCGCTTAGATCAGCAGCCTTTCCCATCACTACCAAAAGTAAGTGCAAGAATGATTACTTACATTCTCCAGCAGCAATTAAATCACGTGCCCTCCACGTCATCCAGACGAGTTCATTCAAAAATATGCGAATGATCCTAATGTTTTGGCTCGTCAGTGTATGTTCTGAACAATACGATTACTTTTTGTATTTTATACCAAGGAACACCTAAAAGGGTAAAATTTATCCACTTAGATGTAAAGCTTGTAAGAATTGTTAAATCAAATAGATCTTTTGGATAACCTCGAAAATACTGAAAGCAAACAATCCAGATTCTCCAGCATCTTCAAAAAACAACATTACCTTGTGTAGATAGCCAAGTGTGATGTGAAAGATATCTTCACAGTCACTTTACAGAGAAAATGTCAAAGAGAGAGAAACCATCTAGACTATTCCACAATCACTATTTTTTCCTTTCACGACATTTTTTACTTGACGTTTTCAGCCTTGTGTTTGAAGCGCTTAGGCACAATACATCCCTTGCGGCATAAACCCAAAACCAAACCAACCACAAATCTAATCTTTCTTTGAATTGGTCCATTCAACCGCTTTATTCAAAATGGTTGACACATTAATCATTAATAGGTTTTGTCGTACATGACCTCCAGAACAAGGCCCAAATGGTAAAAAATCTTCACGAATTTAGTGTAATTCATAGGTACATAGGTATTGCGCGCTATCTATTCTGGTTCATCATCAAACTAAAACCTTCTTAGGTGGTAGATGTATGCCCCATCTAATTTCAGCTATGACATCAAGGAAAACTCAAAAAACGATTCCTGTACATGGTTTTTTTGACACCCATCCAACTCTTCTCATGGTATCACACAGGGAAATGTTAAATCAGACACTACTGCTTTGATGACATTGAGAAGAGAGCTGTTTAAAAGATTGTCGACTTACAGAGTAAAGAGTGCCATTTTGCAAAACTTTTTTAAAGATTTGTTTATGAATATTTCTTTGTTGCTGTTGGACAATTAGAAAATACGATTACAATACATTTACACTAAAACTAGAACTGTATTTCATTAATTTATTTAAATATGATAAAATTAAAATTTCATTTTTTTTAACCAAGTGTACTTTTTGAATGTTTTTTTTTAATTTTCACACACAATTGACAAGATTTTAATTTCTTCCCTTAAATTAACAATCCTTACTAATGCCCCCAATCCAATAAAATATTATGAAAAAAAAAAAAGCATTTCCTCATATTATGTAATAAAATCTGAAACCGTATTCCTTGAAAATAAAAATGATAGATAAATATACTAGATAATAATACTTGAATAATTAAAATACAAAAATAATACTATTATAAATTTAATTTTTAATTTAAAATTATAATTAAATTTAATTATAATTTTAAATGATACAATTATATATTTCACTATAAAGTGAATACCTTATTTTTTCTATATTCTACTATGCGGTATTAATTACGAATCACTCTTTGACAAAAGTTTTAATGGAATTATTAATAAACTTATCTATTCTAATTTATTACCACTTACAAGCAAATATATGCTCTCTAATTTAGAAGATTCTTAGAACTCATATTCAAATTAAAACCTTTTTCTGTCTAAAATAGTAGTTATTCTAAATTAAACCTTCAAAAATAACCATTCTAATTTATTCTTCCCTTTAAGTGTTTGTGTAATTCTAAGGCTTCATATTAATTTCAGGAGTCATTATCTCATTCAAGAAGTTCTATGAATATTCCGTATTTTTTCGTGATTGTTCAACAGTACCCAGCTTCTGAACATTAGCGAGTATCAGATTTTAGGTGACTAATTACCTGTAAAATATTATTCTCTCACGTGTCAGTTTGCAGTGCGGCCTTGTTATCTTAGAATAACCGCTGCCGGGCATCCGCTTCAGCTTTTAGTATAATTACTTTCATGGTTTCCAGGAACGAATTATTCATGCAACTATAAATGATTTGGAATGCAACTCAAGGTTTTTGCTTCCCAGAGAGCTCATGTTTTATTTTATTAAAGTTTCAACCAAAAGTCTTGCTGAAATATTAATTTCCAAAATGCGAGCACATTTTCTTTTTGATGTTAGAATATTTTACACAATGTACTTTTTTTCACAATAATGCTTCATGCTTTTGTTTATAAATTAACCGTTGCATCCTTCTAAGTAAATGTAAATAACTTTTGTATCAAATAATTTTTTCTCGATTTTCTTCAGGGATTTGAGGATAAATACCAGTTTGATAATAACGGCACTTATTTACCTATTTAATTGTTTGATACATTTTGGAAATTGTTTACATTAAACTTGCATCATAAAATAAAAAGTTTGTATTTCTTGTTTTGCGTTCCTAGACTTTATATATTTGAGTTAATCTGCATTCTAACTTTCTGCATAAAACTTCATTTCTTCAAATATCATTTGTTCGACTGTTTCATGCAAAATTTAATTCCCTGAACTACTCTTTGTATTGCGTTTGAAACTGAATCGTCAGGTTTAAGAAGGGAATAAGTCCTAAAATCAAGTTTTTGAGATATCGAACAAATTTGTATAAGTAGTAGAGTGGTTCTTAAACCTTGCGCTCATTTCAAGGTGCTATATCTGCCTCTAGGGACTGATTTTTGTTTCAATAATTACCGCTCACGTGTAGAGTAAAGATTAAAGCTACTCTAGAGCACAAAAAGTTATTTTGCCATTTTTAGTCCTCATTCCCTTCATACACCTGACGATTCAATTGTATGCAATCATCGTCGACATATTTTGAAAAACCCTCCATATATATAATTTCTCTAAAACAAGAAGAAATTCAAAATAAACACCGAAAGGAAATTATTGAAAATGAAATTTTGGGGGAATCAGGGTGCCGTCAGGGAGGAACCTGACCCAGGCAACATAAAATGGTGTTTCCTACATATGAGCAGCAAAACGTTAAAAATTTACTCATACACTCCTCCAAACACCATTAAAAAGCAACCATACAAAACAAAACACTATAAAAAGAGTAGGAAGAAAACGAAATCACACCCGCAACAGCAGTCAGGAGACCTGCTGCACCAAGCCCGAAGATCGCCACCAAATGCCACTATCCACTTCGTCCAATAAAACGCTAATATTAATGACACTTTAATTCTTGTTGTATTGAACCTATAAAAAATATAAATGGTAGTGTTCGTAAACGAAAAAAAATTATATTGTTCGTGTATAGTTGTTTAGAACTGGCAGTGTTCGTATAAAAACGAAAGGGGCTGATCCAATTATTAGAAAAGAGATAGCTACTCTTCAAATATATAAGTCTTGTACATACATAAATCATGATACATCGTTATAGATCCTCAGAATAGAATAGAATTTCTAAAGCCACAGTTATGGAATAGCACTCCTAACTTCCGAAATGTAACTTAGTAGAAACTTATGTGATTACATTCCTTTCTCTTGTATCCAGTGTCGAATGTATTGAATTTGTCCTTATATAGGTAACTGCAAACTCAACAAGGTTTCTGACGAATGTTGTCGTATGACGGCTCACTGCTAATGCACGATTTTAGTCCAACTAAGAGGCTTTGACTCTTGAGGTCTAGGTATACCGTCTTTCGTCTAACAAGTTTTGTGCTTTAGAACTTTCCAGATACTGAACGATACTCATACGACACTGAAGGATTCGATGTTCTGAAAACTTTATCAATATTCTTAGTCGTGGTGGTTCTTATTACATTCTACAGTGACTATATTCTACAATCATGTCTTATTCAGTTAATGTTATAAATGGTGCCTAAAGAAAGGAAACGCTCGATGTCCTTCAAAAGTCAAACTATGGAATTATCTTTTGTATATTGTCAAATTTATAATTAAATTGCAGTTTGGAAAAACTTTAAACCAGGTAGTGCCTTTCTATTTCTAAGTCTCTGATTCCGTTTTCTTCGTGTTTCAGCTGTTGCTTTGTTTCATTTTTTTACTGGTTTTCACCGAGACATTGCCTCAAATCCCATTTATATACGGCCATCTTCACAAGTCTCGAGTCGAGGATCAGTCGATCAGAGTTAAATCGTAGATCATCAAGAACCGTATTCTCAAACGGCGGGTTAAGTGATCCTCGGATTAAAAATGATACGCTCGCTCGCTGTGATTGTCTACTACCGTCTCCCCACAATCACATGATATTGTTCATACTTGTTACGCCGCCCGAATTTGCATTCATAGTAGTCAATTACGTACTTCGCAGGTAATTGATTCCAAATTGTGATTAAATATAATGCATACGACAGTTCAATTGGGGTTTGGAAAAAGAAATGCAAAGGTATTTAAATTTAAATTGGATTTTTATTGAAACCTAAATTTTTTAAGAACGAATTGTACACAATGCCTAGGCAAATCAATGTAATTCGATATTCTTTGTACTTGTCAGTATAAGTGTGTGTTGGTGCAAAGTAAAGTAACACTTGCATTTTCAATTTCTTTCATTCGTATTAAATCAACAAAATAAATTTTATTCCACGACAAATTTGTATCTGCTACAGTCATATTCTACCGTTCGCTCTCTCTCTCATAGGGTTCTACTCTGGCGAGACAGAATATAGTTTGAACCAGGACACATCTGGGCATATCTATTTTATAAAAAATGTAATCACGTTCTTTTTCTGATTTATATAAGGTCAGTTGAATGCGCGTCGTAGCAAGAATACTGTAACTAAGCAAATGATTTCTGTCGTCCATTTTCTTTTGTTTACAGTACTAGTAGGCTCCGCCCGCTGCTCGCTTACGCTCGCCAACCCCCGGAGAATTTCTATGCAATCTACTAGGCAGCGAAACTATCTTAAAAATCGCAGTAATCCTGATTTGACTTTCCGGTCCATGACACCTCAGCGAGGGCTTCGTTTTACGTTGAGAGGTATTCTATAAAAAAAATTCATGCCAAAGTCTGAAAATTTGTATGTGTTTTGCTCACTCGCGCAAGAAATTTCGCTTTTTCAACTTTGACATTTAATAAACCCTAAACTAATAACCGCACCGTAAAAAAGATCTTTACAGTTGTCCAGGGAACACGATGAAGAACAAACCATGTTAATTTCATATTTTTCTGATCCGTACTTCCTCGAGAAACCGTCTAAAAATCGAGCTTAACAACACAGTTTTCAATCCAGCGATAGCGGCGGTAACTTTTTTTAATTTATTTCTGCTTTGGAGAGATATCTCCCTTCCTTTGCAAGAAGATAGCACTGCGCATGCATAACTCTCAACCATGAGTGAATTTGGCAATTTCGGAGGATCACAAAATGTAACACCGAAACGGCGGTTTAAACCACGGATCAGGCATTGTGAATACGGTTTTATCGATAACCCGGGGATTATCGTTGATCCGCAGGTTAACTAGTACTTGTGAATACTATCGTTAGAAATGGACTTGTGTAATCATTTAACAATGATATAGGTAACTAGGGGGCCAGCCCCCTGCTCGCTAGCGCTCGCCAACCCCCGGAGGATTGCTTTGCAATCCTCACTGGTTCGCTTGGAGAACCTATGCTCGCTTCGCTCGCATCAATGAAGACATGTGTCCTAGCAGAAGGAATTGTTTACAAAATATGATGTTCGAAAAAAAAACATTTTTTTTTCCCAATCTAAATTTGCTGTTTGCAGAAACGATAGATACAGTGCCTCTAAAATCAGAATTCAAATGAAAACTTTGTGTGCAAATTTTGACTCGAAATGTGATCGCTGCTTTGGAAATTGAATACCCAGCATGTTGTTTGTGTGTACATTTCCCCAGCACTCGAGCCACTCACTTTTTCATTGAGTTTGTTGTCTTTGATTTCTATTACAAACTGCAACAGCTAGACTAAAATTAATTTTTTTCAAGAAAATTTCATCCGATTACGCTATGAATTCAATTGAGGCGCGAGACTTCGTGGTGGTAAACAAACAATCGTACAATGTTGCCAAAACGCAATAACAAATAACGTCTTGTTTGCGTGCCACGTAAGAGAATTATATATAGAGACTAGGGGGTCCGCCCCCTGCTCGCTAACGCTCGCCAACCCCCGTAGGATTGCTTCGCAATTCTCATTGGTTCGCTGCGCAAACCTATGCTCGCTTCGCTCGCATCAATGAAGACACGTGTCCTAGCAGAAGGGATTGATTACAAAATATGATATTCCAAAAAAAATATATTTTTCAAATCTAAATTTGTTGTATTACATAAAAGATATATACAGTACCTCTGGAATCAGAATTTAAATGAAAACTTAGAGCAAATTTTTACTCGCAATGTGAGCGCTGCTTTGGAAATTGAATACCCAGCATGTTGTTTGTGTGTACATTTCCCCAGTACTCGAGCCACCCATACACTTTTTGACTGAGTTTGTTGTCGAAAGTTGTAGTGCACGCGTCTTGTTGTACTATAATTGTTAGCCTTGAAAAGGACCGTTTTTTAAATAGCCCTGAAAAGATCCTCCGCTTTCTTAGATTTCTATTACAAACCGCAACAGCTCGTCTAAAATTCATTTTTTTCAATAATATTTCATCCGATAACGCTATAGATTCAAATGAGGCGCGCGGCTCCTAGTAAACAAACAATCGCACAATGTTGCCAAAACGCAATGACAAATAACGTCTTTTTTGCGTGCCACGTAAGAGAATTATATATATAGATTCTGAACTACCAATTAATATTGAACATTTAGACAATTGTACTGGAAGTGCTTTACTGTCTAATCTACTACTACTAATTGTATTCTTCGGAGATATTGGGAAGCAAGAAGATTAATGATTTGACTATCAAACGCTTCTCATGTGTAAATGTATAAATGTTTCCTTTAATCCAACTTATAACAGAATAATACTTTTATGAAGAATTGTCTGGAAAGAAAAAACTTAGAAAACTTACGAATAGTCAAGTCACGGAACTAAAAACTAAAAAGGTTTTCGTAAACAAAATTCACTTCAAAGTTTCTATGTCTAAATTCATTGTTTGTGGAAAGAATATATGAGAGATGTTCCAAAAGAAAATAAATTTTAGTTCAAGAGACATTCAAGGTTTGCCCGGTATTTTGAAATAGTGGTTAACATAGTACAATTGTAGTCAATAATGAAAGTTATTTTTATGATGATTTCATAATACCAAATTATAATTCTGAAAAATACCAAAGCAAGCAATTGAACACTAAAACTAAATGAATGGTAAAAAAAAATTATTCATTCATTTATTTTTATTAATAAAACAATTCTGATTTTAACATAATCACTAAAATTGCTAGATCTAAATATGCTACATACGACTGTGAATATTTTTATACTTTATAAATTTGAACCAACTGCAGGCTTTTGCCCCCCCCCCCGTTTAATAAAAATTACAAACTTAAAATTTTAATAGTTGTTTATTTTAATTACAAAAAATAGGTCGTTCTAAGTTCAGTACATTACCTGTTTACACTCTGAGTAATTAACGATTAATCGAGCGTACTAGTTATCCAAGGCGAGTTTGATACTTTAGTTTGCTGTTTAAGTTTTTAATAAATCTTTAATAAAAAGTATGCGTACTTTGAACAATAAAGCGAGAAAGTGCTGAGAAACAGATTACTGAGGACTTTTTTTTTCAAGAGAGTTTAAAAGGTACGAAACTTGAGTCTAGACATACTGTAAGCTTTCATATTTTAACTTTATCTGTATCGCTGTACTCCAATTTATCAATGAATATTCTATCATCAATTTTACTTATATTAATATGATATGAGCTAGAGCTAAAACATTGTGCCACGTCACAAAATACATGACTTTTGTTCTTTACGCAACAAACTTCAGCGCATACACTGACTCTCTTGATTCTCTTTCTGTTTATCTGACACTAAAAATGTCAAATAACTACTTAACCGTACTGATGAAATACCATCCACAGTCTGTCCCTCATTCTGAGAACCATAGGTTTATGAATACCTCGACAAACCCATATAAAATTAAGCTTTCGGGAGCTTCATTTTAGACCTTTTTGAGCAGAACAGCCCAGCGAAATTAAGCGGAAAGTTCTAAATCAATCTTCCATCGATTAATGAACGCAGATGCGTCTTTCTTTTTCGACATTTTGTTTATTCTATAGCTCCTAATTTAATTTCAGCAAGCAAATGGCAATCCATTAGCAGTCTTTACTACACTAGCACATTGTCCCTGATCCATTCACTTGAGCATGGTTCGGATAAATTGGATTTGCCCCCGAGTGTCACTCTGTCAGCTAAGTCGGGCACCGAAATTCGAGCTAAGTCGCATCCTTACCTAATCGTTAATTGCTGTCGTTAATCTTATGTTGCTGTTAGCAGTAATCCAGGCACGGTTGGTTATATTGAGAATGATATAACACCCATCTGCTTAATTTTTGCGTGGAAACACTAATTATTTTGCTCAACCCTAGAGAAAAATGAAAATCCTTAATTGGTGTGTGAAAATAAGCTCCAACGAGTCGCCTAATATGTATGCTATAAAGCTTTCTAAAGCACTTGTTTGCAAAAAGACAATTCTTGCTGTAATGTTTTGAGAAGGTTTTCTTTCTGACCTGCAATTCACGCTTCAGTTGATTTGGTTCGCTTTTATGAGGCATGTTTGTAAACTCGTACAGCTAGAAGCACCACTGGACCTGAAATGGCAAAACTATGGCAAATGGAAGTACATAGTAAAATGAAAATGAATACGAAAATAATCATAGCGGTTAATGCAGGCCTTCAATGGACGTTTCATGGAACACCATATGTTGTAATATGAGCTCAAAAACACTTGTTTGAAAAAAAATGATAGGTCGAGGACAAAAACCGTTGTTTGGATGTCAATTATCGGAACTGATGTTGGATTGTCGAATGGATGAGGCAGTCGCAGAAATTTTGAATGATCGTTTATTGTAAACATTCAACAATTAATTAAATTTGAACTGAAAAAGTGCAGTTTTATATTAATATTGAGATATATGTAATTTTATTGATTTAAGGTCTGTGATTGTAGAGTAGTTCGGTAGCTTGGTACAGCTACACTCTACGTTTATGAGTGATGGCAACGGCTTGGCGATTTTTTTTGGCGCACTTTTAGTAGCGAGTTACGATAATTTAAGGTAACTTATCGTTCGTTACGGTTGTTGAGGTTTTCATGGCAACCTCAGCAAACGGAAGCTTTCAATTTTCTTTTTGAATATTCTAGAAAGTTCTTCCAAAATCCGTTAAAGTCGTTTGGTTTCATTGATTCGTTTGAAATTTTTTCTTTCCTCCCATTGGTCATTTTGATTTTAATATATCCTTTGATTGCATTGGTTCTTTTAAATCGTTTTCTGTGTTACCATTGGTCCATTTATTTGTATTTTGACAGTTGTGGAATTTTTATTTTATTATAATAGTTTTCACGAATAGATTAGGAGTTTTGTTTTTTTGACCATTTTCGTTTTCATTATTTTTTTACGAAAGAATTCTGACGTTATCAGGTTGTATTATTTCTTGCATTTTTTCTTTTGTAAATCTTTTTCTTTTTTAACATGCCCACTGTATTTAGTGTAATTGTATCAGTTTCAGGGTATTCTTACCCAACATTCGTAGCTTAGTTTCTCTGCTGGTTCACAAATGTGTTTTGATATGTGCTTAAGTTAAGCTTACTACTTTTTGTGAAAGTTTTTAAAAAATATACTTTTTAAAACGTTCTGAATTTGTTTAAAAAGTGTGTTGCAAAAAGAAAAAATTTAGCGACAGAAAAAGAGTTAGTAAATAATTATTTCCTTGGCGACTTTAGAAGTGCGCCAAAAAGATCGACAAGGCTGTTGCCATCGCTCATAAACGTAGAGTGTAGCTGTTCCGGTAGCTTTTCGAGTGATACCACTTGTGCAGTCCTCACTCCACGTAATCCAAAGTTACACTGAACCAAAGTTCACCCAGAAAAGTAGAATTTCAACATATTTCGGAAACCTCCGCGTACTCAGTATGCCAGTGAACTCGGTCCGAAGATCATGTCAGTGCATCATTTGTCTACACAATTGTATGCTTATTTTCTGTCTGTTTCTTCTACTTCTTACTTCATGAAACAAAACAGTTCTAACGCTTTTTGTAACTAGACATTTCGTGCACGCCATCGCCTAGTTTTGTTCCAATTTTAAAGACGCATTCACGTCAAAATGCATTTCTTTCATAGAATATTTTTTTTAAATTCTCTGTTCTATTTTCGCTACCAGGTCCCATATACTTTCCCATTATGCTGTATAACGAATGAAAATATTTATTCGAAACCTGTTTCATTCTCTTGTGGTTGTGTCAATTATTCAGCAAGTTTCATAATCGTATTTAAATGAAAGCCACAATTCACAAACATAACTTTATTGAACAAAGCCTAACGTGCTCTCTTGGTTATATATATAAAAAAAACCTGTATATTTTAAATATCTATAGAACTAGCACTTTTACAGTTATGGTTACAGTTAACACATCACATCCTCCTTTTTAACTTGTATAGTAAATAATAATACACATAAAACACTTCATAAAAACAAGAAACAATCAATAACATATATAATCACTTAAATACCTGGGTCGTCTTATAGTACGACCTGATTGGCGAGCATGAGGTTTAGTTACAGTATTGGATAGCGGCGCAGTACTCGTATCAATAAATGTTTCTTTATTATCTGGAAGATTATCGGGAATATTATTGTAAAATGGATGGGAGGTCTTGGATTACCTTAAAAACTTCTCTCTAAGACTCTTCCAAACTTTGTGCTAGTCTTATATGACCTTGGGTTATTGGTTAAAGACAAAACAGTAGCGGGTTCCCATAATTTAGTTTTTACGTTCTGAACAGTGATTATTTAGTCTCCAGGCTGAAGTTCTTTCAAATTTTTACTGGATCTATCGTAATAGTGCTTCTGGTTTTGTTGCATTCTCAACAATTTTATATCGACATCTTTAAAGAGTTCAGGGTTAAGAAGTTTATTACTAATGGGCAACTTGGTTCGTAATCGCCTATTAAACATTAGCTGGGCTGGTGATAATCTTAATTCATAAATGGGTGTATTACAATATTCTAATAATCCTACTGAAGGTCTACTATTATCCTCGAAAGCTTTCTTAAAAATTGCTTTGGTTATCCCAACTGCCTTCTCAACCATCCCATTACTTTGGGGATAATTAGGACTAGTGAATATAATTTCAATATCCCATCCCTTTCCAAAATTTTTAATTCATAGCTGTTAAGTAGCTGTTATAAAGGGAACATTGTCACAAACAATAATTTCTGGAATTCCAAATTTTGAAAATATATTTTCTAACTTGAGAATGAATTCTGTAGTAGTCTTATTTCGAATAGGTACCGATTCAATCCACTTTGAGTAATAATCAATTAATACTAGATAGTCACTGTTATTAAAATACATTAAATCTACTCCGACTCTACTCTCTCAAACGGACGGTTTGGTACATCATGCGGGACAAGAGGTTCTTTACATAGTGATTTTTGAAATGTTTCGCACACATTACACTTAGAAATAATATTTTCAACGTCTTGATTAATTCCTGGCCAGTACATTAATTCCCTGGCTCTATTTTTACACTTCTGAATACCAAGATGAGCGTCATGTATCAACATTAACATATCTTGTCTAAGAACATTTGGAATGACAATTTTGTCATTTAAAAATACCAGTCCATCAACACAGAGAATATAATTTTTCAATTTGTAATAATGCCTCAAGGTGTTGGGTACATTTTTGTTTTCAGGCTATTCAATTTTAAAGTATTTACAGATTAACTTTAAATCATTATCTTCCTCAGTTGCTTTCTGAAATTGCTTAAATTTGTTCTCACTCATTGGCAAGAGTCTAGATACAGAATGAACCATGTTCATCATTTCTGGGTCATCTTTCCTCTTTAATATATTCTCTTGACAAAGTGTCAGCAATATACATTTGGCTTCCTGGCAAATATTTTACAGTAAAATGATATTTTAATAGTTTGAGAAGCATTCTTTGCAAACGAGAAGAAATTTTACTTATTGGCTTATGGACTATGGAAGTCAAGGGTTTATGATCACTTTCAACTACAACCTTATGACCATAGACAAAATTGTGATATTTTTGAAAAGCAAAGACAATTGCCAGCAACTCCTTTTGAACTTGGGCATAATTCTTTTCAGCTTCTGTTAAGCTCCTAGAGGCAAATGCAACTGGATTACCCTCTTGTAACAAACATGCTCCTAGACCATCTTTAGAACTATCACACTGGATAGTAATAGGCAAGATGGCATTAACTACTTTTAGAACTGGTGTTGAACTAATTAACTTCTTAATACTCTCAAAACTTTTATCCTGTTCATGACCCCATTCAAATTCAACATCATTTTTAACAATCCTCTTAAAGGAGCAGTAACAGCAGAGACATTGGGCACAAATTTAGATCATGGCAAAAGAAAGGCAATTCTTTCTTCCGACGCTCAGTGTCTTATTTTCGCAATCAAATGGACAAAATTATTGCATGAAAAATACAATGATTTTGGATGATTATAAGAGGCTGTGAGTGATAAAATAATGGATTGGTGTATATTTAACGTTTTTAGCTACTATTTGGATGCAGAAATATGCTAAATTTAAAGAAATTTGTCAACTTTGCTCCATATATTAAATATACTTTGATCATTTATTAACCGTATATTTTGAAATTTGATATTAAATTACACCTGAACAATAGTCATATATACCCATAACAGTTCCATTAAAATTAACGAATAATTCAAAAACCAAAGGGAAAAATATTTGAAAAATATTACAAAATTAAATACTTTGAATCTTAATTGGGAAAATTCTTTAAAAAATTCAACCTTTTTGGAAACATTTGGCTGCGTTTAGTTTTAGACCTTGCTCGTAACCTTACTATTAGTGGATCTGAGGTAATGACTAATCTATTCGTATCAGTTATTGACATTTTTATAGAAAATATTTCTCTTATCGCCTATTTTACAAAGCGGACCAATTATCACTTGGAAGAATACAAGTGAAATAATATTCACATGGACCATTAACTTCCCTTGAAGTTAAATCTACTAATTATTTTGCAAAAAGAAATTTGATGGAACGACACGGTTTAGTTGAGATTTTGACAAATAATATTATTTATCATTATTACTACAAGCAAAGGTAGCAAAGAAATACTAAACACATATTGTTTATAGTGATATTTTTCTGAAAAACATTGCTGGAAAGTTTTCTGTTCAGCGCCATCACAGCCCCTCATTATAATTGTATTTCTGATATTATTTTTCGACAAAATCAGAATGAAAGATTGTTCATAAATTGTACATAACCGTTGAACAGAGCAGTTGATAAGTGACTAGTTGTGGTACAGCTGAGGTTTTTCCGTGATAAACATCCTAGAAAAGTAACAACCGTTTAGCTCCTTTTTGTGTTATACGGAGTATACAAATTATAGTTAATGTTCTTTATGTAATTTTATATTCGTACATAGGAAGATTAATATCAACTCTTAGCCCAAGTACATGATTTTCAGATAATTTTACTTACGTTTTACTAAGACACGGATCGTCTTCATAATTTTACCTCTTCCCGAAAAGCAGTAAATAGCTCTCTGACGATTTAAAGTAGAATATCATACACTTGACTGTTGAATTGTACTTTAGTAGTCATTGACAATTATCTTTGACTAGTTGTCTTTACAAGGTTACGAGTTTTTTTTTCTATATCTTGGAACTACAGGCTTAAAAATCTTTTTGAGGTCTTCTAAGGCCTATTTTTCAAAATTCCTTGTAAATTACTTTGTAGATCTTGAATCACAGTGTGAGAAAAGTACGATTTCCTTGAAGTCAAGAAGAATTATTTCTCCGGAATTGTTCTTTGTGCCCGTTCATTTTACTTCTCATTTGCTCAATTCTTTGACGGGTAATTCTGAAGTTTTCGCTTTAACAGTATTTAAAACATTTAAAACAGTATTTGGTAACAAATATTCAACCATTTCTTGAGAAATATAAGTTAAAATAGCATCTATTTTCGTTTGCTTCGAATTTATCACCCAAATGTCAAAAATAGACTAACGAAACATTTCCATAGTCATTCTGAAATTTAAGCCTTATCTATCAGTTCCGCAGACTCCTGTAATTTTTTGTTATGCGCACGTCAAATGAGTCAAGTTATAATGCATATGTAATAATTTAGTTGTATACGATGGTATAATGTTAAAAGTCTAGTTAAAATTTGAAATTAGCAGTTACGTGAGACGCTAATTAGCTATAAATTCAAAAGGATCTTGCAAATTAATGAGATAGTACCCAAAAAACTAAAACCACGTAAATATATTGAATTTTGTAAGCCTAGAATCAAAAATGACACACTGCGCGACGTCTTGAAGAATTCGTGTTGCATATATTACTTCATTTTGTAAGAGTGATACAATCACAATAGCGTGTATGCAATTGTGAAAACTAAATAGAATCATAAACCTCCTTTATATATTATCCTTTCTATATTCGATTTTTGAACAAAAAAATACTTTATGACATTTGTAAATTCGAGGATTTGAAATGAACAGTTCATATTGTGCAATCTTTTAATCTTAATCTTTTGTAATACAAGAAATTAATAAAGTTTAAATTTACACTGTTTCTCTGTTATTGTATTAATTTAAATAATGTACAATTTAATAACAGTATACAATAATATAGAAAGCCACATTGAGATATTGGAAATCTTAATGCGGGTCTATATATACCAACTAAGACAAAATAAAAGTTGCACTTAGAAAGAATTGTCAGAATGCAATAAAATTTACAAGGTTAGTATAGTATGCTTTTTTATGTATGAGAAAATGTTTAAAAAGGGAAAAAACACAAACAAAAACAAAGAGACATTTGAGAATGAAACATACAAACTTTATTTATAAAAATCAAAAAAGTGATATCATTCAGTATGACGAATGACCGCTATTATTCCTATTGTAGCAAGACAAGTGCCTTGGTAAAGAGTCATATAGACTCTTTATGAAGTCCTGTGGCAGTCCTTCCCAAGCTGCATGAACCGTGTCACGTAGTTCCAGCAGATTTCGTGGTACGAGTGGAGGGATGAAATCTCGTTCAATGGCATCCCATACATTCTCGATCGGGGACAGGTCCGGTGAGTATATCGTCCATGGTAAGATATCATTGTGTCGTAGACAAGCTCTAGAGACGGCAGCAATTTGCCTCCTCCAATACCACTCATCCAAATTTCATTTATTTACATATATATGCATTCTAATACAAAAAAAGTTTCACCTGTTGGGAGTAGACCGGTATAAATGAAAATTGGAGGAGGTATACATCTGCATTCGAGATACAAATTATCAAATTTTCGGAATGATTTGACCATACGCCACGCTCAGGGCAGCACTCAAACACGCTGCATACCGGCACATAAAAGGACATCCAGTAGTGCAGAAAATTCATTTCGACTCATGCTATTGTGTTGGTTACATAATTTGTCATTGGGTTCTACCTCATAAAAAAGTTCGTGAGCAATTTAATCAAGTGTTAGAGTTTGACAGAGGTGGAGTAATTAGCCTACAAGAAGATGGATGGTCTAATCGACGAATTGCGCAATATATTGTTTGCAGTGATGTAACTGATAAACGCTGTTGACAGCGGTGGGTACAACAAGGCACATGGCAGCGTCAACCAGGCTCAAGAAGGCCTAGAGAAACCGGACCGTGAGAGGATCGACGGGTTGTAAGACAAGCGAATATTGATCCAACAGCCACTGTTGCAGATATCCAATGGGCAGTGGGAACCTCTCTCGATCAACCAATAAGTGATCGCACTATTTGTCAACAGCTTCACGACGTGGGACTAAATTCACGTAGACCGTTACAACGATTGCCTTTAAAGGCATTGCATCGCCATCAAAGACTGGAATGGAGACGGGACAGACGGACATGGGGCGTCGAATGGCATCGAGTGGTCTTCACTGACGAATCCCACGTCTGTCTGGGAGGAGTCGCCAACAGAATCGGTGAGTGGAGGCAATATGGTCAGCGTCAAGATTTACGGTTCTTTGTGCAGCGTCACACGTCTAGAAGACCTGGTGTAGCTGTGTAGGGTGAAATTGCGTATGGTGTCAAATCACTTATGGTATTTTTGACTAGCCAGCGTTACGTACAAGAAATTTTACAGCCAGTTACAGGATTTTTGTGCTTTCGGACTTTTAAAATCTGCATTATCCAAACGTCGTCCCACAACCCTTACAGAACTCTGGAAAACTGTTCAGGAGGAATGGGATGGAATACCTCTTCTGACACTTCAAAGGGCATTATTATCCTGGACATTACGGTGTCGAAAGATAGTTCAGAATAAGGGCTATAAAATAGAACATTTAAAATACAAGAATTTTATGTAATTTAGTTTTGTGAATACAATATACATTGTCTAAAAAATGCGTGAACAGCCTCTGTATATATATATACAAGGGGTGTTCAAATGAAAAGGTACGAAACGACGTAAGAACGTAACCGTTAACATATTTGCCATGCCGCTATGGGAGAACGTAGCGAGACATCTAGGGATGCGATTGGAATCTCCGGTGTGGATCGGAGCATGCGCTGGCGCCCGCATGCGCAGGAGAGAGCAGATGCTCTTATAAAGAGAGCCGTCCAATTGACGCTGCAGTGCGTGTGAGGACAGGATGGCATTCACATTGCAAAATTCGACACTTGAGGATTAGCGAGGCGTTATCCAATTTCTGACATCGGAAGGTGTTAAACCGGCTGTTATTCATCGCCGGTTGGTGACCGTATACGGGGAAGACTGTGTGTCCGACAAGTCAATGAGAAAATGGAGTGCCCGTATTCGTGCAGGCCGTGAGATTTTAGTTGATGACTCGAGATCAGGCCAGGCAAACACAGGCATCACGGCCGATCTCATCGACAATGTGGACTACCTAGTGAGAAGTTAACGGCGTGTCACATTGCGAATGTTGGCGGTGAAGGTGGATGCCATCGTTGGAACAGTGTGGACAATTGTTTACGACAGGTTGCATTATCGGAAGGTGTGCGCGCAGTGGGTTCCGAAGCAGATAACCGACCTGCAAAAGGAACTTCGTATGGGATTAGCACTTCAACATCTGTTTCGGTATCATGAAGACCCCGCTTTCCTGGAGCGGATCGTCACAGGTGATGAGAGCTAGTGTCATCCTACGAGTCATAGACAAAGCGGGACAGCATGCAGTGGAAGCATGCGTCGTCACCTCCCTCTAAAAACTTCAAAGCCGTAGCGTCAGCAGGGAAGGTGTTGCTCACCGTCTTTTTCGACGTCCAAGGTCCGCTACTTGTTGAATTCCTCGAGCACAGAAGAACCATTAACTCCAATGTGTACTGTGAGACACTCCGAAGCCTACGCAGGTCCATCAGGAACAAATGATCGGGACTGCTCATGGAGGGTGTGGTTCTGCTCCATGATAACGCGCGTCCACACGTCTCCAGGGTCACACACGCGGAACTGGCCAAGTTCAAGTGGGAGCAACTTGACTATCCGTACTGCAGCCCGGACATGTTGCCCCGCGATTTCCATGTGTTTGGTCCCCTGAAAAAACATCTGTAAGGGAAGAGCTTCAACTCGGACGACAAACTCAAGGACGTTGTGAAGGACTGGGTCTCGTCACGGCCACAGGAATACTAGAAACAAGGAATGCTTATATATATATATATATATATATATATATATATATATATAAAACACACAGCTTATCTACAAAGTTCCAATCTAAAAAATGACACTTTTTCCAGGTGTTTTAAAGAATTAAAGAAGCGTCGAGTGGTGTTAAGATTGTGGGTTTTTTATTAGTCTTATGAGTCTATATTTTCCTCAATGAGTGCTTTCTTTCCCATTTTCAGAGCTTGTATTTAACTGCCATTAACTCTTCCTTCGATGATGTATATCCTCAATAGCAAAACTGACCAGATCTTGATGGACGAGATATCTCGCCATTAGGAGAAAAGCCACCAGATCTTGTTCTCGTTGTTATCAAAAAATTGGCAGTATGTCAATTGCAAGATCGTGTCCCATCACTAGTAAAATTGGTCATATCCTGACGAACAAGATATCTCGTCAAAAGCACTTGGTAGGCAGGTAGGTTAATTAATGTCCTACTGGAGCAAGACAGAGGGCTAATGGCTACTACCCGAGATTAATCCCCAAGGCAAAGATCCAAAGACAACACGTAATTTTGAACTACGGTCAGACGACGATGATAGAACGCATGATATGGTATTCCACTCTCCCAACTTCAACACCACGCCACGATGAGGACATTTGAGGCTTCGATAGATTAAACGTGCACCAACTCCCGCACACATGACGGTCTTTGGTTGGACCTAATTATGAACTATCAACCCTCTGGTCGCTAATCCGCTACTCTTTCGCTGTCGGAACTGTGCCAAGTTACGACAGAGCTGACGTCACATTGAAGAAAGGACAGAGATTCCGCGTTCTTCCACCTTTTTCTTCTTAACGGATTTCCGATTCTAGTATGCTTTTATTTACGTTGTTGATTAGTACAACTCTCATGCTAGCGATTTCAAAATTTGTCACGGGCAAAGACTATTTGATGTTTCTATCTTCACGAATTTTTTGCGTTTTTTGTGTGCAGCCCAAATTTTAATATATAATCTAGAACATTTTTTAATTAATTCATAGTTTATTTTCACCATTCTTTCTTCCCTCCGATATGTGACATCACCCGAACCTCGAATAAAGAAAAAACGAATTTTGCGATTTTCGACCAATGACGTCAGTCTTTGGAACCATGCCACATTTTCCTATTCTAGCATGTTTTGATTTGCGTTGTTGATGATAGATACTTCGAGGCCTGCATGGGGAGTTCGTTTGAGGAGCAAACCAAATGGGAATACGTAGCAATCACCGGGGGTTGGTAACACAGCGGAGGTCACACCTGCCCACGAAATGGCTAGTAAGTAATATAAATCAAATACGAAGTCATTTATAGAAAGTAAGAAGTACATTGATCATATACGGAACTCTGCTCAAGGACAACAGATAATTCACAAATAGGAAGAAAGCTGCAATTCAAAATGTTTAGCTACTGCTAAGAAACTAAATCATAATTGCCAAAATACAATTATCTGCTTGGAAATATAAATCTAAAAAACATCAATATTAAAACTATCTGCTATAATTTATTTTCAATCATTGTACAGCGCGTTATTGAAACTTCAATTTCTAATAGTTTTAACTCAATTTTAATGTCTGTCATTCTTTTAGAATTCAATAAAAATTCAATACGCATAAAAATTCTGAAAACAAATCGTAATACACTTGTATATTCAAGTCTTTAAACTCTCCTTCAATAAGCGTTTTTCTTTAAATTGCAATGTTTACTGGCTTAACAATACAAGGATTCTTGAAGAAACACACTTATGACTTCCCCCTCCCAAGCACATAAACTATTTCTCAGTCCAACCATGTTTAACATACATATGTGAGCATATACGCTTGTTTGTTTCACACAATAGTTATTTATTTTATACATTTATTTTTGGAGAAATCTCGCTCAATTAGGTGCATTGTTGCATAAAAGATACATTAACGTGTTTGTATGCTCTTAAATTTCTAGCAAGTTAGTTTTGAAATACAAGTTTCTACAGACCGGTGAGTTATGCTGCAATTTCTGAAAAAACCCACAAAAATGCACTTTTTAACTATTTTAAATAATTAAAGAAAAAAATAAATGCACTCATATGCTAATGAAAAGCTACCAGAGCATTTATTTTTGCGTATCTTCATAGAGCACGGTGTTTTATCGTGGAAAATATTACGCTATTCTCATTTGCTTTTCCGGCATTGTTTAAGCAGCGGAAGACTGGAAACACCGGAATAATAGCTGCATTCATAACAGGATTCTTCTATGCATTGTTAAATTTCCGTTAAAAGCAGACATGCTTTAAAACATTAAAACAAAGCATCATTAGGGTGAGATTAAAAGCCTTTGTCGTAGACAAAAAAAAATTCCTTTATTTTCTTGTTTAATTTTTTTTTCCATTTCGTGCATTAATTGGGTTAAGAACAATAATGCTTTGACGTGCGTTATGTCTTCTGGCACTTCATATTGTTGTTTCTTTGATATCTTCATTTGTTACAATACATTCACGTTAATGGGCCTCCCTTAACATTATACACGGCCTCAAAATGAAAACACATAGCTGTTGTTTTCACGTGTCTTACGCCTTCTGAAAGAGTCTCTTCTTTTGTAGATACGTTATTAATTTACAATTATTGATAATAGCATTAGGTTTGAATAAACAATTATACACTATTAGTATTGGTATTTTAAACTTTTAATCAAAAACGTGGATTATAATTATACAGAAGGAGTTAACTTGGAGTTTAGTATTCTGTATGAAAAGGTATTTGACCAAATTTCTAGGAATACTTTACTGATCCTGATATTTTGATTACGTATCATAATTCTCACAAATTAGTTGTTTTCTTGGAAGTACTTATGCCTACTTTCTTGGAAGCCTAATCATTATCCAAGAACAATAAAGTCCTGAAAATTGCTCTTATTTTTTGTACTATGTTTTAATTTTCAATATAAAAATTTAAAGTAATTCACGATTGAAAATATTTAAATTCTTAATGCGTTCCACGAAAAAGATACAACTATTATACTGAAATATTAATTATTTAAGATTTAAGTTGATAAGAAGTATGTTTTTCAATAGTGATTAACAAAAATTCTATATTGTCTAGAAAAGGCCGATTGAATTTTTGGTATCTTTGAATTTTTGCAGCCCTAATATGTCTATAGGTTATTATTTCATAATTTTTTAACTTAAAAAGCAGAAAAAATCTTAATTTTCCAGAAACATTCATCTTAAAAAAATTTATCGGAATTTCATTTATTTCTGTTATAGAGAAAAAACGTGCGTTAGTTTATTTAAATTTACGATGTGGTTTTCAAATATGTTTAATTGGACTTTTTTGAGGATCGTAGTGATCCACATGCAAAACACGTGTTCCTTAAGAATTGGAATGTATTTTCACTTTTAATGTATTTTCATTTCAAAACATATAATTAGCTCATTTAAAATCTTGTTTGACCTCTCAGAACCCTATAGAGACAAAAATAAATCCTCGGCATTTTATATCTTTTTACGATTTTTTAGAATATTATAAACATTTAAGGCCGAATTTTTCTCACCGCAGCCCTATAATTGGTGCATTTTTAATAAGTTTTGATTTTACCAACTACCTGGTAATGTTAACATCCCTTCTTGTCAAACTTTTTAAATATTATTTGTAACTCTTTAATATCCGAAGGTTTCATACCTTACATATTATGCTTGTTGTGGTTTTATTAAAGTTCAATTTCGCCCTAACGAAAGAAATAATTTTCTTAGCCAATTTTCACTGAGGAACGTGAATTCCTGCTTCTGTTAAAAAAGACACCTTAAATTTGTTTGAATCTTGGTTCAATAGCCAATCCTACATTTATCTCTAAGTAACCCTGTTTACTTATAATAAGCCTTTTTACTTATAACAACACTGTAATTTACTTGTATCAAAGCATACAGCACAATTAAGACTATTCGTCAATCTTATCGTTGTGATGCAAAATTATACATTCAGTCAAAAATTCCTATAGTGAATAATTCTTTATTTGATTCGTTTCATGTCTACATCTAATATATTCATTACTTATAGTATAGGTTACATGCAACAAAGTAGTAGTAAAAATTGTTTTTCAGTTTTCTTCGTAGCATTACATATTTAGCTTAGAAAACATCCAAACATTGTAACTATTGTTAATAAAACATAATGCATTTCTTTTTAATAAAGTCAGCTAAAGAAAATATATTTTCAAAAAGAAAAACAAATACAATTGAATCTAATACCCACTAAGAAATTAGAATATAAGTTGAAAAGAAATATTCTACCTAAAGTCTCATATAAATTATTTCGAACTTTAGCATAAGATAAAAACATTCCAATTTAACACTTGCAGCGTGCTTTTTATAAGAGATGTCCAAGTAGACTACCGAAAACTAACCTATTTAGAATTATGTGATACTTACATTTCAAAGTAGATCTTTAAATGCTTTCAAGAATCAATAAGTAAATACTTTATCCTATATGTATTTACAAAATGCTTATTGAAGAATACATAGTTTGCATTGTTAGTACGAAACAGCAGATCTTCTGATGTCTATGATACTTTTGTTGGCGTTTGTAAAGTGAAGTTATATGCTCCTTTCAAATTGTGTATACTTTCCAGGACCTTTATAGTTGGAATAAAGCATTACAAATAGTATAAACTATGCACACACACACACACTATAGTAAATATAACATTAAAAAATCCAATTAAAACCCATTTATTTCAAATTGTGAATTGTTTATTAAGCCAAAAATCACACCGTCCTTAAACGTTTTACTCGCCTAGTATAAAAATATTTACATTTAAAAGCAGTCGTTTCATTTAACTGTATTAAAATGTTCATCCATCTACTTCTTTCTCATCTTTTGTTACTATAAATAATATTTCTTTACAAAATAAGTAGTTTTTTATGGTTCAGTCATTAATACAAACTTTGGGTGTAAAAGTTTCCTTGCATTATTAATTACACTTGTTTTTATGAGTAGGGCCTTGATATATATATATTTGCATAAATTTTAAAACAAAATCTGTGGGGAACATTTTATCGAAGAGTGTACATCGTGCGACAAAAGGTAGAAATATGATCCCAAAAAAAACCCAGGACATACTCTGAAAGTAATATTTTTAAAAGTAATCATTTTTTTAAGGTTTTATACTTTTAAGTTTTGAAAAGTGTCTAAAACACTGTGAGCGTAGTGAAGTAATGCATAAGTTTACAAACACATATAATAGGACGCACATAGGGATTACAATCGGGTACGATTTCAATCCGGTCGGATTGACACTAGTCCGGCTGGATCCGACCGGATTGGTACTTTGTCAATAAGTCTATATGACCAGTATGTATTTTTCCAAAATCGGCTGAGTGAAATTAGGTAAAAAGGATATTATTCCAAATTGATGAACAAAACATTTATTTTAGCATTAGAAAATCAACTTTATTAATACTTATCTACAGGTAGGAAATCAATCACCAACAGTTAATTATAGTAACTACTAGTATTACTAGTAGTAAGTATTAAACGAATTGATGAGGATGACTTACTAGTTTCCACACCAATAACATCAGTTTGTTTAAAACGTAATACTTTTCTATTTATCTAAAATTAAGTAGTCTCTATATCTAATGTCGTTGAGCAAATGATATATAAATTGTACCTAACCTTGTCTCATACTACCATAAAAATCTAATCTGTAACAGTTTTGGTCAACATAACAAACACGGGAACTCTTAATTATTCTTAATTGCTTAAATCGAAGTTATATAGTAATAAAAATCACTTTTGATTTTGAAAGAAGGATCTAAATAAACACATCGTATTAAATGTGTTAAGTAGTCGTACATAAGAGATAAATATTTTCCTTTGACTATTTCATATGAAGTCATTTCATTCTTCAGTATTTTCTCAAAATCTGTTTCGTTTCTAAAGTTTTTAAAGTCATTTTCTTCCATCGATAGCTCAAAGTGGAATTTGAAGTGTGTCCTCCTCCACAATGGAAATTTATTTGGTTCAGTCCCAATAGGCCATTCAGTTTCTTTGCGTGAAGAATATGAAGACATAAAGAGAGTCATTGATTTGTTGCAGTATCACATACACCAATGGATCATCTGTGTTGACCTTAAAATGGTCTGCTTTCTCCTTGGCCAGCAACGCGAATATACCAAGCAACCCTGTTTTTTGTGTACGTGGGACAGCAGAGCTCGTTAGAAGCATTGGGTGCAGTCGAATTACCTGAAACCTGGTGATCCAAACATTCTACATCAACCACTTGCCGACAGAAAGAACATTATATTTCCACCTCTTCATATAAAACTGGGTCTCATGAAGCGATTTTTAAAAGTTTTCTCAGTTGAAAGAGACTGTTTAAAGTACCTAATTTCGGCATTTCCTAGTCTGCCATTTGAAAAGATAAAGACCGGTGTGTTTGAAGGTCCACAGATTCGGCAGCTCGTTAAAGAGGAACATTTCATCGGAACAATTATAGAACTTTAAAAGAATGCTTGGTTGGCATTCAAAAACATTGTCAAAGACTTTCTTGGAAATACACAAGTTCGTAATTACACCGAAATTGTCCAGCAACTGTTGGATAGCTTCAAAATGCTTGGTTGTAATGTTGTGCATAAAATTACATGTTTTACATAGCCTTTTTTCAAGTTACCATCTTGCTAACTTCCCAAAGAATCTTTGTGTAGTCAGTAATGAGCAGAGTGAGTGATTCCACCAAGATTTGAAGGTAATGAAGGCACGGTATCAAGGTAGATGGGATGTACATGTGATGGCTGACTATTGGTGGAGATTCAGGCGTATGTTTACATAATAAACACTCTAGAATAAGCTATAAGCGAAAACATTTTACTTAGTATGTATATTTACCGTTCGGTAAAAAACACTTTACTTCTTGTATGAACACAATTTAACTTGCAGTAACTATATATATAGCTTTTGTATGACTAAAATTATTCTTTGTAAACAGTATATTTGGTAAGTTTTCCCTTTATTTTCCTTTATATGCACATTTTGTATGACTTTTGAGACAGAGGGTATCCTGTAGCTTAAAAAGTTGACGTGATAGACAAAAACTGAGGTTATTTTTGGATCCAAAGGCCAAAAGTTAGTTAAAAACAAGTCTAAGACAACGAAACAGCTGTTCTCCAGTGTTATTTATCTGCGTGGAAAATGTATAAAATTGTAGTAAACGGAAATTCTATATTTAAACATGACATATCAATATTTGTCCTTTCTAACCACTGATTAAAATAATACTACACTGTCATGAAAATGTCTTCTATCCTATCGTAGAAGTATTTATTTTCAAATACACACATACCTAGAAGTTGTCAGAAATATTGAAAAATCAATCTCTCTCTCTCTCTCTCTCTCTCTCTATATATATATATATATATATATATATATATATATATATATATATATATATATATATATATTTACCACAGAAAGAAAACTAACATACCACAAAAACAGGATGCTCAGAAGCAAAATATAAGTGGTGTGCTTTAGTACCAACCAATAACTGTACTTTTGTTCTTACATTTCTTGCAGAAACTTCAGATGGGAACTATCGATTACTATTTTTGCTTATATGGAACTGAAAATGTCAAAAACACGCAGCCGGACTCGGTAATGTGACCATCGAATAGGAATATTATAACTGACATTCCGCTTCACCATTTCATCTTTCGGCGTTTCAATTTATCTGAAATTGACTAGGGTTAAAATTGAATCTTAGATAAGCATTTGGAGTTGATCGTTGATTCCAAATACCTTATCGATGTTTATTTAAGAAACCTAACCATGTTATAAATTTTATTCAACGAATATAACACACCATATCCATCTTATTTTCTTATAGTTAATCTAAATATCATTGAGTTTAATATCATTTACTTCAATCACCTTTATATATTATTTATTACATGAAAGAGACTCATAATCAGAAATATCAAATTTAAATACCCACTTACATTATTTACCCAAGTTCTGCCAATGATCGAATAACTGCTGTATCTAGAAGGTGGTACATATTTTTCTCGGTATGGAAACTCGATATCTTTTTTTAGTAAATAGTAATAGGACTTAAATCGGTGATATGTGTCAAATATGAAACATATTAAATAAAACATTGATTTACTTATGATTTTTATCACAAGTACTTTAGTGTTCTTTCCATATCCCGTACTTGCATTATATTCTCTCAATTTAATATCAGTTACTTAAGAAATCATCCAATTTCCATAAAATTTGTTTACAATGATTTTTAAAATAAGCATATTGGTTTGTTTAATCATAAGAAGTTGATAGATAAAAATTCACTAGTCTTGCAGATTTCCAATGTTAAAAAAATTAAAACCTCCTTTTTGATTGAACCGGATTGATTTTAAGTAAAAATATATAACTTTCCAAAAAACATGGACTACTTTTTTTACTGGATATACTTTTTTCAACTTTCTTAGGTATATTTGTGTGTGCACTAAAAGAACTATTCCCAAAATTAGCTTTATTACACACAACTTTAGTAGGAATTTAGTACTGTAAAACAATATTATTTTCTTCATACTATTTGCCTTTTATCCCCAGAAGTTTTCACATAATGGTGAGGTTATGGATAGTTCTATTTATTTATCTTTTACTCCATTTTTACCCATGGCTACTGATATATAAGAGATATTATGTCAACAACTTATATTTTTTGGCAATCTGTTGTTTTATTACGTAAGAACCTGTATATATGTACCTTTAATTTTTCTTCTTTCACTTATGGTAGTAAAATGGAAAATATTCTTAACTAGTATTTAAAAATATCCCCTTTGAATATACTCATACGCAGTGCATGGCAATTCATGGCCTATACTTTTTGGCAATCTGTTGTTTTCTTACATAAGAAACTGTATATCTGTACCTTTCATTTTTCTTCTTTCACTTATGGTAGTAAAATGGAAATATTCTTAACTGGTATTTAAAAATATTCCTGTTGAATATACTCATACGCAGTGTATGGCAATTCAAACGTACGAACTTTATCAGGTATTTTAATTTGAAAAGTTCAAAAAAAAATATATTTATATATCAAAAATGAATAAATTTTTGATTATTCATAAATGAATAGGATATGAGAATTTAAATGCGATGAGTTAGTAAGAAAATAAAAATGTTCAATGCATGCTGAACTTTAAAAAAATAAGTTCTGTTTTTTGTTATTTTTTCTGACGTGTCATAGAAACTAGTTAAATGGTTTTTCATTAACGCTACCTTACACGAAAATTTCCCTGTAAAAGCACATTAATGTCTTCTTTTTCACATTTTAATTAAATTCCTTATCTTCAGGAGCATTCATTCATTTTGAAAGCTGTTTTCATTTATCTCATTTTATCGTCACTTGTGTTAACCGTATTACATAAAACTTTAAAACCATTTCTAAATTCTTTATTAAGAGTCTATTAATAATTATTTATAACGGAGTGTGTTAAAATAAGAAGAGCGATTCTTAGAATGTATTCATAAATCACTTTACAAGTCTGAACTTAAAGTAAAATTTCTCATTTTCACTGAAAAAATACCCTTACACCATACTTATAATTTACTTTAACAAATACATAAAAAAAAAACTGCTGTCTTGTTTAGCCGACATAAAAATTTTCGGACACAAAAAAAAGTGGCATCATTAATTTGAAGCAAACAAAAACTTCACCACTGAATCAAGTTCAGAATAAAGCTACCGACAAACGAGAGAGTAATGAAAAATATCGATTGTGTTATTGGTAAATATTAAGTCAGAGACATCCCAGAAATGATGGATAATTTTCTAATAGTTCCTACAAACTTAATATTGATCGTGTAAAGGCAGAGTTTTTGTCGTTAATGAATTATTAAATTATTACTTACAAACACTAGGACTGACGTAGAGCCGTCAATGCAGTTGAAAAATTAATTGATGAAATCGTTTGCTCATTCTTTTCATCGTAATTTCCAAATGTTCTAACAAAATTATTTGAATGTCAGACATTTTACTGAAGGTTATCTATTGCTGTAAAGTTTGGATGTTTCAACACATGTGACGAATTGATAGAAGAAATTAATTGATTCTTTAAATTAAACTTTACAAAGGATACACATGGAAATTAGTGTATTCAAGATTATAAAGATTTGCATGTTTCAACATATATGACAAATTCATATAAAGGATCAAGGACTACTTTTTTAAAGTGTAAAATTATCTGGCCATACATTGGAGTGGTAACGCTGCTGCCCTTGATTCTACAGGCTCCGGTCTTGGCTTAGATATTCGCAGTGATTCGGAATCCAGTTTAAACTTGTGGGAGTCCCTGTCGAACAACCAGTTATGTAGCCAAAAATACCATAGAGTGATGAACTAAACATATGCAACTTAAATTTAACTAATTCTATAGAATGTGATTTTGTGTTCTGCAGTTAACAAACGTAGCTAATTTGTAGATTCTGTTTTTAGCTTAATCCTGTGCATCGTGTGACACTACTTTCATTCTGTGATATGAAGGCATTTACCTTCAGAATCAAAGAGAGAAAGATACAGTAATTGTATATACATTGCTATTTTGAAACTATGACGTTGTTTTGCTTTACTTCCATGGAAATTAGCGATTATAAAGAAAACGATAATATGAATAGTATTGTCGGGATGCCTCTTTCTTAATCAGTTAAAAATATTTCTACCTTAAGTATCTCAATATTGTGTAAATTCTTTGCATTATAAAAACATATAAGTAATTATTATTCCAAGATCTATTAGGAAATTAACGCTTCAATTATTTTCGTGAACTGTACTATTTCAATACAATATGGCATTTTCTACGTAACTATTATTCCAAAACCCTGTAAAAATCTTAACTATACACAATTTATATAAAAATTGTATTATTCAGGGTAGCTCTCTTAAAAAAATACGCGCTACCTTAGTTTAGTCTAATGTGCTTCTAGCTAATGAGTTTTATCTCTTTACTTATAAGGAGTGTACAATAAATCTTTTCTAGCCAGAGAGCAATAATAGCTAATCTTGCTATTATTCTTGTTGCCCATGTCTATAATTAACTCACTCAGAGAATCGTGCCTATATTTAAAAGATTTTCTTGAAACAAGATTAGTGTTCTTTATTTTTATAAAATATGTATTTGTAATGCGTTTTCTATGTGATAACACTTCTTTAGACTTTCAATCTAAATTTATATACACTAAATATGAAAGCACGTTTCTTAAGTAGTGTGTTACTTTATTCCTCTTCCCCCGTTATTAGTTAGTTTGGAAAGTGCTCTTTTTATCAACGCGAGGATATGTTAATCCAATGAGAACACAACAGAAGACTGGAGACATATCAAAAGATATAACTTGAAAAGACAATCTTTTCAATCATTTTTCCACAAATTAAAAGCAGAATTGAGAGTACGGTTGATTTCCTTATACTAAAAATTAAAATTTAAAAATTCTGTGCTTCAAAGGATAGTATTCCATTTATTTATTCATGAAACAATTAATTTCATTTAATTAATATTAAAAGGTGATCGCGGAACGTTTTTTTTTTTACATTTCTCTCAACTTTATCTGAGAAACTAGCAGTAAACAGAACTAAGTAAAATTAGCAATCTACATTAAACTTTTACTTTAGCTTTCTTTAGAATTTGTGAATACAAATTTGAAGACATGCCTTTTTCACCAGAGCTGTAATATCTTAAGCAGTCAAAGAAAATTCTTTTGTGACAAGATGTAACGCTAATATAATAAAATCTAAAGCAAATTTATGCTTCAATATAATTTATTTTTTTCTATCTCATAATAAAGCGCAGCTTACCCGCTTTTGGACTTTGAACCATTAAACCCAAAAAATCCAATCCACCAATAATAAATGAATTTTACAAAAAATTTTAAATTTTTAATAGACTTTTAAATATTTTCCCGAGATTGGAATATCAATTTCTAATATTTTCCGCTTGTGGCGCTGACATCAATCTCTAAGGAAATTGATGTGGTTATTTTATACCTCACTTTTATAGCTCTAGCTATCATCTTTGAAAAAATATTTTGCCTTCTTACTTTTACGATCATTATATCGGTGAAAATTAATGACAAAACACGCATTTAAAGTTGTTCTAACTCTTAATATATAACAATTTTTCTTGTTAATTTTAAAAATTATTTTCATTACAGTAAAGTGTTTTTTCTATTTTGTGAAAATAATATTGTTAATTTAAGTCTAAATAACTTTTTTAAGTTGTTAGTAGTATCGACGATTGCATAAAACTAATTTTCAAAACCTGAGTTCACAAAAGTGAGTTTTAAGAAAGTGCTCAATGTCATTTTACAAAAAATCACATCATAAAAATCACAATCACTATTCTCTTTCAAAATTCATATTGCCTTTTTACATTTTCTCTTATTCTAATATGTGTCTTTTCTGAAAATTAATGACAAAATAGCATTTACACTGTTATTCTAAACTACTTTTATTGCTAATATTATTTATTCTTTACGTTAAAGTAAACATTTTTCATTTGGTAAAAGGGAATATTGCAAATTTAACTATAAATAAATTTTTCAAGGCCAATTAGTCATAACACTAGCTTTAAAAACTGGTTTGCCAACAACCAAATAGAATATATATATAAACCAAAATGTCCATTTAAAATGCATACAATTTCAAAATAACGAAAGCTTTCTTTGAACTAAATGTCTTCTTGTGATCAATATCCAGTTAACATTACTTCTGGGGGAGTTTTTTCTAATGCTATGGGGGCCCTGTGACCATGTTTTAAAATCTCTTCTCGCCGAGAAATTGGATTCTACGAATGCTTCTAGAGTTAGACAGAACAAATACATGAAGTGAAAAGAAATCAATGTTATTTTACTTCAATTTTCCTTTTTATCGCATCTTTTGTGGTTTATAAGTGAAGTTAATTTTCAGAATTATCGTCTTCACTCTGAATGAGAAGGTGGTAAAAAAATATCGGCTAAAGAAATAAAAATCGATTCTTATTCAGTATCCTTTAATGTAACTCCGCGCAGACTTCTTTTCGTTCAATATTTAATACAGACTTGAGATGACGAAGGTATAATTTCTTTGTCCTCTCCCTATAGAAAACGAATAATAAATATTGAGCTTCAAAAGAAGAAAAACTTAACGAGATAGCAGGCTAAAAAAACTGATCTCGTTCTTTGTAAAGCGTACGTTACGGAAAAATTGATTCGATATTTAATTAACCAGACATCACTTCAAGTATAATTTTGCACAACTAAGGTTTTCTATTAGTAGTAATAATTTTCCTTCTTTTCTACTGCACGAGTAACGATCTTTACAACGACAATCTTTGTTTTCATAATGTACGATTTCTGGTCAATTTCCTTTGATATTTAAAGTTCGAGCCTTTATTCTTTTCCATTATCAAATGCATGAAAGAAGCTATTAATCAAACCTTCCAATAGAACTTTCTAGTGTTGGAGCACAGCAACATTTGCGGCTGTGCTTTTTCCTGTAGAGCATTTGTACAACTCTACTGAAGTTAATTTTCTAAAACTTATAAATTGGATGAAAAATTTATATGAAACCTGTAAGATCAACATATAACATAACCATTAATCTATAGAATCTGTTCATTTATTAATATACATAACAATACGTATTTAATTAACTACAGCATACATATTATGTACACATTTTTTTTCATTAACGAACGTGACACAGAAATTGAAAATATTTATATATTGACGAATAGGCAACGAAAGGATATAAAAACGAGATAACCTCAAACACTGTGAGATTTTGCCATTTATTTTAATCGTGATTGAATTGAGCAACAAAGCTGTTTAATATTGAAGAAATTAAACTCTCCAGCAGTTTGATTACAGAATGCTTTAAGATAGA
This sequence comes from Metellina segmentata, assembly GCA_947359465.1. Lineage (NCBI taxonomy): Eukaryota > Metazoa > Arthropoda > Arachnida > Araneae > Tetragnathidae > Metellina > Metellina segmentata. The sequence continues at coordinate 66,737,340 of OX375874.1, read as the reverse complement.
AATCAGCATAGAAAAACATGAACAAAACCGGCATGAATGTTAAAATATACTGAATGACCTTGGTGAATGGGTTGCAATCGAAGTGAATTTATATTTTTGATTAATTTTTTATTTCATTTGGATGCACGAAATGTGCATATCCGTGCATATATTTATTATAAATGGATTAAAATCACGTATAATGTAAGTAGCACATTTATATCAATAGATATGAACAATTACATAACTGTAGCTCATATGCCATATGAATGGGTCTTCTAATATTTAAAAATAATCCATATTACTCACTTCTATTATAACACTATTGTATGGATTTTGTTTGACCTAGTTGATTAATAGCTCTTGTAGAAATTTGGTGAAGTTTTACTAGAAGCATATTATAGTTAATTTAATTCAGTTTATTCGAACTATAGCGACACACTGTTTCTATGTGTCAAACTTTTGATGAAACCCTTCATCTTCCAACACCTTAACATTTCTTCATTTAGTTTCTTACCTATTTGAATTCGTTTTCATAGTTGTTTCAATTTTCTTAAATAATCAACTATGATTACAGGAACAATTATATTTTTGAACAATAAGTAATTTTGTTATACGAGATTTTAGAAGAATAGACAGCATTTAAGATGATTAAAATCACATAAATAGTTTTAAATGTACAAAATTTTGGGTTCGTTATTATCGTTGCATGAATAGTACATTTAAATTGTGTCAGTTGTTTTTCGTTGTTTAATAATATTGATTGAAATTGTTAAATCATTCATAATCATAGTAAAAAATGGAAAATTTTAATTCTAAGACACTTAGAAGTGCCACATCTAAACAAGGAATAAGCCAATCTAAGTCAATATCATTACTGCACATAATTTTGCATGGTTTCCAAAATGTTTGCTTTAAGGATGTATTTGCTTTTCAATACATAATGATATCATATTTAGTATTCCTTTACTTATTTAAAAGCAGAATCTAACCATATAACCCTGAGATAACACTTTTTAATAAACGGAAAACGCTAATGCGTATAACTTCATGATGCATAATAAATTATCTAGAACGATGTCAGAATAAGCAAACCTGTTACGAAATGTATTTCTTCAGTCTCATGAAGGAATACCTTTTCCTGAAATTAATACCAATATTACAATTTATATAAAACGTGATTCTATCTATACCTTTTCCTAAGTATTATGTTCATTATGTGATAAGATTATTAAAGGTAATGAAATTACGGGGAAGTTTTCTATTAAAAGAGATAAATACGTCGCGAAATATATTACCACAGTTCTCTTAAGAATAGTTTGGACAATTTTTTACTAATATGTGATCTCTTTGTACGAAAATATTTTATCAAAATATATGTATTCTTAGAAAGCAGTATTATATCATATATAATATTTTTCTGAGCATCGTATATTTATTCAAGGCCTCTTCAACACGTAATTAACTAATAAAGAAGTGCTACTACATCTGATGAATGACTTGCATAAAATAATTTAAAAGCTCCCTTAAGAAAAAATGGATACGATAACAACACTTTTGGTGATAAATTGCGGAAAGAAGACTAATTAATTATGCTACAGAGAATAACAAAGAAAAAAATACTCTGACAAAAGTATTGTTGCGATGCATACCAAACTTTCTAGCACTCCTTTTTGCTTTGTCTCATTTTCAACTTTTTCTCTCCATCACTGTTTTTCTCTACTTCACTTTTTCACATGTTCTAGGATTTAAAAGATCAGTAAAAATAATTAAAAGACCTTTATGAAAATATTTGTTCTAATCTTATTATTAAAACTTCCTTTATTACAATATAATCTGATTGATCAAATGCTGTTTATTAAAAATACAAATGGTTAGATAATTTAAAGACATTTCTACAATTCTTGGTTTTCTGTTACTATTTTTTTTTTAATTATTGTGAAAAATGAAAATTTGTTATCAAGTGTGATTGCATTTAAGATTTTATTTATAATACAATGGTAAAAATTTTATTTCCGAAACATTGAATACACCGTACTAAGTAATGTCCACTCAAATCTTTTCACTTTTAATCAAACTAAATGTATTTATAATGTATACAAAAATTTATTATTTGGTTATATAAATATTAATGAATAAATCAATTGATAGCGAGTTTCCAAAATTTAAAATACGGTAAATTATTTGAAATCATAGTCACCTTCTTATTCTATTAAAAAATCAATGAATAGCTGATTGTTGAAAATAAATACACTTAAATTCTGTTTTTACACGTTAGATTCGTTCCTGAAGAATGCGTGTAAAATAAGACATTGTATCTATGGAAGAAAAGAAAATGTTTTATAGAATGTAAAAAATCAGTACAAATAATTTTAAGACCTTTATGAAAATATTTGTTTTAATCTTATTATTTTATTTCAACAAAATATAGATGTAATAATTATGTAATAAAAATGGCTCGATTTACCAGCAGCGGTTTCACATAGGATCTCCTGAAGCGTTGGAGCAAAATAATACGGTCACATGTTCCTTAGCTACCTTAAAACCATCACCAGTTTTCTGCGAGCAGAGACGACTGCTGCAGATAATGACGGAACTGTTTTAAATTTTACTGAACTGTACATAATAATTGTATATATTTATTCATTAAATGTCAATGTGCTGTAAGATTCGAAGTCTTTAATATAGACCTTACCAAACAGAACAACACGAATCTTACAAAAAATGGGACTTCTGTACGTTCTGTTCGGCATTCGTTTCCAGAAGATACCACTTTCAATTCTTCCACACTTGACCAGAAGTGTATCCTCCATCTATATAAATAAGAATGGAGTGTTTGTTTGTACATTCAATATTTTCGACGTATTTCAAGTTTTCTATCCGTTTTGGACCCTTCTGATGCCGAATCCGCCTTTTTCTCGTTTGGTGTCTGTCTGTCTGTCTGTCTGTCTGTATGTTGTGCCCTATACACGTCCACGCGGTTTAAGATATTTTCATGGGAATTTGCATACAGAGAGTACTTATCTTGATTTAGTGAGTGGAATTGGTTGCGAAAGTTTGTCTGTCCGTCTTTCTGTTCTATGCTCGATTTTGTGTTTGTGTGTTTGTGTAGCCATCACATGAATTGTATTCCAGATATTTGATTGCATTGTATTTTATTTTATACATTATCTAATAATTTAGTGAATGCAATATTAAACATTTCTTTATTGTTATATTTAGACGAGTTTCATGCTAAAACACCCGAGTAAGTATACTTAAATCAACCATAATTTGGTAGTTTTGGAAAAATTGGAATGTCTATTGAATATTACGATTAATTCGATTGCTTTACCAGTACTGCTGAAAAAGTAATTATTCTTCAAAAAATAATTTTTTTTATGGAATTTCATTTCTGATACGTCATTTATTTCGAGTCTTATTTTTATTTTTTGCGCAATGAAAACGATTTCCGAAAATTTGGGACAGACGATATTTTTCAATGAAACGAGAATGAACACGATCGCGCGAGCAGTGATATTTTTCTGGTTCTTTCGCTCTGAATTAATTTCACATTTCTAAATTTTGTACACTTTTAGTTGTAAGTTGTGGCAACTGTGCGAGATCAAGAGATAAAATTGAATCACAAATTAATACCTTTGGAACAATTTTTTACGACATCTTTTATTTTGTTTTACTTCGCTGTTTCCTGTTTTAAATATTTATTATTTTAATAAATGTGTTTTCCTTCTCATCCCACCCAACAGCACCACAAAGTATTAGACTTAAAAATGTTAGGTAAGTCAGTATAAATTTTCAGTAAATTTTAAGTGTAGTTATGCCGTTATTTAAAGAATAATGCCGTTATTTAAAGAATAATGCCGTTATTTAAAGAATAATGTCGTTATTGAAATAATAATAATGTTTAAAAATCCAAACTAGAACTTTTTCCAACATTAAAAAATTCGTTGTAGTAATGACAGGAGAAGATTGCAAAATTTCGCAATGTCGCATACCGGAGGCAAGAGTGCCACAGGTAAAAAATTATTGTTTTGTTGACTATGAGTGCGAGAGCACTCGCCGTAAATCGTAATTTTAATTAATTGAGTTGCACATGAAAACAACTTAAGAAAGGGAATTCCAAATCTTCCTATAAATCGTCTTTTTTAGTAGTAACCTTAGTATCACCTTTCGTCTTTTTGAGCTTTGTCATACAGCAATTGTGCGATGTATGTGAAATGTATTACATGAATGGATATGCATGTGTAGGATTTGTGTCCAAAGTAAGTTGTAGAAAATATAAAGATGGCGAAAGGTGTTAAAATAAATTTTTACTCTACAAAAAACGTAAGTCATTATATATTTTGATTATCTCTTCAATCTAGAGTAAACGAATTCAAACCGAGTAAGGTCGGGTATTTTGCTAGTCTTCAATAACTTTAGTAAGTTCCTGCGGGAATACTATAGCAGCCAATTCGTCTGTAGATAAATTTTCATCTTTAATTTTTATATAATGAAAAGCTGGTAATATAGAAACTATGCTACTACTCTGCAGACAAAAATATTTATTAGAATTTAGGCAAAAAAAATTCTCAGACATTGTTTTTACCAGCTTGTGTTAAATCAAAACGACTAGCATAAAAAGAAAATTAGGTATTTATTTTGAATTTGTGTTTAGTTAAATTCGTGCAAAAACAGAACTGTGCATTTTTGTATCCATGTTACCTTTTTATAAAATTTACAAGTCATTCTTACAAAACGTATAAGAACGCGTAATTTACAGCTAATAATTGGAACTAAAAAACAAGTTTTGACTAGCTACTTGCAAAACTAGTTTTACTAAGTAACTTTACATAAAAATAGATAAAAGGAAACACATCCAAGCAACCACTTAACTCACAATTCTTTTAACTTAAATAGTTCTTTTTAAAATAATAGCTTGTAGTATTAAGACTTCTGTAATGAGTATAAATATATAAGTATAAAATTATAAATATTTAGGCACCTTTATTAGGTATTAAATTTCTTGACAATACTCGTAAATAGTTTTTAATAAATAATATACATAGGTATACCTTATAGCAGGCTTTTTCTTTGAAAAATTATCCTATAACTTGGTTTGAAGGCAAAAATATTTCAAAACATATATTTGTCTCATATAATAACGAATATGCTTTAACTAGTCCAATAATATGCTATCCTAACTACTAATGTGTATACTAACTATATTACCCCGAAGTCAAAATTTACTGCTTGTATAAGTAGCAAACTGATTAAATATGAACACAGTTAGCATGAATTCATCATAACAATTTGTCTACTTCACTTATCATAAAGTTTCAGCAATAAATAGTTATTTACAATACACTGAATAACTATATGTGCGTACATTGATCCATTCAGAAAGCTTCTCTTGATTTTCATTGAGAACTTTTAAGCCTATGAGGAATTGAAATTTTTCATTTTTTTCACATATATCTCCAGGCTGTTTGCATTCCTACTTCATGTATGAATATCATTTAGCATGTATTAAATAAAAGGCTAATTTTAAACTTTCTTGAAATAATGGGAGACTTTTCAACATTTTTGTTTAAAGTTCTTTTTAATTGGTTAAACCTTTTGAAGGAATTTTTAACAATTTATATGATTATGCAACCGATATTTTGCCAATCATAGAATTTGTGTGGACTATTTTAATGCGATTGAATGTGGAAAAATGTTTTTATAATAAATATTCAATGAAGAAAAGGCTTTTCAATACTACCCTTTTTACATGTAGAAGGAATATTTGGTATTTTTAATTTCTGTTACACTGGAGCAACACAAGTATTGGTGATGGTCCGGGATCAATCCCCGAAGAGAAAGATACGATACAAGTAGAAGGGGATCTTTTAACAAATTAAATTATTCTCACTATAAATATTTTAGCATTAATTTTAGTTGTATTTTCTTAGTTTCTCTAAATATTATTGGCTGTAACACATATGTATATAGATATATATACTACAAGCGATTTTAGTTTCAATTTTTTTAAATGATTATTTTTTTGCTTTATTGCCAATATTTTCCTCCAAAAAAAGTAATTTAACTGTCAGTTTTGGTCCTTTTTAAAACAACATTGCAAAATAACCAAAGCAGTTGCAGAAATTAAACTTAAAGCCCACTGAAATAAAACTGATTTTATACTCTACAGACGAACTTAGATGTTTGGTACCATGTATAAAATCCCTAAAAATAGGTATTAATATCGAAGATACACCACCTAAATTTCAGATGTTTTCAATTATGCACTGTTGTTTTATATGCTCTATCTACAGCAAATGTTTCGCAACGCAGAACAAATCACAGGGATTCATTTTGAGCAATTTGTCGAAATTGAACTGTTACTTCACTTCATATACTTAAGTATTGCTTCATACTCTTAATCTTCATCAAATGTTTCGTTCTATAGAAGAAATCGTAAAAATTCATATTAAGCAATTTTGCCCCGGGATTGAATCATCTCTCTCGATAAATCCAATGTCTTGGGAACACAATATCAAAGTGTTAGCAAATTTTTATTTCCAAATGCATTAATACCATCTTCTTACAAAATTAATTAAAATTGCTAGTATGTTTACGTATTTTACAGTATATTTTTTAGTAGTTTTACATAGTAGATAACATAATAGAATTTATAACGCACTATTTTGCAACTTTTATCTTTAGGGGCTATTAATGTACGTGTTTGGTACAGATGCAAATTCTATATTTTTTTCTTGAGTACAAATGTTTCTAAAAAGTTACCACTCTATATTTCTTGTTGGTTAAACTGAAGAACTTTTAAAATTTCTACAAAATTGATAAAATATTTTAATAGAATATACACTATATGGACAAAAGTATCTGGATGCTGCATGTTTTTCAGAAAAGGTGCTTTATTATTTTATTTAGTAACGGGTAGGCCCTTGTTTTGTTTGTATTACAGCTGCAACACGTCGGGACTTACTTTCCACAAATTCTCGGTATATCTGGGCAGGAATAGCTCGCATTGCTTCTTGCACGGTTGTGGGAAGAGATTGTTGTGAAGATTGGATCGTACTCATCACTTCAGTTTGTCCCACAAGAACTTTATCGGATTGAGATCGGGGCTCTAAACAGGCCAGTCAAGCAAATTCACCTCATTTTCCGGAAACCAGTCCATGAAACGTTTTGCAGTATGACATGGAGCTCGATCCTGTTGGAACAACCAAACATCGTCGCCGTAGTATTGTCATAGTGTAGGCAAGGCCGAATAATCCAGAACGTCTAGGTACACATCAGCGTATATGGTACCAGGTACATAAAGCAATGAACCGAGTCCTAACCAGTAAATACAACTAAACATTGAGATGGTTCCTCCTCCGAACTTCTGCAGTGTCCAAATACTTTTGTCCTTATAGTGTAATACTTGGTTCATATAGTAATTTTTCTCTAAATAAGATTTTCGATTAAGAATTAATAAGTTTGATAGACCAACTATTCCACTAAAGCTCAGTTGAAATTTGCTTAAGCTTTCGGTACCACTTGAAAGTAAAGGTAGCTTAATTGCATCTCGCGATCATCGGACATCAATAAACCTATCTGGATTGAATACTAACCGTTAGGATCTTACAGTTTTCATGTAGTAGATCCGAATACATTGCTGAATTCCTGGAAATGAACGCGCAGACCTACTAAAAGAGGCAGTTGCATGACCCATGACGAGAAACCTGTAACTAACCACCAGGCTAAAGAGGCGGTATCCAAGATAATTATTATAAATGTGAAAAGTGAGCATCAAGCTCAAAAGCTGTTAAAAAATCTGGTGAACAACTACTGTTGAGTCAAATTCCAACGGAGATTCCTAGACAGTTAGCAGCAAAATTAAAATTGATGAAAATTACGATTATTAACATGCCCATCGAAGTAAAATTCTAATAGAAGATGTGGCATCATGCCCCTTTGTGATGTACGTAATGTTAATAAAACTGATCATTTAAAAGACTGATATACAAGTTAAAAGATGGTATATGATGTAACTAACACACGTTTTTTTCTTAACAAATAGGCTGGAAACTCGCGCCTCCCCAATACGAGAAAATAAATTGAAGATAATTACTTTCCGTCTTCTGGAATAAGATAAATTTCATTTCTTGCAAGACGGTGAACACGACTCTGGTTGCAACTTGCAACCTGTGCTGATAACATACAGTATGATGTATCATTCATTCGTGAATTCTGACCATCATTTAGTCTCTTGAGATGCCGAATGTGAAGCTTAAAATCCGGGGAGTCTCAAACCTCATCTACAAGAACCAAACAATACTCATGAGAACATATTCTACATCTTGTATCTATCCTGTTAGCCTGATGACTAGTAATTAAAATCTAACAGCGGACTAATGAATAAATCCAAGGTAATTAAGAACACTCCCAGCATACTCCATTGTTTGGCATACTTACTGGCGTGAGAATTAGTTTCTTGGTACCTGTAATATGCCTTACACCACAGTGTTATTTTATTGTAATAAAAATGTAAATCCGTTGAGATGAGCACTGGTAATGATCATTGAAATTTAACAGTTAAATCTTTTAATAGTGAGTTAATGCAATGGTATTAAAATGCAGGAGCATATTTATTTTTTGCATTTATAAATCATACTTATTATGCATTTTCATATTTATAATTTAGACAAATATAATTCGCCTTTACATCTACAGGTGATTTCAGCTGACACACCAAATAAGTTTTAGAGTCAGTATCAGTTTGTTAAATTTTTGTAAGGAGACAAATGGAAGTACGTGGTAAAGTTTTAAGGAGAGTAGTAAATCACCAGCTTGTGGTATCTAGCGTATATGTTGGGTGTCATTGATAACAGCTGAGGTGTGCCAAGGACGATGCTGGGAGCTCAAGGTAGCTGATATCATATTTAAGGCTCTTTGTGGAATACGTTCAGGTTCATTCAACCCTCTTTAGTACCAGAAAGGGTAATTATTTTCTCTTACTGGCACAACACCCCCCATTGAACCCCAGCTTTATATTAAAGTTTTTGTCCAAATTCCAACAAGTTCACTCATCTCACAATAAAATGTTCGGGTTTTCTAACTCCTCCTGTTTTCTAATAGACATTGAGGTCAGTGTGCCGATGTATAATTCAGAGTTATGCGTAAATGCCCCAAACACAAAACATAAATAATTGAATAACAACACAATCATAACAAGCCTTGATATGGGTTTTCCTGCGAAAGTATTTTTAATTGGCCTCAAATGCTCAACATATAACATTTATAAACTTTTAATTCATTTCATCTGTTGTAAGCATTAAACATTAATTGATGAGAGGAAACGACAGTTTTACTTTTAGTAAAAGTAACGTATCAACAAAACTATTCTTATATGTTATTATTTTTTTATCCCTTCTATTTTCGAAGAGACACACTGATGCCAATGTGACAATATGAAATAGGGTTTTTAAAATATTTACGTTCTCGCCGAAGGTAAGAGTTATTGAAGCTCTTTCTACATGCCTTAATTTAATATAAATTTAAACCTATATTAGTTTTTAATAATAGCCTATATTATTAAAATTCAATATAGGTTTACATCTACAAACTATTCGAATAGAATGAACTGAATACAGAAAGTATTAAACACACATTTCTCTCAATAAAACGCATATTTATGAAAATGGGCTGCATTGTTATGTATGAGAAAAATAATAATTTCTTGAACCTTATGTAACAACATCAGTTGCTTTCTCGCACTGAAAATTTGTTGAATTTTCTCTCAAACTAAATTATAATATTCGGTTCGTCAAGTAGACTATATCCTAAAGGAACATGAATAATATGAATAACATTAAAAAATCGCAGTCTATTCCAGTATTATTATTTTCACGAGAAAAATTAGCTAGCCTATTTTCAATCTAATATATGTTAACAGAGTCAGGAGATTCCAAATTAGCGGTTATTTATTTCTATTTTTAAGATGAATGCTTATGGTGGAAGTTTATTAAACTAAAAAATTACTAAAGCTTGTTTTACCAAATAGTATACAAATTACTTTTAATGTCACGAAAGTTTTTATTGGTACTGATATATGTGTATCGCATTCGAAAAATAACTGCATAATATATTTATAATTTATTGAAGTCTCTCTCTATAAATAATTCAATTAACAGCGTTGAATGAAAGTTTATATTTTATATATAAATATACTAATGAAATTTTGTGTACTGTGAAATATTACCATAAATTGTTATGCAATAAGAGAGTTATTAAAATCGCCTGCAAACTACAGATATATTGCTTAACTTTTCAATTGAACGTATATATAGGATATAGATATTTATATTTAATTATAGAAAAGAAAATTTTGCTTTTATATTATTCCTGTGAAAACTATTTTTGTATGGAAGTGCAAGAAACAATATTAGTGTTAAAACAAAATTAGTTTGTTAAAGGTATATTGTAAATCGAGAAGACTGTAGTTAATTTAGAACATTTTTTCCAAATTTACGAATGATACCCTTTTTCAAAATTTTTGTCACCCGCACACTCTTTTAATATTATATTCAATACCATATTAGTTCTAAAATATTTTGTTTGTATTAAGTAAGTTTGTTATTATAAATCTACTTGTAATTGAAAATGTATTAATATGTATTAATAACTAGGTAGCGTGGTTCCATAAAATACTTACACAATTTTTAATTCCTCAGATTTTGTAGTAAGTATATGAATCTAATATCGAATATATTTTTTTTTAAATAATTTATTCTGGAACAATTTTAAGTTAAAAAATGTAATTGGCCTAAAAATGCAAAATCAGTTATTCCTTTTTCTAAACAATTTCTTAGAGCTAAATTTTCGCTTCCTAAATTAAGACATACTATTCCATTAGTTTTTATTCTTTGTAATGAAATATTTATTGCGATATGAAATTTTTTATGACAAATCGCTTTTGCGCATCTATAAATACATCATTCTTTCCTATCATCAAAATACCGGACGAAGATTTGAAAATTGTATTTAAGCTGCATATGACTTTTCTGGGTCTTTTCCCTTTTAATCTTGTTATTTTATTCATAACACAAGAGGTATTTATTTGCTCTGTTAAAGATAAAGATTTTATCATAAGCACACTTGATGAGATTACTCATTCAAGAACTGCAAATTGGTCACTGTTCTGTATACATTTGCCTTTAATTCTCCCCTATCAAGACGATGTTAAGTCTGTAATGTTATATTTGATTCCTAGATGTGATAGTTTCAGTGACTACGTTAAAGTGCCAAGCTCTTTTCAATTTCTTTTGATGCTCTGTCTTCACAATAATCGCATTCTTCCTATCATATGTTCCTTTCAGAATATGAGAAATTCTTTTCATTTGATTTTCTGATCTTTGATTCCTCATATTAGGATGTCTATTTTTTACTTGAAATAATACGAATTTATCAAGTAAAACAAAATTAAAGTGTTTTTTTTTATGAACCTAATCCCGCAGTAGAAGACTTGGAACTAAGTAGAATTGAAGAAATTCTGAACAAAATGGCAAATTTTGTGAGATTTCATGTAATTACGATCCTTTTGCATGTAGAAAATATTTGATTTCACAAAGGTTTCTAAATTATATTTAGCTATACTAGAGGCTACACTTTAGTTTTGTAGCGATTCAACTATAGTTTGTAGGTATTTTTAAAACAATATGATGCTACATATATTTAAGATCTAATTTCAACCGATATTCCAATTGACTTTACAGCAAATTCTATATTGAGGTACCCCGACTCTTTTCAGACACAACTAAATAAAATGTTAATAAAAGACCATCTATAACTACAATGCAATTGTGATGGTATTTCAAATACTGAGACTTAATAGGCTGTTCTGAAAGCTTTTATCCTATTAAATGGGATGCAAACTCTTCATTGTAGTCAAGGGAAGAAATGGCTCAACCAGCCGTCCTCTGGCATTTCTGAATTTTTTTTTGACATTTACATTAGCTTTAAGCCGCGTCCACACCGGAGAAGCAGAGCAAAACATGGATGATTTATTAACCCCGGAGACAGGTTTGGTGAATCAATCTATCTGGTTTTTCTGGTTTGACAGCTCGGACACAAAATGTTCCATGTGCTCGCGATCAATCTGGTTGGTTGTGTGTTGAAGTTAAACTGCAAACTTATTGTTTGAAGCAAATTGTTTTAAGGTCTCGTTCTTTACGAAGTCGGCGCATAATCGCGAGTGCAGCGTATATTATCATTAAAGATTTATTAAAGAGAAATAGGAAGAAAAGTTCCCAAAAAAGGCGACAGTGGTGATGGAAAATATTCTCAGGAGCCATAAGACTGAAAATGTATACGTCTTTTGCTCACACGCGGTAGAAATTACGCTTTTCCTACTGGGACACTTAATAAACCCTAAACTAATAGCCGTCTCGGAAAATAATCCACTTCATCGTTAACCCTGTACAATTTTGAACAAACCGTGTTTTCAATCCTGCGACGGCGGCTGCGGCAACCACTTTATTAATATATATATATATATATATATATATATATATATATATATATATATATATATATATCCATACGTACTTGCAAAATTGATATTAGCAGATTATTTCCCTACAAAATAAAAATTTCTTACTGAATATTTCACTCATATGTTCCAACATATTGAATGTCTCTTTCAATTCGGCATTTTTCGGTAAAACGTATTAATATTGCAGTGCAACAATTTTAAATTTTCTTTAATTGCAAAAAAGTTTAAATACATTTTAAATATCCACCTCTTATTTATCTTAAACTAGCCACTGCGTGGTGATTGCTAAGAATTCCCATTTGGTTTGCGAAGCCTATTGGATAACAGCAATCATGGCCATTGGTTTGCCTCACAAACCAAATGGAAATTCGTAGCCTATTGGAATGGATTCCCAGCAAATTCTAATTTGATTTGCTTCGCAAACTAAATTATGAATATTATGAACTATGATTTGCTTTGCAAACAAACACCTCGGGCAACGCCGTAATGACCTCGTCATTGCCAAATTCGAATTGCGAAGAGATCCAATCGGCGTGACGTCAGAATCTCTTGCGAAAATATAAATATTTAATTGAAAAAATTATTTATTAAAAGAAAATCAAATGGAAGGTAGAGATTTAGGGGTTTAGATTTTATTCAGATTGCAAATCTGTTGAAATTTTCATCTGTCTTTAACGATCCCGATTTTACAAAAAAGTACTTAACAATGCCAGTCAATATGTTTTTTTTTTATTTGTTTTGCTTTTCTTCGCTGTGAAATGGTTTGAGCGTAGGAAATTAAAACTGTGATATCTCGAATCAAACGAAAGTCATTCTTCACAGAAAGTGGCGTTCGTGTTGGAAAAAATACAAGTTTCAATTTAAAATTATTCATTTATCGAAAATCATATTTTTAGGTATAGATCTAATGTGAAATTTTCCGCAGATTTCATATCCGTTGAAAATTGTACTCTATCTTTTACGATCAAGGAGATAATAAAAAAGAACTACATAACTAAAGTTAAAACTTTAGTCTGCTGACAAATCTTTCTCCGCAAAATGAAATCGGAAGCGGAAAAAATACATTTAGAATCTGCTAACTTTTTATGCAACTTTTATTCCAAAGAAGACAATAATAATTAAATTCAAATAAATTATTTTTTAAATGTTTTAGATTGAATTTTAAAATTTAGGCTGGACACAAACATTGCAAAAACTTCGGACTACCCGTGTGCCAAATTTCATTACTGTAAGTGCAATAGATTCGTCCGGACATTGCGTAGTGGAGGTAGGACACTTCATTTTATAATAGCAGAGATTTGACGTGCAAAGTTCCCCAATACCACTAATATAGACCATCTAAATACACATGGATGGACACATCAATTTTGACACTAATATGGGCAGATTACATTTTCACAACTAAGTTTTAATCGTCAACTATGTATAGCAAAACACACAATGCTTACAAATAGACTACTTAAATATTAGTATCACTTTACAATCCGAAGAAATATAAATATTTCTATGTTCCGATCCCCGACCCGTTTCTTAACGATGACCCCGGTGATTGATTGAACGTCGAGCAAGGGAACGAAAAAACGCCGTCCAAATAGAGCGAGCACGAGCACTTGCTTTCCTTTGATGTACCGACTAGAAGCGGATCATTTTGCTCGTGCTCAAAATGTTCGTTCACCGTCTACACTGAACGAGCTGCCAATCAAACCTGTCTCCGGGGTTAATCAATCATCCATGTTTTGCTCTGCTTCTCCGGTGTGGACGCGGCTTTAGGTGTGCCATGAACAAGTTTTAAGCAATCTAACAATTTGACATTAATTGGGAAATTTTGGATAGTGGGATCGTACAAAAAGTTACATACCATATTTTTTCAGACAAATACACTTCTCTGTTGAAAGCTTTTATTAGGTAACTTATTACAACTACTTTATAAATGTCTTTAATCGAAACGAGTGGTAGTTTATCTCATATAATTCTTCAATAAATTTTGGTTGCACATGAACGTTTGGTTTCTCACTGAAAAAGAACACGATATTTCTTCCAATAAGGAAGCAAGTATCATATTATGCAAACTTTAAATGACTCAAATTAAGCTACACATTATATGTTACCGTATGAAAATAACAGTCAATGACACAATGTAATACTTAAATTAGAGTTTACTTTAACTTAATGAAAGGTCATATCACAAATGATTCACAGAATGGCAGAAAAATACAACATAGTTCTACCTAATCAAAATCGGCGTCTTGCCTACCGAGAACAAAACTTTTTGCTGAAAGTCCTCTAGATCGTTAGTTCCTTCACACCTTATTTGGGTAGGTAGTTTAATTTACGATGCACTAGGGCAACACACGGGCTATTGATGACGGTCCGAATTAATCCGAAGCGGAAAGATTAGAGGACAACCACTCATTGAACCATGATCAGAGGACGAGTGAAAAATGTACGAGGTCAACACCTGTCGTATTTGGATCCTTTATTATTCATATTCGAAAGGAAAGTGTAGCATTTTTTCGGGACACGACGTGTATACAATTTAGGTATCAAGTTGAATTGTTATAACAGCCTTCTCCTTCCTATATTCTATTCCGCGAAATTACCTCACCACTCGAAACGAAGCTAATACGCATTTGTTAAACCGCGTGATGAAGATGGAACTCCAAGCCCCGAAAATTTAACTTCTTGAATATCACTGTAAAATGATAAATCACGCTTTAATGTTCTGATTTCAGAGAGTCTGCAATCTGTTTCCCGTTCCAAAGACTCTAAATGCCGCCTGGCTGTAATTAATCTCTCTCAGAAGTTACAAAAAATCAATCAGTATTTTCCTCATATCAAACAGCGCGTGTGGAGACTCCAAAATTTCTGCAGCAATCGGCACAGTTCCTGAAGCTCGGGACTCTATTAGAAGTGTCATTAGCTGGCTAGAAGGTGATTAATCACGACAGGTTTCAGATTTATCTGCTCGTCGTTACGACTGTCAGCCCGGATTTATCTGAAACAGAAGAGCTTGAAAACGATGTACACGACGGTTAAAAGCATATAGAAGCACTGAAACTAGAAGAATTGAAGCCTTTACCTCTTTTATTCACGTAACATCTGGAAGAGAGAAATACGATATTATCTCGTATTGAAATCTCGTCTAAATTGCTGGAATTGCTTTTCATCCTCATAAGGTGGAAGAAGATGAGAGGAGATATAATTGGTTGAAGAATTGAATCTGAACATTTGTGTGATATTTTATTGAATTATGCTCAAAGTTTTGCGACGCTATGTAAATTGTTTTGATTCTACATTAAAAAATGTCTCTTCTCCTTTACAAATTTCTAAAGATATTTCTTAAGCCTTTAAATAGCTGAATATAAACTTTGGATTCATTTTTAAAATATATTTATTCAAGCAGCTCGCTTACAATACCTTTAAAATAGCAACCAAATCGGAAGCTTTCAACAAACATATAACATAGCGAGTAAGTGTAAAGTTGGAAAGTTACATGTGGTGGACAAAATAATATGAACACTCATAAGAAAACAGGCGTTAATTCATCTTTACACTACGCCTACTCCATAAGTCCACCAGTCTGTAACTAGTGGTGAAAGCGGAATTATTAATCTATGAGCAATAGTCGTGTAGTCCATTTTGTCCGAACTCTCAGACTTCCAAAGAAGTACAATTATTGGAGTGAGCCTATCTTTAGCCTCAGCTAAGAGCAGACATCCTTGTAGGTGTTGCCAGATAACAGATATTGGTTAACAGACATCCTTGTAGAGCATTGTGTTAACTGTTATGACAGCCTACGCAAAGCATGGTAAGACGTCATATTCTTAACAGAACAATGGGTGAAAGTCAAAACGCACTAACAAAGATAAATGGGTGTTGAAGAAGATAGTGGCTAGAAATACAAGAATGAGATTACCTCTGAGATGAACGTCCATCCACAGAACCCCGTTTCCAACTAAACTGTCCAACAGTACTACATGCTTCGAACATTTGTAGTAGAGCGGCTATTCTAAAACTATTGGTGACACCGCGTTTTGCTTTGAAGTGACGACTATGGAGCCCAGAGCCCAGACACTGGCTACAACAGCAATGGGAACTGGTCATCTGATCTGTCAAATCTACATTTGACATAAACCGCACGAGCGTATTTATGTCTGCGAAAACACCTGCAAAAGCTTTTTATTTTGACTGATTCCTTCCTACTGTTAAGCATTGAGGAGTTTCGTGATTGTGCGAATGAGATATCTTAGAGCGATATGGATCAACTTGTAGTTCACCACAATAATATCAAAATTGTGTGATCTTTCGGTTTTCTAGACAATCATTTCCATCCTTTGCTCCAGATTTGTGTTCCCTGGAGAACAGTCTGTGTTCCTAGACACATCTCCCATTCACACTGTTGTGTGTGCCCATGCATGTTCGATGAGCATTGACCTTTGTGAGGTACTTTGCAAGTCTAAGTGCTTACTAGGTTTCAGTCTCATACATTCCTTTGAATTCTGGCATGACCTATATTTATGATCCCACGATGGTTACAAGTTGTAGTTCGAGCCAACAATGGACATCCTATTAACAAAGATTTTCTGTCATTGCATGAGTTTATTTTGTCCAACACCTATAGATGTATTGTGTCATAGTGTGTCACCTGTCATGTGATCTATTAATATTATAATCCAAATATCAGTCCTGAATACCATTTGATTACCATATCATGGTATTTAAAATTAACTATATTTCAAAACAATTTTTGAATAAACAACATTTTCAGACCAAACTTTAAAGACTATAAAATCTGTCGGGCTTTAATTAATGTCTCAGAAATTCCCAAAAATCAATTAGTTTTTCCTCGTATCTTGGAATTTATGTGGAGGCTCCAAAACTTCCACAGGAATCAGCATAGTTTTCTGAAGCACAGAACTCTATTAGAAGTGTCATTAGCTGACTAGAAGATGATTAATCACGACAGGTTTCAGATTTATCTGCTCGTCATTACGACTGTCTGACCGGATTTAGCTGAAACAGAAGTGCTGGAACGTGATACACGACGCTTAAAAGCTTATAAAAGCACTGAAAAGTGGAAGAATCGAAACGCCTTTGCCTCTTTACTTTTATTCACTCACAATCTGGAAGAGAGAAATAACGATATTATCTCCCATTGAAATCTCTTCGTAGAGTTTAAATTGCTGGAATTCCTTTCCATCCTCATAAGGTGGCAGAAGATGAGAGGAGATAGTAATGATCGACGAATCGAATCCGGAACATTTCTGTGTTTATTGAATTGCGCTCAAAATTTTCGACGTGAAGTAAATTGTCTTGATTCGACATTAAAAGCCTTTTCCCGATTTCCTTTACAAACCGGACGCGTGAGACGGGTTGGGAAATTAAGGCGATGGGAAATGTTTGATGGAATTTCTGAAGTCTTGAATCCGCCGCCGATAAGAAATTATCCAGTTTTCGAAACTAGTAGATAATGTAGTAACTGACTTTTGAATGATTCTGATAGCGTCTCTTACGTGACTGTTATTAACATATCTGTATTGGGCAATTTAGGGCATTAGATATCCTAATCTTAAATTTAACTCTGTGGTCTATTCGTTGGTTGAAAATTTTTAGGATTGATTGGTGCATGAAGTGAAATTTTCAAGTATTTTACTTGTCATTATCATATTATAAGATAATATTATAATGACACAACTGAAATACTTGCTAATCTTATTAAAGAATAAAAATGAGATAATAGAGGGGGAAATATTTTTTTAACTGATCACAATAAAAGCTAACAATAAATACGCTATCAGAAGCAAAATAAGAGATTTATGCTACCAAATAATAATTGTGTAAGCATGATTGCATAACTCCTTTGGTATCAATAATGAATAAATGATACTCACGAAATAATAAGCCTATTTCCTGAAGCCATGTTATCAAATTAACTTATTAGACTTTAAATCGAACTGGAAACATTTGAGTTCTTTCTAAATGTCTTCGGATCCTGGATCACTGCCAATTGTGTTGCTCCACTTCAACTCAAATTCAATTATCACCTATACCTTATAAAAAGTACGTCTAATTTTATTCAAGAAGTGCAGCATTAAGAAGTCTAGCCTGAGGAGAATTAACATGCAGATACAAATTACATCTTTGACGAATTTTTATATTTTTTCAATTTATAACTCAATTTTGCAGAATATTTTTACTCTATTTTTCTTCGGTGTTAAAAATTTATTGATCTGTGTATTTATCAATTACAGAAAATAAAATTTTCATTGAGTATTTTGTTATTAAATTTTACAAATGAAACTTGATAATACAGAATGCATACTTTTTTAATGTGGACATGGATTTATTATAATATTCGACACAAGAATTGCTATAATATTAGAAGATAAAAACTTTGTTATACTTGAATTTAAGTAAATTTTTATAGTCAGTTGGCAGAAGATAAAAGTCTTAACTAAATAATACTTGGTTATTTTGTATACTATATTAGTCTAGTTTTGTTTTGATACTGGTGATGGATGTGTTGAGCTAGAGAATTTACTACTTATTTTTTTGTTTTTCCACAATCATTTGTTGGATTTTGACATTTTCTTGTGACTTTTTATCATTTTACTTGATATACACGTGACAGAAATATTTTTGTGTAATCTAATTTATAAAAATTCTACATTTAAGTTTACACAGAACGTCAATTGGTGTATTTGCTACACCAAACAGATTTGTCAGTCTAAATAGCTTTCATTAAGCAAAGCAAGTAGGAAATAAAGCATATTTCTAACCGCAATTATTTATAACAGTGCTTCTTCTTTCGTTTACTTAACCTAGAACACATTGATGTCCCACTTTAAATGCCAAAAGGGGTCAGTTATAAGTTCTACAATCGATTTACAGTACCTTTTCCATGTATAAACAATTATTCAAATATGGAAATAATAAGTTTAAAGTAAACTCCTATGAAAGATTTAAAAGATGTATTGATACATAATTCAGTAATTTATTTATATTGGTACCAAAACAACACCGGCTGACGTTTTGGGGTAACAGGAGTGCTGGTCGTTCTAGTGTTAAAAATATGCAAACCAACAAATGGATAAACATTTTAAAACTTTCTGTTCTTGAAAATAGCTTAGGAGAGATTAGATTTAAGCCAAAATATAATATCATCCATCTGCCTAATCCATCCTGATGGTCTTATAAAACTATGAAAGAGCGTTCTGAGCTCGGAGTATCTTGGCATTTCTGCTGACGATGCCCATCAGCGATCCCTATTAATGAATGAAGTCTATATTTTACATTATCCAATACCCTTTGCTGTTTAATGAATGACTAGAATGTATCTAAGCTTATTGAATCAACACACAGTTAACGGGATCCCAGCTTCACGAAATCACACTTGGTCATCACAGGAAAGTAAGTTTCCTTTTCTATAGGGAAGTCAAGGCAGTTAGCAAGTTGCTAAATTATATTTTCTTATGGATGTATGATCATGTTTTTTTAGAATAGCACAAGTGGAACACTCTTGTGTAACTCGATCAAGAATGGTAATTCACATTTGTCACACAATAGCAATTAGCCGATAATGAACGATATTGCAATTAGTTTATAATGAACCTATGCACTGTTGTTTCCTCAATAACCTGAACATACTGCAGTAATTGAATCTCGGGATATGATGCCTAATATATGGAATAGAGACCTGATTTTCAGTTAGGGGTTAAATAGGAATCTACACATGGGGAAATGGATAGTCGTTTATAACTAGATGCAATTGAGGGTTTTCGCAATTTAATAAAATTGTGCTCAAAGTTCTTAGTTATTTTACACTGTACAAGTTTTTCTTTTTTCTTCTTTCATGTTAAAACATTCAGTAGTTTTAAAATACATAGTTATTCAATAAATGTAAAACATTTCGTGGAATGTATGAAATTTATGAGGTAGTTTAATATTGAGACGGAGAAACTTTCTAGTTTTTCTCTATTTGAAATGCTTTATATTTTCATCCTCTATGCAAAGCGGATACCACTTTTGATCGTTATCTCAGAACATCAATCTTCTACATATTGAATACTAGCAATAAGTATGCATAAAGTGTTTAATCCATGTCAAACCAATTAATGCATTTATAAATACTAATATACTTTATTAATGTCGTATATTGACCGTCTTGGATGAACATTCCAATAAACACTCCTAACACACGTTTTGATTAAATTTCATAAATTTTAAGCACACACTTTATAATTGTAAGTATCAAGTAATCGCGGATATCATGAAATACCCCAGCAGAAATATTCAACTGCGCAATATGATTACACTAATTTGAGAGGTTTTTTTCTGTAAACTTAAATTTAGAGGGCGTTATTGTTTTGGTTTCCTTATTATCTTGTGGTGTAATTTGGCATGTTACTCAAATGCAGTTTCAGCATATAATTTGTATTAAAGATTTCCAACATCATCAAAGCGGTTTTAAATCAAGTTAGTTTTTCATCCGAAGTATTTTTTTTTCTGTGGTTGTTTATGTTTACATTGAAAACTTCTCATTAAGTTCAATTTAAGCAATATGGCTTACTCGTTTTTTAGTAGATTTGGCTTAGTTGCGAAATGCTAAAAAATATAGTAGATAATATTTTGATACTGGATTATTAGCACTAAAGTGAATCTTAAGAACATTAGATTAACACACACACACCTACCAATTCATTATTTTCAATTATATTGCGAAAAAAATATTTTCTAACTAAATGCAGAAACCATACAATGTATTTAAAGTAAGAGTCGTTTATCCAGGATGGTATTGTTATAGGGAAACAATAACAGGATAAACGACTCTTAATTTAAATACATTGTATGGTTTCTGCATTTAGTTAGAAAATATTTTTTTAGCAATATAACTGGCGCGATTCTTATAGCTTTCAAGGTACAACTGCTGTACCGGCCATAGTTTAAATTCTATTTTGGTGCGATCAAGGTACAACAGCTGTTCCGGTCGTAGTCTAAAGGTTAAGCTCAATCTACTAAATATGAATGAACTTTAATTGTTTAAATTGAGCTCATTAAAAAGTTTTCAATGTAAACCTAAACTACCTCAGAAAAAATACTTCGGATGAAAAATTAGCTTTGTTTGAAACCGTTTTGATAATGTTGTTGGAAATCTTTAATAGAAACGATATACTAAAACTGCATTTGAGTAACATGCCAAGTTGGACTACAAATGAATAAGGTTACTAAAACACTAACGCTCTCTGAATTTAACTTAACACAAAAAACCTCTCAAATTAATGTAATCATGTTGCGCAGTTGAATATTCTTCCTGAGACATTTTATGATATCCGTGATTCCCTAATATTTACAATTCTAAAGTGTGCACTTAAAATTTGTAGAATTTAATCAATACTTACGTCTGCTTTATGTGAATCTCTTACCTAATGAGACATAAAATAAGTTCGGGTGTGCTGGCAACAAACAGAACCCTAATAAAATTTTGCCCCAATTGCATGAATGTCTTTATATACGCCTCCTACTTCACTTTCGCTTTCGTTAAATACAACTTTAATCAATTTACAAGTGAAAGGAAACTGCCCATCACACAACTATTATTATGAACCAAACTTTTAGGGAAGAAATTAGTAGTTTTAATTTATTTTTCGTATCCTCGTCCACTGACTACAGGGGGCATACTGATGGATACATAGACCAGCAGAGGCATCTTAACAGTAGGCATCCACCTATGTGTACATAATACATGTTGGTGGCGATAAACGAAAAAACTGTTATAGAGGCGTACAATGCGTTGTAAAATTAGATATTAGTTTATTTTATTATTTGCAATTACATTGCATATACAGGGTGGTCCCGAATTCATGGTACAAACTTTAATGGTAGGTACAGGACATTGTAACAATGATTTATTGTATAGGAATGTATAGTCGCAAGTGAAGCGGTGAGGCGTAAACAGGGGAAATAAAAGGAAAGAGAAATGGAGTGATCGGTTGGTATCATTGCCGGTAGAGGGCAGTAGATGTCTAGCCGCTGTTGAACATGATGCATCGCAGTAGGGAAAAGCGCCATTCACAATTGTGCTGCCGTAGACGATGGGTGACTTTACGTATGCAGAAAAAGCAGACATGCATTACATGTACGGCCGTGCAAATGGTAACGGCAGAGCTGCGTTACGAATGTATCGCGCGGAGTATCCTGATCGACGAATGCCGGATCATAGAATTTTTCAACGGTTACATCGTCAACTTTGTGAAACAGGTGCGTTCGACGTCAACAGACATGGCGCTGGTCGAGTAAGAGCTGTACGCACTCCAAGGCTGGAAGAAAGCATCTTCAACATTGTGGCTGATAGACCCGAGTCAAGCACAAGAACTGTTGCGCGTGACGTAGGTGTGAGTCATCAGACTGTATGCAGAGTGTTAAACGAAAATCGCTTACACCCCTTCCATTTTCAGAAAGTACAAGCATCGAATCCGGCAGATTATCCTCGCCGCGTGAACTTCTGCCTGTGGGTGATGCAGCAATGTGCGTTGCAGCCGGATTTCGTAGATTATGTGCTATTTACAGATGAAGCGACATTTTCACGCGAGGGTGTCTTTAATGCGCACAATTCCCATGTGTGGGCAACCGATAATCCACATGCAACGCGTCGACATGCGTTTCAACAACGTTTCAGTATTAATGTGTGGGCTGGTATTGTGAACGACTTTTTGATTGGCCCATACTTACTACCCACGCGGCTCACTGGCGGAAGCTATCTTATTTTTCTGAAAGAAGTGTTACCACAACTGCTGCATGATGTTCCGATCGCCATTCGTAACCGCATGTGGTTTCAGCACGATGGGGCGCCAGCACACTTCAGCATTGATGTACGGAATTACCTGAATTCCACGTTTGGTACTCGATGGATTGGGCGTGGTGGACCAGTCCCTTGGCCACCCCGATCTCCCGATTTATCGAGCCTCGATTACTTTTTATGGGGACATCTAAAGCATCTTGTTTATGAGACTCCAGTTGACTCAGATGAGGATCTCGTCGCTCGCTTATCTGTAGCTGCTGCAGGTGTGCGTGAAATACCAGGCATCTTTGAACGTGTACGCCAATCGCTCCACCGACGCTGTCAAGCATGTATCGATACTGGTGGACGCAATTTTGAACAATTACTGTAAACATGACACTTGTCAACAACGCTTTCAATAAAATCTTTGTTTTTCCTTTCGGCCGTTATTTCCCCTGTTTTCGCCTCACCGCGTCACTTGCGACTATACATTCCTATACAATAAATCATTGTTACAATGTCCTGTACCTACCATTAAAGTTTGTACCATGAATTCGGGACCACCCTGTATATTGCATATACATATACTGTTTCCTCATTACAGAGGATTTTCATGACATCGAATAAGGATGCCTATGTAGATCTGAATTTAATTACACTGATCATACAAGCACTACATTCGTAAACATTTTATGTAATTAGTGTATTGGTGTACAGGTAGCATGATGGTCATTTACAGGTATGGTGATGGGTTAAAATATGTGGGTTTGAAGTTCAGGGATCATGGTACTCACTACCTGGACTTTGGCATTGGGCAAAGAGGTGCATCTGGTGCAGGACACGCTAAGATGATGACGAAGTTAAGGGACTATGAATCACTGCTTTCTCTTTGGATTATCGAGGTGCTTGTTTTTTCTCTCATCCACTCTTTTTGAGGTCTGGTGTTCCTCCGAAAGATTACCAGTTTTGGTCTTTGTTGGTAGCTCCACCCCTGTTAAATCCGGCTTCATACCAATGTTCTGACTAATGCCAGCAAATTCACTCTTCCCATATTTCGTCAGTGTGGTTGCTTGGCCCTTCCGGATTCACTATATTGTAAATCGTTCTTGTTGCTTTTCAACTTCACGCTATGCTGACAATGAGACTTTCAGTCAATGGCCAGAGCATTGAGTACGAAGCTGGATTTCACTGAGGGTGTCGCTACGACAAAGGACAAAAGTGGAAATCTTCCGGAGGAATACCAGATATCTAAAAATACTGAGTTATCTGGTTTCGTCCTTTGTCAGTACGTCAACCCCCAATAAAATCGAACTTCATACCCAATGCTTTGACCAATGCCAGAAGAAAGTTCTTTCTTCCCATATTCCGTCAGCCTGCTTGACCCCTCCCAATTCACTTATATTTTAAATTCCTGATGATTTCATATGAAAATAGAGCAGCACACAGACAAAATATATGTCACTTTTCTTGTTAAATCACTTGTGGAAAGATCATGCGAACTACAAACACATTCTATCCCAAAGTATAATTAATAATAAAAGATCCCCAAAATAGTAAAAAAAAACAGAAAACTATGTTGTTGTTGTTGTTTACTGGAAAAAAGAAAGACAAAAATACAGAGAGCAATATATACGAATCAGAATATTGATCCCAGAAATTTAAATATTAAAATAACACCACAAAAGAAACATTAGAATGACTAGAATACTGATTGAGTTTTAAAAAGGTAGGGAGGTAAATTGAAAATCGAGAGAGAAACAAATGAATATTACAAACAAACACTCCGAGAGCATCAATGCAAAGTTGCTGAAAATTATCATATTTGACGTAAACAAAAGTTTGAGAAAGAAAAGGTTGTGAATAAGTGTACAAAGTTCATTTAAAAGCTGTGTTGTTTGTATATCTTCATAGGGAACTCAGGAGATTGAATTGGGTAGCTCCAATCGATAGAAAAAATTTTAATATGAAAATTGAATTGAAAATGTGTACTAGACGATAAAGAGAAGAGAATTCCATATACAAGGTTCTTAAGTGCCTTGCATTTTACCACTTATGGCCACTGTCTGAAAAGTGAATAATCACGCAGACCCCAAGCTTATAGATACAAAAACATCTAAATGTTGAAATCAAATAATGTTGATAACCATCCAATTTGAGACGAGAATAATTTTTACGAATATTAGTGAAGTTGAAATAATCAAATAGAAAACTAACCTGGAAATTGATTTATGAAAAATTAATTTAATCTTCCAGCGGTCGTTCCCTCCACACCAACGTGAAAGATCGCGGGTATTTCTTAGATACACTATTTTAAAATGTAAAAGGCGTTAAAATTTAAAATTTAAAGGGTGCATTTATTGAAATTATGCTTTAAATAATATCAATAAAATATAATAAAGAAATAAACATTGAATTGAACTTTAGAAATAATAAGGAAGAGACCAGTCTTCATAGTCTTTGAATCGCAGTGTTACAGTCTGAGTAAATGTTCTTGAGAACTCCAGACATAAATTTCTGGCACATTTCACAGCCAAATCTTGTGATTCTAGTGCGCTTGTCATTTGGACAGATTGTAGTAAGATTAACATACTAAAACTTTTTTGTAACTAAAAAATACAGATATAATAAAAATTTACCATAATGGTCGCGCGTATCTGTGAAATACAAATGACGGATCTGCAGAGACCTATTAACAAACCCAAAATTCAAATTATTGCTGAAAGTAATTCTAAGTGAAAAGAGTAGCCAAGAGGGAGTATTCGTAGGGCCATCTGGTCTAAAAATATGTAACTAAAATCAACTCTAGTGCATCTCCCACATACGCACGAACGCTGGAATGTTAAATTTCTTCGTATTACTTTCCAAACCGGATATATTCAGAATAGAGAAGATGCTACTTTAAGAACTCTACACAAACCGTTATAATAAAGTTACCAAGACAATACAATTCCAAAATGTAACCTTAATTAATCTTCATATGCACAGTAGAAAGCTCGTAACAGTATTAACCTATATGCTTAGATAGGTACAATTCTAGTTCTAAGAACTAGATACATTATATTTTTGTAACCCTCAAATCCCCTTCAAACGAAAAGTAATGAAGCGAGACTCAAAATGTAATCCAATAATCCTCCAAAAAAATTTATAATTACTCTAACGCAGTGATTTTCAATCTTTTTTATCCAATACACATATAAACTAATAACTAAAATATTGTGACTCGTCAAAAATAAATAAAATTTTTTGCCGTTTTGACAAAAAAAAATAATACTATCGATTGAATTGCAAAAAATAAGAGTAAAATAATTTAAAAGTATTTTTAAACGATTTATTTGTGATACTTCGTAATAAAAATACTACTAAAATTATTTATGTAGGTATCGAAATTATTTGTGAAGAAATTTGTCAACAATTTGAAACTTAAAAGTATAAGATGGAATAAAAATCGCTCTGAAATTATTTATGTGGGTATTGAAATTATTTGTGAAGAAACTTGTCAACAAAATTAAACATAGAGGGTTTTGATGGGGAATTAATATTACCCAGTTTAAACTATTTTACCATCCCTAAGACACATCACAGTCTTTCTTGCGGCAATTTGCATTGCTTGAAAATTGCTGATTTAACCATAATAAAAATGAGCGAAAAGTCAGATAAACTATATACAACTCAATATTAGATTTTTAAAAAAGTAGTACCTCATATTTAAACTAGTTAAATACTAATATCTACATTGAACATAAAGCAGGAAGTATCACGCACAACTTATACTCTCTCAAATAACATTAAACTTTTCAGTTTTATGCAAGAATGCGATGGTATTAACTTCGATTTCACAGTGACTTCTATAATCCAGCGAAGGCTAATATACATAAAAATAGACATTAGAGGTAGAGTAAAAATATGAAATAAATTAAGAAGTTTTTTAAAATTTCTAAAAGAAGAAGAATTTTAGAAGTGCCATGCAAGTGTTCTCTTCACTGAAGTTGAACAAGACATGCTTCAAAGTCTCTTCTCGTCAAAACAAATAATGCACTTGGTGGAGTCGGACAGGTGAAAATTATTCCAAAAGGCTTGAATTACAATGTGGCCTATTTTGGCTTTGGAAGAAAAAGTGGCAACTGCTCAAGGAATTTTTTTTTGGACGTAATGGAGGTCATAAAACTCACACTCGAATTGAATAAAATGGCGATCCATTCCATTGTTCCTCCATATAGTATATCAAAGTAGTCGAGCCTCTCTCCTGATCCTACCCAGCATTAAACTTTAAAACTAAATGAAACAAGAAAAATCGATAACTAATGTAAGACCGAATCTAACCTAGTGCAAAAGAAATAACCATAACTCAGAAAAGTGCCGTCGAAAAAGATAAACGTCCGGATGTATTTTCCTAATCAATAGAAAAGGTACAGCGGAAAAGAGATAAGGCACTAATACAATTACTGCCAAAACTTCATCTAGTGTAGAATTCGTCCTTAGAAGATACACACGCACAATTTGAAGCAGAAAATAATTTAAAAATTTACCAGTACTGAAAAGAAAGATATATAAAACTACATTGAGAATGATAAGTTTTCTAGAAAAAGTTGATACGTGATGAGGAACATTAACACTGAGAAGTTACCTGGAAAAAATGAGTATGGAGCTGTCCCAGATTCTTTGAAAGTATCAAAAAGAAATGAATGATGAACCCACTCGTTTGAGATAAACCAAAAGCAATACTTTAAAAAGAATTACTTAGAAACATCAAGAGCATTTTGATTATTTTTTCCATCACTCAAAACAACTATTGAAAAACCATATCAATTAATAAATTAATTTTTTATTTTTTAACATATACTATTAAAACCAACTAAAGGCATAAATGTATAAATTTATAACACACATCTGAAACTTATTTACCCATATGTTTAGTTAAACCAAATATTAACTGGAAAAGTGCCTGTGCCTTAAAAGCTATCAACCACTATTCCATGACAGATATCGCGTGTTATATCACACAAAACGACCATAATCGAAGCAACTGTCTTGGAGCAAAAAGATCCAGCTAATTAAGCGGATTGATGTTGTCACCTTGTATATCTCGTGCGCCAGTTATCAAAACTATTTCATGGAAAGGATTGAAGTGCAAATTTACTTTGGATTTTTGGAGGAGGAAAGAAAAGCAATGACTCCGCACCTAAATTAGAAGGCAGTATCGTTCTGTGATAATTATTTGAGATACATTTCAATTATGATGAAATATTCTGAAAATCAAAGTGCTTTGTCCTACATTTTCAATCTATCACTTAATTTGGTCCTCGATTAATATTGAAAACATGTATCAGGATTCCTGATTTTGCACTAGTCTGTTTAAAATTATAAATAATACTTAACCTTTAAATGCTGTCATGGGTCTCACAGACTCCGAGTCATTTTTGACAAGTAGTTTTCACCCCTTAAAGGGAATATTGGTCCCTGTCCAATTCAGTACCTTCCTACTACGTCCAATAGAAGCCACATTCCAAGACTGGTTTGGCTGCCCCAACTATTTCGTATTTCACACTATTTGCATTTCCCACGTGGTCTCTTAGACCCCTTCACAGCATTTGCGTTACCGTTCTTGTTGAATGAAATTGTCTAAGTTGGAGTAGGGAATTCCGGCAGAGAGCTTAAAATGGCAACAAACTTTACTACAAAACGACCTGTGTATCTTACACATAAATAAATTCCTGATATTGTTGATAATTGGTCGGAAATAAAGTATTGGGACAATGAAATTTCGGAAAATATTATTGAAAGCGAACACGAACGGATTCGTATAAATTGATGAAGATGAAGACATTTCAAGTGCGTCTTCACAAGAAGAATATTTCTACGGAAAAAAATAACTTCAACTGGGATGCCTGGGGGGAGGGGGGGGGAGACCTAATCGTGCGGTTAGAACACCAAAACACAACATAGTTTTACAGTTTCCAGGGTTGAAACGTCCTGCAAAATTAGGTCCGATAGCTGAGACTGAAGATACATGGAATCTACTTAACGTATATAGTAATATAAAATATATTTCATGATAAGAATTGAATTATCTAAATTTAAAATGTATAAATAATAATTATCTAAAGAATGTTGTTGTTGTCGTGTGACCAGTACAATAATTGAAAAAGGATGGGAGAGCATAGTTAAATGGGTTCAAAAGCGTGGAGCACTGCGTAGGCCACATCTACAGCTTTGTCCGTATAAAGGGTCTCCCTGGAACAGTTCAAGTCGATCTTGAAGAGTACTGCAATAATGGAAGGGCAGTTAAAGAGGTGCTTGGGATAAAGCTGCATGTCCGGACAGAGCCTGCAGTCAGGGTATGTTCTTGATCCATCTGGCAAAATCTTCATACCTCTGAGATGCATCGTCCTCAGTCTGGCAATTGTTGTTGTTACTTCTCTGTTGTTGTTACTTCTAAAGAACATTTCATTAATGTATTACATTAATCAACTTTATACGCACTTTAGTGAGCAAAGTCTGAGAGACTCCTCCACACTAGTTACGAGACGGTTTGTGACTCAGCAGTTAAGGGTTTAGCCTTAGTATCATGTAGTACATCACTTTGCCATCTTTTCATTTTATGAAATCACCACTAAAACGTACTACTCGTTTAAAATTTAAGACTTTTTACACGTGTTTTGTTGTGAATTACGTCGTTTCAATCAGACATGTTCTAGCTGGCCAATATGGAAAGCTGATCGTTACAAAAATCTGGTATCGACTTCGGTCTAATAATTTCTAGATTATCAACTCGAATCAAACCAACCTAGTGTCATTCAATAGTTGAAGGAACAGAGACTTGTTAGTGACCTTGAGTTTGTGGGCTGCAAAAAGCGAGGATATAAAGAAATGGACTGCGTTTGAGGGCTACTCGCTTCTTCCGTGCCATCTTCAAGTCACTACGCTGTTGAAATTAGCCCCGAACGAAAGCTAACATCAATATATATTGATTTAAAACATTTAAAGTGAAATCAGATTGTGTTGGTTGGGAAACTTTATTTCTCAGTTGAAGAAATTTAAAATATTTAATGTCGGCATATATTTGTCCAAAGTCAAGATGCTACAAGGAAATCAATGCGTTCTAGCTCTAATCGGATGTATTAATTATTCTAGTTCTAATTATCGCATGTCAAATCATTCACACATGCCTCACACCCAAGTCTTCTTTGTACATCTTGGAATAAAATGTGTTTACGACTATTTCGTAATGACACAGCCGTAATTCACGTATTATAAACATGCAATCTTATACGGAGTTAATAACAGTTTACATAATAACAGGCACTTTTAAAAGCACACAAAGCTAAAATTTAATGTTTTGATATGTCTAGTACACACTCAAAGGATAACTGAGTATATAGAGGACACAGGAATGAGAGGACACTGTTGAATGTGTTGAAAAATATTTTGACATAATCCCTAATATTTGGAGAAAAGGGGAGTTTTTGAAATATGCTCTACAAGTAATCAACAAATTTCAACCATTAAGAAAAGTCTGTATCAATGAAACTTTTTATTTTTAACTTAATGTCATGATCCAAAACATATTACTTTTATTCTTAGATTTCAAATCGAAATAGTTTAAATTATAGATATATATGTGTGAATACATGAAATAATCCATGTCAGTATACATTGAAACGAATTAAATTTATTACAATCAATCTTTATTTTCTACGTATAAACTCCAGTGATCACTTTATCTCATCAATAAAGATGACAAATACTCAGAGATTGTTTACAGAGCTTGTACTACTTAAAAACTCGTGTTAATCTTTTTAAATGAGAGAATTTACTACACAATTTTCAACAATTACCATTCTGTTGGGAATCGAAACTTTATTCGGGAAACATAAAAACAAAAATTTATGATTAATACTGGAACAATTTTTAATTTCCTTTCACAAGCCAATTAAGATCTTTTCATTAATCTTTTTTAATCTATCGGACAAATTGACAAGCTCGTATAAGGTATTAATTTTAAGCATAAGCATTTTTTATTTTTATCTTAAAAATAGTTTTTCATTCTTCGAACAAACATTAAAATTAATTCATCAAAACAGAAGAGAAAACATGCAATTAACTTCACTAATTTTTCCCAAAACAAGCGTCCTTTTCAAAAAATAAAAAAAAATAGATTTAAAATTTTCTGCATGGAAAATGCAGCTATTATAAATCCCATTTGGCTTTTTCAATAATAAAGATGCTGTTTACATTGTGAAATAAAGAAAGTAATTTTAAAGTTATGTACCTAGTGTACCAAATCGCTATAAATTTAAATGTGAAATACTAAAGAGTGTTTTTCCAAAGCATCTTACTTTTCTCAAATTGTTTCTAGACAGCTAATAACAAAATGAATTCTTATCATTAAAAATTCAACTTTTGCTGATTCTAAACCTAAAGTTAAAATATGCTGATTAGTGAAATATAAAACGGATAGATATCATTTTTACACTTCATTTATCATATCAACACTTATAATTTTGTAAGTCAGACTACCTATGTGGCTTAGATTACAGAAATGTTTTCTATTTCTTTTACAATAAAAATGTTTTGAAGACATTCTAGATATTAATGGTACCTTCTAGAAAACAAACGCGTTCACAAAAGACAAAAATATGAACAGTTTCAGTCATAAAATTGCAGTGTATATGTATTGGAAACATATACTTTTGCAAAAAAAAAGTAGTAGTCTTTTCCTACTTTCAAAGTAAAGAACACAAAGAACGGTTTTTTGCCGCTTGAAAGCGAGAATTTCACTTTTAAACATCAAGCACTGAATAAGAGCTTAGACAACGGGTATGGTATTAGGTTTGAGAGGAATCTGACATCAGAGATGTCCAAGTAGGAATGGATAGCTCTAAAATCTTGAATCCAGAACTGTCTGTCACATATGGTGAGATATACGAAACCCCAAAAAGATTCTTTCAAAGAAAACAAGAAATGCCCCGAACAAAGAACAATTGAAGGAGGATGTAACATAAGGCGTATAATGCCACTTTAAAAATTGTTGCAAGTTGTTTGAATCTAAAATCCTGTTAAGGATATTTTAAAAATGTATTTTATAGCTTCACATGAAAAGCTAATACTTGTATCAAAAAGGTTCTTATTAAGGAATGGAATCGTGCAGGATAAAATACTTTTAATGTTTTGAGGGTTGCAAACATATATTTCTAAACTATCTCAAAAATCTTTCAATTGTACCTTGTTTCAAATAAAGGAATATCATTCTGTAAAAGACAAACACCGTTCTTTGCAATTAATTTCTGAAACAACGGGACATATACATTTATATACAGTGCAATGTTGAGTATTTATACACACACAGAGAGAATACGACAAAGGCAATTTTTTCATGTTAAAATTAAAACAGATAAGCATGCGTGATCTGCAGAGATGTAACATGCCTGAGACTAAATTTTAAATTTATTTAAATTTAATTAAATAATTTATTTAAACTTAAATGATTTTAGAGAATTTTAGGTTAATGAGAAATCATTGATGGTTTCGTACTAAGGAACATAAGTTTAACTTTGAACACGAAACTACTGATAAATGACCAACTTGCAAAATGTGTGTTGCACGTTGCACAAGAAGTAATTGAACACTACATATAGAATGTATAAGACGTAATTGCAACAAAAATCAAAATTTATTTCCTGGTGGAAGATGCAGGTGTATATCAATTATGTCTTGAATTAAAGAAAATTGATAAAAATACCAAACCCTAAATTTAAAATTTAGTCTCAGGCATGTTACATCTCTGCAGATCACGAATGCTTATCTGTTTTGATTTTAACATGAAAAAATTGCCTTCGTCGTATTCTCTCTCTGTGTGTATAAGTATTCAACATTGCACTGCATATAAATGTATATGACCCGTTGTTTAAGAAATTAATTTAAAAGAACGGTGTTTGTCTTTTACAGAATGATATTCCTTTATTTGAAACAAGATACAATTGAAAGATTTACCGATCTGAAAACATTTAAAGGAAAAAAAACAATAATTTTAAGAATGAGTCCTACCTTTACCCGCCATACCACGATACATGGGTTACAAATGAAAATTATTTATTTAAAGAAAATAATATTTAAGGTATCGATCTGGTGTACAATGTTCCTCAGATTTTAAATCCGTTAAAATTTTCACTCTATCTTTAACGATCGCAAAGAGAGAAAACGTCAGTTTTACCCGAAAATCAAAACACGCAGAATCGAAAAAATTGGCATGGTTCCAAAGGCGTTAGGATGAAAACGTAGAATCTGTTCTTTCTTCAATATGACGTTTCAGTGATCGAAAATCCCAAAATTTTCAAGATATTTGTAAGTAAGTTTTTAAATATTTTAACCTACTAGTACACATGTGACTTGAACATTGATGTCAAGCATAGTGTACACTAACAGAATTGTAGTTTAAAATACTGTGGTCGATTTTTAGCTCAGAATGTTTTGTCCAGCAGTTTAAAGGTGCATTTTCCAAGATGGCGCGT
Organism: Metellina segmentata; assembly: GCA_947359465.1. Lineage (NCBI taxonomy): Eukaryota > Metazoa > Arthropoda > Arachnida > Araneae > Tetragnathidae > Metellina > Metellina segmentata. The sequence goes on along the minus strand of OX375874.1, from coordinate 66,703,556 downwards.
CGGGTACTAGGTATACCATAATACACGTGTAATACTAGGTATTCCATAAAACATGTATAATACTAGGTATTCCATAATACCCGACAAGCCAATTCTTGTTCGCAATAACATACCAAATCCATCCAAGGACGAAACTGCTGGCAAAGACTGGTTCTTTTATGAAAAGGAAACCGAAACTTTCAGTACGTAAACCCATGGGTACATCTTTTGCCAGAGCCAGGGGATTTAATAAAGTAGACAAATTTTTTGACCTGATCAATGTTGTTTTCAAAAAACAACTATCCTCCTAACATGATATTTAATGTAGACGAAACTTTTTTGTCTGTTGTTCAAAGTAAAGTTCCTGATGTAGTAGGCCTAAAAGGAAAGAGACAAAATGGGTCCCTTACTACAGCTGTTTTTCAATGGTTTAAACCACCTATTCCATGTTACCCGACTATTTCATATTAACCTCCACTTGAAACTTTTTTTAAATAAATTATTTTTATAACAACAAAATAAATAGTATTTTTTTACAAGTGACAGTTCATACCAATTAGTTACAGTATGTACTCATGATGATTTTGGGGATTTTAATTCCAAACCAGAAAAGTTATTTTTAGAAATGTAAATTGTATTCCAAAATACCCTCCTCTCATCTCTCTCTTGCAGCTTTAGCGCACTCCTCTGACAGTGTGATTTATTATATTTTTAATATGTTATTACCATAAAACTCACTGCTCACAAATAAATCTTTCAAGAAAAGTAATAAAGTAAGATGAAGCTGATTTATTATTATCAACAATTACGCCACCGATGACTATTTCTCTTTCGTCATATCCTTTGAGTCATTGGTGTTGGCGGTTTGTTGAACTAAGTGAGTTGCGGCATTTGATGCGATCTTCTGGCTTTGTGTTGCCGGTCTCCCGACTGCTGCTGCAGGTTTGATTTAAATTTTATTATTCGAATTTTTTCATATTTTTGTTTTTAATGGTGTTTGGGGGAGTATATGAGCAATTTCAAAGCATTTCGCGGCTCATATTCTTAGAAAACACCATTTTGTGTTGTATGGATCAGGCTCCTCCCTGATAACGACTTAATCCACCAACACTTTCGTTTTCAATAAATTCCGTTTGGTTTTTATTTTGTGAATTTCCTCTTGTTTAAGAAAAATATATTCCTTGCCATGCTTTGTCTGCAGCTTTCAGCGCGCTTGCATGGTTAGTTTTAACTTTTCTTCTAACTTTCGTTTTCACTTTCGTTTTCTGGTTTAATACATATGATTTTTATTTTTATTTTGATCTTTCATTAAATTACGTATTTGAATGATATAAGTATTTACCAGTCAGAGTTAGTTGCAGCTTTAGCGCACTCCTCTGACAGTGTGATTTATTATATTTTTAATATGTTATTACCATAAAACTCACTGCTCACAAATAAATCTTTCAAGAAAAGTAATAAAGTAAGATGAAGCTGATTTATTATCATCAGCAATTACGCCACCGATGACTATTTCTATTTCGTCATTTCCTTTGAGTCATTGGAGTTGGCGGTTTGTTGAACTAAGTGAGTTGCGGCATTTGATGCGATCTTCTGGCTTTGTGTTGCCGGTCTCTCGACTGCTGCTGCAGGTTTGATTTAAATTTTATTATTCGAATTTTTTCGTATTTTTGTTTTTAATGATGTTTGGGGGAGTATATGAGCAATTTCTTAGCATTTCGCAGCTCATATTCGTAGAAAGCACCATTTTGTGTTGTATGGATCAGGCTCCTCCCTGATGACGCCCTGATCCACCAACACTTTCGTTTTCAATAAATTCCGTTTGGTTTTTATTTTGTGAATTTCCTCTTGTTTAAGAAAAATATATTCCTTGCCATGCTTTGTCTGCAGCTTTCAGTGCGCTTGCATGGTTAGTTTTAACTTTTCTTCTAACTTTCGTTTTCACTTTCGTTTCTGGTTTAATACATATGATCTCGTAAACGTTATGTTACAGTTAGAGAAATACTCTAAGATCATACAACTACGTACAACTCAACCAAGCTTATGATTATCACCTATTTTCGAATCATATAAACAGTCCTATAATGTTAGCGCACATCAACGCTTTGATGAATTATTAGTTTGATTTCAATCTGAAATTTTAAAGCTTGATTAAAATCTCGTAATTTTATTTTATCTTAGAGAAATTTCACTTCACTAACTATACGAGTTTCATCTGGCGAAACCAACATTGACATTAAAATTTGATTCGCCCTTTTTAGTTTCTTGTATTTATTTTAATATATCCAGGTATATCACTAGAAAATGTAAATTATATTAATTATATTTTTTTGTTATACCTTTAAAGATGTACCAATAATTTACTGCAAATAGATTATTTAAATAGTACGGTTCTTTTTTATTGATTGTTATTTATTCTTAATGGTTTCAATACAATATGTAAGGTATTTTAATGAAGTGTTTAGTTTAATTTTTTATCTAAATATGTTTGAGCATGCCTTTTTTCTTTGCAGTTTTTGGATCTCATACTTTTTATCTTTTTTTTTTTTTTTTAGTTTAGTTTCTTGTATTTATTTTATATCCCAGAAAATGTAAATTATATTTTTTGTTAGAACTTTAAAAAAATAGCAACATTTTACTACAAATAGATTATTTAAATAGTAATTCGATATTTTCCTGTAGAGAGGAATGACAATTAAATAAATAAAATACAAAATAATTCAAACGCGAATAACAATAGAAAAACACTACAAACACTCACTGCAAATACAAAGCCGTTTTATATACACATCGCTGGGGTCCCTTTCTTAAACAAAAAAAAAAGCTGCTAGCAGTGGAGAGGGGAAAATCCTATCTTGAAGAGTATTCACCGGAAACGTTCGCATCATTTTTCCTTCACGCCCGAAATGCACTTTATCCTTTCTGAGCCCTGGCGAGCCCTCTCGCATACAAATCATCCTAAATGATCGAAAAGCGTTGTAAATGGGAATGAGGAAGATAGGGATGAACAAAACTTCTCGCGGACCCCAGAAATAAAGACGTTTTTCGAAGTCATAAGGCGGCAGGGGGTTATACACGCAAATTCCCTCGTTATCCCCTCCGCACAGTGTGAAGAGTTGTGGAAATGCAAATTTGTTCAAGGCCCATCCTCTGAAGTGGGGATCGTTCAGAAACTTTACGCGGTGTAACGTTGTGATAATTGGGGGAGGTATAGTGCTTCCCGCTTTCTGTGTTGCGCTGTATGGCAATTGTGGTTATGAAAAGGATGGGGTGAGTAAACCGAATCCTTATATAGTCGGTAGTCGACATTAAATGTGTATTTTGAATTTAAAGTGTGGAGAAACTTTTCCCTGAAACTACACAGTGTAACTGTGATAATTGGAAAGGTATAAATGCATCGAGCTTTCGGTATTGCGTTATTCGAGCTTTGGGGTTTTATGACAGATGGGTTCAGTAAACCGAATTCTTATATAGTAGGTAGTCGGCATTAAATGCGTATTTTGAATTTCAACAATGGAGAAACTTTTCACTGAAATTACACAGTGTAACTGTGATAATTGAGAAGGTATAAGTGCTTCCAGCTTTCTGTGTTGCGTTATATGAGCTTTGTGGTTTTATAAAAGATTGGTTCAATAAACCGAATTCTTATATAGTAGGTAGTCGGCATTAAATGCGTATTTTTAATTTTAACAATCGAGAAACTTTTCACTGAAACTACACAGTGTAACTGTGATAATTCGAAAGTTATAAGTGCTTCGCGCTTTCTGCTTTGCGTTATATTGGCAGTGGAGTTATGAAAAAGATTAGTTCATTAAGGTTTTTCATTATATATTTGGCAGTTTACGTTAAATGTGTATTTTGAATTTGAACAGTGAAGTAACATTTATGCTTCTTTTTTCTTTATATCCAAACCTTAGAGTTTTCGAGCTATTGTAGCATAGTAATAACAACCCCTATACCTTTTGAGTTTAGAACAGTTCATATCCATTAGCGTGAAGAATTTTTTGTGTCACATTGTTGTGTATTGGATGTTAAAATATTGTAGTTGTGTTTCTGATCTCTCAGTATCTAACCATTCATGTGTTTAGTGTTATCTGCTAATTTTAATAATTAGTAATTTTATAATATCTGTAAATGTCTTAATTTGCAGCAATGAGTCTATTTGAAAAATTGAAACTGGTTATGACCTTTTCTGCAGATAAAAGAATGTGTGTGTATTTTCTTTTAATTTCTCTTATTTTTGTATTACTTCTTTTAAATAAATAAATGCTAACATACTTCTACTGCCTCAATGCATTGGATTGAATCTGCTGTTGCTTTCATATTGATTTCCATCATCTTTTTCACACTCTTTGTAAATATATGCCAAGAACAAAGAATATATTATAATGTTTAGAAGCATCGTGACATCCGGCTTTAGCAGGGAAGGGGTATTCTGAAGCTGGGAACTTTCTGAAATATTTACTGATTCAGTTGAAGGTCTATTAAGACAGATCGAACAAGAAACTTCCCTATGTGACAATTGTGGAGACCATTTATCATAGATACTAAAGACGGACATCAACTAAAACTGATGATCAATATCATCTCACTGGCTATAGCTGGTCAACTATCAAAATGAGTAGTACGGCAACCAAAAAGGTCTTTACCACTATAGTAAACTGAACCCTTTTTCGCACAGGACACTTGGAGACGGTATCTATACTGACCCAAAAAATGACCTCAGTTTGCATTAAAATATGTTGAGAATGATAATATTGGTCGGTCGTTTGGTTTCAACGAAACCTCCATCTATATACACCACGAAGGTGGCGTACGGGAGAATAAGGTTTCATTCTCTTATACTTTCTTTATGCTGTTTGGCGACAAGCTGATAGCAATCGATATATAAAGTAGATTGGCGATATTAAACTCTCGTCTTTTTTTTGTGAGATTGATGAACTACTACCATGCCATGGCGACATGTATGTATATTTTGATTTCTACCAGAGTCGGGAAAGACTCGATCTTAATAAATTATTACAGTTTTCTACTTTGAACGCTTTAAATTATTTCACTTTGCAACAAAATATTGATATCGGATTCCCCTGAATCGCACAATAAATAACTTACTACGTTTTATCACCTTATTCAGAGAAGATGAATGGTAATATATCAAGTCAAGAAATATCAAAAAACAATCACCCAGACACAATCCCAGACATATTCGTCTTATCAAAATAATATTCAGTAGAATGCTCTTACATCAGACCTTTTGTCCGCTGTTACTTCAACAGGATTCCTTCAATCAGATTCATACTATTGACTGCATAGTACATATCATTGTTTTACAAGTGAAACACTCAAAGCAAAATTTTCAAACTATGAGTGTTTTGGCTATGATAGACCAGAATGTGGTGTGATATTTAGACTAAAGTCCAAAAAGTAATTTTTTCTTTTCATGGAGGACAGGTTTCTTAAAAACAAACAAAGCGAGTTTAGCTTAGCTGGTAGAATTTTTCACCTTTGTTTTCTCAGAACAATGTCTTCGACTTAGTTTATTTTTCTTATCAGCAGACGATATATCGTGTAAACGATAGCATCTATCAATCATATGACATTATTAACTGTTAAAATTGATTTGAAGAACATGACCTGGTGTACGCACGTTAATACCTTAAGCTATACCTTTTTTACACCTGATATCTTAACTCTACTGAAACTCTGAGATCACCTCAATCCTTGCAACAGATGTATGAAACCAGAAGATAGTATTCAAACACATACATCATTTTTGTGTCAATCGGTTACAGTACAAAGGGCGATAAACAGTGTAGTACTAGCGCGTCCGGAAAGTAAGTTCCGTTTTCTTTCTTCTATTATAAAAAAAAATATCACTCTATTTAAAGTTTATTCGCTTTGTGATTGGTAATAGCGAGTCATGTGATAGCGAGCCTTGTGGTTTAACGGGCTAATGAATTTGAAGCACGCGCTGACTATAAACACAGTTATATTTTTTAATTAATTCATTCGTAAAATTTGAGAGCACGCGCTAGAGAGTTCGCAATGTTTACAGAAGAACCGGCAAATTTGGTCGCCGTTTCCATAACAACAGTCAAATATAAAAATATTAAGAAGTACTATTACAACAAACAACATGGATTAGCTAAAACATTTAAAATTATGATGATATTTCCTCTGAATTTTAACAATATGTTGTATAAAACATTTCCTTTTTTACGTGTAAAATGAGACTTTCTTGAAATTTTTTAAAACATTTTTTTTATTTACACTATATTTCCGTGCATGAGCCGAGAATTTTTGGAACGTTTTCTAAAGCTAAAGTACTGGAGTCGGCTTATATACGGATCCGTTAATCTCGCAAAAAAAAGTAGGTAATTTTCCGTTACTCGGGCGTATGCGATAAATATCGCAATGGGAAGGGAAAGGTAGGAAACCTTCAATTAACGTCGTATACTAGAGGTCCGGGATCAATCTAACAGCGATCCATATGGGGATGGATTGTGAAGCAATCACCTCCCCCTCATTGTTGAAAAGTACAGTTCGCAAATCGAACTAAATATTATTGCGTAGAAATCATCGGGGGTTGACAAGCGATAGCGATCAGGAAACAAAGCCCCCAAGTGTAAAACAAAAATTGTTTTCCAAGTCAGTTTTATGTTTACATGAAAGTTCATTTCTTGATCGATTTTTCAACATAGTTTCCACCAACATTTGTCGTAGCGTGTGACAAACTTACCCTACCTTCCTCAGAGAAAGTTCTTGTCAGTGATGACAGCCGGTGGCTTCATGGCGTTTCTTGTGCCGTAGTTGCTTTTAAAACGCTATCTCCAAGGTCATGTGTTGTGTGCACACACACGCTTCATGTGCAGGAACAAATGATAGTCAGACGGTGGCAGGTCTGGGCTGTAGGGGGATGATCGAACTGCTGCAAACCGAATTCCTCAATTTGAAGCATTCCCCACCTTTTGTTTTGAATTGCGCGCCTAAGTTCTTTCAAAGTCTCAAAGTATCGAGCAACGTTGACGGTTTCACCTCTAAATTCAATAGGAAGAACACCTTTCATATCCCAAAACATAATACACATGATTTTTTGGGCTGACATTGATGTTTTAAATTTGTGCTTTTTGGGAGATCCTGATTGTTTCCTGAGTGTAACTGCTGTTTCGTGCAAGCAGTTCTTTAAATTCGAGGAAATTCATCAGAAAGTATTGACTTTGTAAAGCGTCTGATCCCTTGAATTTTTTCATCAACTTTCCTTACCAAATCTTCATTATCAACAGAAGACAGCCCACTCCTTGCTTCGTAATGTACATTTGTTCGTCCTTCATTGAATTTTCTTACCAACTTTCTCACCATACTATAGCTCCTTCTACTTTCACCATAAATCTCAGTAATTTCAGCAGGATTCACGTTCTTTGCATTCAAGAAACGATTTACATACCTAATCTCACATTCGACGTGTTTTTCAACTGTCTTAAACATTTCTAGTGAGCACAACAAACTGAAAGTACAACACAAACCGACCGTAATGGCGTAAGTTGAAAGGCAATGGACAAGGAAGATTATTGCCCATATTCGGAGCGCTGTCATCAGCGCTGTGGCGGCGAAAAAACGAAACCGAACTTGCTTTCCGAACGTGTCTCGTTTAAACTACGTGGCGTAGATATAACGATCATAACAACGAAACAAGCATAAAAAGAGTAAAGCCCCATTTTTCCTATAATAGGTAACTTAAATAACATTTCAAATGTTATGAAATAGCACTCAAGATTCCTACATAAAGAGATGCCGGAACCATTATACCTGGGCCTGAAAATGTGAAACATTTTTTAACTGAATGCCTCCTTAATCTGTTTCATTAATTTAAAAATGTATAAATATTTTCATTGAATTTAGAATAAGATTATGCAAGTGTACACGGTAAAGAAGAAAAGTGTGCATTTGTGCAAGTTAAATATCGGTATTTGAAATGTATGTTTTTAGTTTAATGATGCGCTTCGTCATTTGGTTTTCGTCCACATGACGTAAATAAGTCGTAGAACCACATTGTTCAAAATTAAAACTAATATATCACTCTTATTTAGAACGTAATAATCGTTTCCATTTTTATACTTGAAATATTCTTATTTCATTTAAACAACTCCTGATTTCAGATGTTCTTGGCTCTGCTCGTTTCTAAATGTTATCAGAATATTAATAGTGGCTCTTTACCCGGTGATTTATCAAATTTTCTATCTGTCTGGATCGAATAAAAGATATTACAAGTCATAAGTCTCAATAAAATATGATTTTAATCACTTAAGTGTTTCCTCCTTCATTTTCTGTTCCATTTACGATCTTTTCACTAACTTAATTGAATTTTTAAGAGACGACGAAGATTAAAAAAGACATAAACATAATTATTTTAAATACCTATCATTAAATTATAGAGCCTTCAATGGATAGTACTCTGAAAGTCTGAAAGTTGTGTTTTGTCATTTCGGCAGATTTATTTGCTTTAAAGAGAGTTTTCGAATGTTTTTAAGTTATAAAATGTAAAAATGCAATTTTTTTTATTTAATTAAGTTAAAGTTTTTCCATTGTGTTATTTTAGTCCAATCGTAATTTACTTCTCCATTTATTCAAGAAAATTCTTGAATAAATTGAAATAACAATGACGTTTGGTGTATCTTTGTTTACAGTCGATTTACATATTTTGCGATGAAATACGGAAATCTTATTTAATATCAGAACAATTTTTATCAATTAAGTGGTATCTAAATGTATAATTTACTTGTTTTACGAGACCTGTTAATTATTTCAGTTAGATAACTAGAGCATATAAAAGTTTAAAGTAGTACTAAATGTGATTAAAACCCAGAATTCGTGAATTCATAGGTTGGATCAGAAATTCTAAAGATATAAGCTGTCTTATTAGTACAAATATCTAGATGAGAGTCTCTCCCTACAGACGAATATCCCAATCTCTCCAATAATCTCCTCCTTCGTAGTTAATGCACGGAAACTTGTGTGACATGGTTTTAAGTCCAGTCTAATGTGCTAATCCAACTAAATACATCATATCCAACCCTAGTTATCGATAGAAAATAAATATTTCAGGCCTTGGGATTGTATTATTCAAGTCAGAGAGAGCATTTTGATTTCAGGCTCAGCTTAGCATCTTCCAAGAAAACTGCTAAAAATAATGAAAATATATATTTTATAAGTTAGAGATTATTCAATTTATCTGTCTCGGAAGAACTATTAGTCATAGTGCATAATACTAGAAGGCCATTTTCGTTTAAATTCAATTTTCGTAAGCATGAATAGCTACGTGTTCGGAGAGTGTAATCTCGATCCAAAATAGGTTTGATTGTAAGGGATTATATTATTCAATTCGGTATATTTTTATTTTTGGCTTAGATTAACACATCTCTCTCCCAGAAAAATTTTAAAAGTGGTTCTTTTACTAGTTAGAGATATTGTTATATTAGGGTCTAAGATCATTAGTCATAGTTTGATGTGAGAGGAATTTTCGGTAGAAGCCAACAAACCAGACGCTATGGAAATTTTAAATTATGCTGTATAAAAGCTCTTTTATACTTATCGGTGTCACCATAAACTATAGTTTCTCGCCATTTTGGCAAAGATTGACGTGGATTCTAATTAGTCTTGATCGATAAATTATTTTATGTTAATTCGGAAAGTATAATTTGAAGTTTTTATTGGCAGTACTGAAATCGTATTAAAAAACAAGCCAAGTGGCATCCCGTTCAGACTATATACAGGAAACACGTATCACGACAGGAACACTACCGCCACCTGGATTCAGCTTGACAGAACATGCCTCTTATGCTAGTCGTCATAATTCAATTTTCCAAAGTACGAATACCTACACGCTTGGAAGACAACAGAAACTTTTAAGAGATAAAATAAAATAATATTAGCTATAGTTTTAATTTTTAATTTCATATGTCTGGATTTTGTTTTATTTTTCCGGTCCCTAGATAGTTTGAAATATTAGATTCGCTGCTTCAAGATATTTATTACTACAGTACTCTTTTATCGAACAAAATTATTAGTCAATTACTCAAATGATTCCATAAAATAAATTATTAAACTGTCCATACGAACATATACGTACACATACGGACATGTACTAATGGACAGTACATGTACATTTGCTGCATGAAATGATTTATTAAAGTTTATTCAATACAAACGTCTCAAATGAGTAGTCGATGAATTGCAGACTCGAATGATTTTCCTGGAAGTTTTGCATAATCAATTAGACTTTGAAAATAAGTCAAAACATTCTCCTAAGGACATGCTTATTTCTTTACTAACGGATATCATAATGTATGTAAAAACTTATTAACTTTAAAGCATCTATATCAATTTATTTCTTTTTTTAATCCATTACGCGTCCCATCCAATCATGTAGTTCCTATACCTGAGAAAATCTGGACCTCCAATTGCTTTCTCCTACATAATATTCTGATATTTTAATGGATTCGTGAAGAGGAGGATTTATACTACTCCTCTGAGAAAAGAGCTATTTCTAATCTTATTGATCGAATGATTTTTCAAAAGCTTCAAATAATAATTCCATGTTGAATCCCTCTGCTTGGAAAATTGATTCATATCAGTCGACATATTTTGTTGTCTTTGGAGGATTTCAAATAAGAGAAAGATATTGGGTTCCTTTGTTTCTCTGAACGAAAATGCTTCCGCTTTAAAATTAAATTACAAATTTCTAGGACTTGCTATGAAATTTCTAAGCACTTTCTTTCAGATATTTTCATTTTCGAGACGGTTTCAATAAGACATGGATTTATTCTTTTCTACAATTTAAGTGTACTCATGAGCTCTTATTTTTGGCTTCGTTCCAAATTTTCGGATTGCCTTATAAAGATGAATTATATTGCGTTTTCCCTAAGCCGTTTCGCTCTTAGTTAAAATTATTTCTTATTGTGTCTGATTATAGTTGATGACACTCTCATTTTGTGCTCTTCCATTTCAATAATTTCGTATCGAGAACAACACTGCGATGGTTATTAGGTAGTCATTTAATTAATATTCTTGAGCAGTTTGACATAAATATCAACTCTTAGTCACAGCTCAATGAAATATTGCAGGTTGTGTTAGACAAATGAATAAGATAATTATTTTAGTTCTTATTCAATTACATAATCGAAAAGGGCATGGTGGTTTACCTTCGCGTCGAAAATTGTCCTGCATTGGCCAGCCTCTAGTGTGAAATCCTGTTTCAAATTGTCCCCTTTCTGCGAAAAAAGATCATTTGTCTTTTCTACTAAGATCTTTATACTTACAATAGAGCACTTTTGTATTAACCAGGCAGCATCTTGTCATTATCAAAACTGACTATACCTAGATAGATGACGAGATGATATATCTCGTCAAAATTTTTGGAGGGTTGGATAAACTGTCTCAGTGTCCCATTAGATTATCTGAATAAATTTCTGTTTTCTACATCGAACTAAGGTTTGAGAAGCGTGCGTTTGATGAGAAAACCTTTTTATTAGACAGATACAACACATATACATTGATTTTAAATAGTTATAATAGAGCAAACAGTTTCAATGTTTAAGCATGTTGTCACCTTGGATCTTCGCAGTGTGTACTAGATGTGTAAACAAGATGGATAAACGAACAGAATAATTGACTGTGGAATCGGGGACTTGCTGACTTTGGTCAGATAATTTTTGTGAAGCTGAAGGTTAAACCTAGATGGAGTCTGGCAGGGTAATTGTAATATCTCTGGCTAAAGGGAATGCCTTTTTTTACTACCAGTTTAGAGTTTCTTGATCATCATTCTATTAATATGTTAACATGCTTCAACACAAAAAAAAAACTCTTCTTTAGCACGTTCAAGACTAAATAACCTCATCAATGGTTTTACAGAATCCTGGGAAAGATAACATTGGTCATGAAGATAAGAACTGGTTATAAGTGTGGCGCGTAAAGACAATTGCAGGCTGCAGAACGGATGCATGCCGTTGCAGGGTTCCCACGGTCCTTGAAAAGTCCTTAAAAGTCCTTGAATTTTTTTTCACTAACTAGGGGCCCTTGAAAGTCCTTGAAAATTACAGAACTTGTTGAAAAGTCCTTGAAAGTACTTGATTTTTTAAAAACTTGTACATAGTTGTGTAATTTTGTCTTGCATTGGAACTTGTCCAGACTTGTTTTCCTCCACAGCAGGTGCGTCATTCTGAATGAAACCGGTGTTTTCCGCTTTGACACTATGTGATATACTAATAATACTATGTCTAGATCGTTCATTTTCCACAGTATTCTGTACGTCTACGCTGACACCTCTAGTATCCGTTAAGACGGCCGCCTTGTTATACCTGCCGCATCATGACGTATCTATAGCCCCTAGATAACTGCACCGCTTTCTTAGGAAACCTTAGCTTTTGCAGTCAGGACGTCATTGGAAACCTGGCACACATCCAAAGAAATGAAGCCAAATTCTCATTGCGCAAAAATATAAAAGTTGCAATTGAAAAATAAAATTTTTTAGAAAATCACATTTAAGATATCCTTCTGTTGTAAAATTTTCTGCATATTTCATATCCTTTGAAATTTTTACTCTATCTTTAACGATCGCAAAGATAGACTAGAGAATAAAAGAGCTCTAACACTAGTAAAAACTTTTGATTTCTTTTGTTCGTCAAACAAAATAAACCATGTCCGGTCTTTGTTGTAGGCAGTGGACGACAGCAAAATGGAGATTGTGTCATGTAGATCGAACCGTGTACAAGATTCCCATACTCATCTTCGTGCCACCAAAAGAATTTATCGTACGAAATTTTATCGCATGACCGAAATTGTTATGTGTGCAAGTAGCCCGATAGTTAGCATTGAGACAAGAAGCCCACTTTGCAACAAAAAAAATCACAGGTTCTGTGAGGAAAGAAAATCTAAATTATAACCAAAATTGTTGATAACCTTCCTTTTTTTTAATATCGGTAGTTTTAAAAAAATTGTCTTTTTTTTTATAATTTTCACATTTTTCTTTTTAACTGACAACTTTTGTGTATTCCTTGTTTTAGGTCGTTATAAAAAATTTTAGGTCCTTGAAAAATATTTTTTTGGTTTTGAAAAGTCCTTAAAAGTCCTTGAATTTTTTTTGGATAAAGGTGTGGGAACCATGCGTTGAACCTCTCAAAGGGTTAAACTGTAAATATAATGAGAATTTATGCTTCTATTTATACGCTCTTTTTTTTATGTACAGGAAGAAGTATTCATCAACAGTGATATGTTATAGTCTATTATTTTTAAATTAGGATCTAAAAATGACCCTTCTCACGTTTTCTTTCCCTTTCCTAAGCCACAGTACCACCTACTGTTCAAATGGAGAGATTACTTTTCCTACTTCACTTCAGTTTTGTGTTTGAATTATATTCTAACCCTCAACAAATGAATCTAATTCAAATAGAGAAGCAAGTTTGATTGGTCGATTGCTTAAATTGCTTCGATATTTCAGAGAATATGGTTGAGTGAGGGTACATGTAGATTGATTCGCTTGATTCATTGATTTAAATACAATCGAGTACAAGCAAGCACAGAGAACTGAAGATTGCCTACTTCATTAGTACGGCACCCTTGCGATAATAATGTTGTTTCTCTACAAAAATAAGTATCCAAATACGGAGAATACAAAGTATATTATCTACGAATGTAAGGAAATATACGTACTCAAGAATGGATATTAGATAAAACAAAAAATGTTCATAGATTTTAATTTAATGTACATAGATTGATGAACAATTTCTTACATCACTGATGGTTTACTTAGAATTTTATTTGTAATTTTTTAAGTTTGATTGGTATCTGCTCATGGCATGCATTGAAAATCTTCCAGTGCTGAAATCAGTTTTTTTTAGTAGAAAGATGGTTTTCACTCTCAAGCTTTTATCTTGCTTATCAGACTGGTGCAGATATACTGCGCATACAAAAACAAAATGTTCACAAGAAATGTTGTCCTTACATCACACACACACATAAATTACTTTAATAATATAGGGGCCAACTATATTATTAAAATAATGAGTAACTCAAACAAAATTTTTGGGAAACTTTGAAATATATTTGTCCGTTATAAGTACTGAGCATTATGAGTCAAAGCAACTAGCCCATCAGACGAATAGCCTTTAAAGGCAAAGTGTAAATATTACTATACAAATATTTCAAAAAAGTGTTGACAAAATCAAGAGTTATTCCAAGATAAGCTGAAATATCGTAGCCCATAGAATTTAAAAATCTAGTTACGACTAGATAAATACAAATATTTCAGCATTCATGCCTCATAAAAAAAACCTTAAGTGAAAAAATGTAGTGTACCTAAGAATATTTAAAAGCACTTCCCAACTCAACAAGTTGCGAACTTCAGTAAAAAGTCCGTAAAATATTTCTGAACTCAAAAAAGTGCAGCAACTCACAGAAGTCGCCCTTACCTCTAACAATCCTGAAGACGTCAGCTTTTTCCAATGAGGGTAACGGGAGCGTTTAAATTCGGTAAGAAATAGGTAGACTTCACTTTTGCTTGTTTTTATTGCTTTGAAGTCCTTAAAGAGTTTGGTATTTTTTCAAACACTCTCCTAGCTTGTCCGCAAAGTTTATTTTGAAAAAGAAGTTCGTCTTGGTTCCTTAGTCGTTCTTTATCTAAATCAACTCCTTTAACTGTCTCTTTTCTTTCCCAACTAAAAGCTTTATTTTGTATGTGAAAAGTAAAGCAATTTCGTTAAACACGGGAGTTTAAAACCAATTTAAGCAATTAGGAATTTATGTGTTTTTTCCGAATTCTGAGTGGAAAAGACAAATTTAAAAGAGGATTTTAAAGGCCTAACTTTATATTTTCTCAGCGAACACCAGTTTTGATATTATATTCAACTGATTATCTTTCAAATTAATTTTAATGCAAAATATTATAGTACTTTTTTTATTATGTCAATTCAACAAAAAAATCAAGGCGACAAAAATTAATGTTATCATTACAATATATAATGAACATGTGTATTAAAAGTTTACCTTTTTTTGCAATTTTCAGGTAACTAATACTTGGATTTATTCATGTTAGAAAGATTCGTTTCATCTCCTGTTGAAAACAAACATCCTGGAATGATTTATGGCAAAATAAAATATGCTTTTAACAAGTTTGACGCGAGTTTTAAATTTACATTTATTTTAAATTCTTTTAACGAAATATTATTCCCTTTTTACAAACCAATTCAATATCATAGCATAAGAAAATTTTATGCAAACTGTTTTAAGGAGACTGGAGGCCAAGTGGGACAATGTTTGTTATTTCACGTCAAGTTTTCCATTGGAAATTAAAAAGTAAAGTATTATTAAAAGGTTGCGCATAAATTATGAATGATGAAGCATTTTAAACATTACGAAATTTCCTATCCTTTAATAAACAAAAAAAAATGCTCTGTAAAATGAAGGAATGCAAAAATAATGCACAATGCTATTTAACAAAGTTGCGCGGATTTTGAAAAATAGGTTTTCTTTCCTTTTTCTTCATTTAATTCCATTTTATTGTGGATTGTTTTCCATGTTCAAACTTCACAAAGTATTCTTCATTTTACGGGAGTACCTTTTATTTGCTTATGCGTATTAGCTTTATGGTTCAAAAATTTCCTTTCACCTTTCTGCTGTGGGAATTTCTGAGACTGGAAATATGTTTGTCATTGAGATGTTTGCTCCATAACGTCACATGCTGCTGACGCTGAAAAACTTTCGGAACATTTTTTTTAGCCTCTGCTGTATGGATTTTGGTTTGGTGATATGCTATGAAATTGGAGACATGGATGGATAGGATTTACTTGCGAATCTGTTTCTCTTACTTTGAAGAGAAAGATGGGATGGTTGGTTAGGTTTCAAGGCGCAAGGGTCATATTTTGACGCGCTGTGCCAAGCGTAAGATAGACTACGTCAAGTAATGGACATACACACACATGAAGAGTTTTACTGACACAGTAGATAGAAATATACCAGTGAAATACCACAGTGAAAGGCGGTAATATGTCTATATTCCCGTTCTGAACTAGACCTCTAAGGTTATGGGTCACCGATTTCAAACAGGCCCATAAACAAACAAAGTAACAAACCACGTTATTTTTAGATTCTAACATGAGTATGAAGAAGCAAATTTATAATAGAATTTTATTACAATTTTTACTTTAACCAGATATATCTCTGCTATGCTGAAAACATGTGTTCAGTGGGTACGTAGTAATACAGTATGATATATGATAAAACACGATACACGTGATATTCTCAACGGAATAAAGTTTGAAAAAGATTGTGAAAATGTGTTTTATGCATTTTTTCAAATAAAAAAGGATTTGACAGCAAGCAAGTGCTCTATGCAATCCAATTTCTTACAGATTATTATTTTCTTGTTTCATCAGTTAAATAACTCATGTAATGCTTGAAATAAACATTTTGGGTGAGTTTCCAAAACTTTAATTTTCCAGTTCTTTAAACAATCTATTGTCGTCGTGAGACCAATCCTGAATTTAGAATACAATTTCATAACTGGGAGAGTTCGTAAATTCCAAAGCTTGTGCACTAGTACAGAATTTTTTTAATTTAACTCCTGATTTCCAAACTTCTGAATATTTCAAAACACATTTTCATCATAACGTTTATCTGAAAAAACCGCCAAATCCTCATAAATTTAATTATAAGGCTTGCATGTCGTCTCCCTCTAATGCATATAGATCCACTTTTTTTTGTTCTTGGGAAAAATCCCGAAGTCATCAAGGACATGGGAAAAAAGCGTTCAAATATTTATTCTCCACACAGTATACAAGAACCCTTATCTTTTTCCGATCGAGACCTATCTATTCGAACCTTCTCGTAATCCATCGCAAAGATTCTGCCGTAATCATCCAGACCTTACGAAGAATGTAACCTGATTAGTGATCGACCAGGTGACAATTCCCGAAGATTACGATCACTAGACCAAGTTTTGCCTCAATAGAAGGGGTGTTTGCGTCTTAGGGTCCAAACAGAAACCTCATTTCCCCTAATCGTGTCGCATCTCGAGACAATTGCTTTCAGAGACACGTTAACGTCGCAAAGATACGACGTTGTTCTGCTAACTGAAAACTCAACACTTCGCGGGGACATAAACGAGTAGACGCTTTTTGGTTATAAGATAATACATGGGATTAGTTGTGATGATGAGACATGAAGAAAGAAACTCTGTACTGATGGAAATTTTTAAGGAGGAAAGTTTCTTCGTGTTCCTTATGATGAAGTGCTGTTTTTCTCACATAGTTGTAACAGTCAAAGTATTTTCTTTAAGGCTCGTAAATTTCTATGTACACCTTAAGACATTGTATAAACGAAGAGGAAAAAGTTTAGTAGTAGACACTTTAATAAGGTTTGGTAAATATGCGTTATAGACAGAAAAAATATACACTCTGAAAAAATGTCTAAAATATCTATCTGAAGATGATAAATTTTTAAGACAAGTTTTCGTCAGAGCGATTTTAATAAGGATAGTTTCTAGAGACTTGGTAATGAAAGGCTTCTCTCTCTCTCAAGGAGGATTATACTCACCAGTAATAATGATAGAGAACTATTTTTCCCAAGTTGGTATATTTACATAAGAAATTGTTTTTCTTAAATACACATTTTATTAAGCTAGAGAGTCATTTCAAACAGCGAATTCTTTAGTATGCGTGCTTTGTATGAGTTCTGATGGAAAAATATCCAGCCTTTGTTAATATAATGTAAGCGATTGGAGTGGTGTTGCTTGGTATACAAGGAGAGACACATAAGTGAAAAGTCACGAACCCATTGTACTAATCCGTTGCGTAGTAGACTCCAATAACTAACCGTATGTTCTGTGAGATAGTCTAATTCGCAATGACCTAGCTAGTAGAGCAGTGAATTCGCATCAAATTTTGCTTTGAACTTGAAATTTTGCTAGCAGAAAGTATTCAGATGATTAAGAAGTCTTTTCCCAATGGAAGACGACATGTGCATCCCACCTTCAGAAGGCTCAACAAAGTCGTAGCAACGTCAAGACCATGCTGAATATATTTTTAATATGAAGATATTGTCAATCATGAGTACTTTCCTTCAGGCCTAACAATTAATAAGAAATATTACCTTGGTGTTCTTTACCGACTTAGATATACAGTACGAAGAAAATGGTTGCATCGGTGGGCAATTGTTGAGTGACAGATTCATCACTACAGCGCACACACCTATTCACCTCGAGCAAGGTTTTTGGCAAAGCATCAAATCCCTCAGGTGTCTCAGCCCTTATAGGCCAGATTTTGCCCCTATGACTTCTGACTTTTCCCAAAGCTATATTCTTTTGTGAAAGGGGAGAGATTTCAGACTTTGGATGCGATTCAAGAGAACGCAACGAAGGAGTTGATGGTGATTCCAACAATGGGCTTTGTAGAGTGGTTTGAAAGTAGAAAATACTCTGGGAGAAGTGTTTAAGGTCCCAAGGTACCTACTTGGAAGGAAACTAGCACAAAAAGTGCTAGATACAATGTATCTTGTTTCATATTACATGGCTGGACACTTTCTGGACAGAATTCGCTGATGGGAACTGTTGTGAAGTTCGATTTCGAGATTGTCGAAAGAGGGGGTGGGTGGAGTTCGATTGCTTGATAAATCAGACAATAATTCGGACAGAATAGAACAACAAAAATCAAATGTTCAACGGTCGGCGTATTATAAATTCAGTTTACAGTTGACTTCAGTTTGCACTTGGTGGTCTTCGTAATATTCGTGTGATCTGCATCCCTGATGTTAAATTAAAGAATAAAGTGTTTCTGTTTATCACACACAAATGAGTATTCAATTCAAGACAACATAACATGAATACATTCTCAAAATAATTGTAATGCATTCGTAAGTGTTAAAGTTTCAAGTAAAATGAGATTTGAATTTTTAAACGACTTTTTTAAGAAATAGTAATGAAGTCTTTTTAAAGATGTGGTCCCAATACAAGCCAACAATACAAACTGAGTCGACTATACAATAGCTAAATCCAGTTTAATAATATCCCTAGTGATTTAGTTTCAATCTTGTTGTTTTTATACTCGTTTTTTTAACCAAGGTTAATCAGTCATAACTATCTATCCTTATGATTTTAAATTGTTTTCATTGACGTTAATTTTCAATAAACGTTGTTGAATCTAATATGATTATATTTCTTTCAAAAGGTTCAACATGAGCTAGATTGTAACTTTCAAGAAATTGAGTCCCTGCAGATTTGTGTACAATTTCTGTGCTAATAATGAATTAGTTTGATACAACTGTTCGATTAAAATGTATTGTCCTATATTTATATTCACAATAAAAACATCACATTTAATAATCTATTAAAATGAATAAAAATAGAATTATTTACTATTTAAATAAAGTAAAGTTGTTCAATGTTTTTAATTAAATTTTTTATTACCTTAAAGTATTCTTTATAGATGTACATTGTTCAAAGTAACTTATCTAGTAAATTTTAAGTGTGAGGTTTAGAAAGCACCCACATATTCTGTTTACAGCGTCAATCGAAAATCCTTTTCCAATAAGTATATTTTCGAGGAGTTACAAACATTTTATAGACTCATTTAAAAAACCAATTATTTTAAGGAAAATAAGCTCAAAATGCTTTTTTTTTTTTTTGTATTGTGTGATTTAGTACATAATATATTCGTTTGTAAATGAATACATATTTTTAGTCAGATGTATTTTTTCTTAAAACCAGTGACGATTTTGTTTCAAAAAACATCACTGGCGGATCAAGTCAAGTGATGGGCCCCAAGCGGTAAAATAATTTTCGGGGCCCTCAATCCCAAGTTAGAAAAAAGAGTTTCAAGAAACTCTCATTAAATTATTAACAAAAAAGAAAATAATCCAAATTTTCATACCACATCCCATTAAATAAATTTATTTTAAAAAAAACTTTATTTCTTGCAAATTCGTGAATTATTTTGGAAGTGTCAATTCGGTTTACGATTCCTTGCTCTATATACAGAATGGCCAGATTAATTGGTCTTTTTTCTCCCATAGAACTCCTTAAATAATTTTTTTACACGTTTTAAAACAGGAAACAACCTTTCTCCTGTTGCATTAGATAAGGGAATTGTTAAAAAAAAATTCAATAATGTTTCAGAATTCTTAAATGGTGCACGACATTTCTTTGCCGGCTCTATAGATGAACGGTGTGGATTTTATGGTGTCCGCGTTTTCTTTAAGAAATATTAAAAAATGGTCAAATTCGTCTTCAAAAGTACAAACACCAATGTCATTTTTGTAAATATCCTTCAACTTTTTTATCGTGTTCTTTTTTTTTTCTACTGATAAATCCCAATAAAAAAAATATTCTACAAGGCTATACAACAATTTCATACGTCTGAGTTCTTTGAGATAATTCTGCCTTTGTGTTATCATATATGACATAAAAGGAATTAATTGGCTATAAAATTTTCTCGTATTGTAAATTCATGTCCGACTCCTTTGTTTTCATTAAAACATTTTTTCTCAATTGTTGTCTGTGAGTTTGTCCATCTTTTACATTAAATGACAGGTCTGATAAATCAGTTGCCTCTTTTTCAACTTCTCTGAAATTATTGATAAAATTTTCTAATGACTTCAGGATAGATCCTTTCAATTGTTCGCATTCCACTGATTTCAGCGATTTACTAGTAGCATTTATTCTTTGTAAAATAGTATTCAAAATAACTGTCATTAGCGCGGTTTCGTATTTGTCCATTTTCCTCAGTAGTGAAGTCGCCTCCAATATGGTAACTTTGTTTCTTCGGAATTACAAATTCCAGTTAAAGCCTCATTTATATGGGTGAAACCAAGTTTTATAGTTAATACAGCAACTGCTTTTGCTGATCATCTTGTATTAGAAACTCCTTTCACTGCACTTAAAGATACAGATTGTAAAGACACACACACGCTGTTACAACTTTTCTCGAACCTTAATAAAAAGACATTTTAAGACCTCAGGGCCCCTTCGGTATTTCGGGGCCCTACGCGGCCGCTTAGTCCGCTTACCGCTTAATCCGCCACTGAAACACATGTGTATCCAACAAGAAAAATGTTCCATATTGAGTGCATTAAAACATTATCAAAATTAGTGCTTTTATTAAATGCAAATTAACTTATTTGTATTTTCTGACCTAAGCTCGGGAAATTGAAATTTGCTGCAATGGTGTATCTAATGAACATTGCAAGAATCCGTACAATAGTTTTCCTTTTTTTAAAAAGCCATTCCTCTTTTCTTGATAATCTTTAAAAATCGAGTGTTCTATATTACATGCCTTTAACCTGAGCATTTGTAAAAAAAATTTATTTAGTATAAATAGATATTTAAACTAATAATTTCATCATTAAATATACAATGGTTGCAGTCTTCCATGGAAATGTTCTTCGAAGTCCTAAAACGTTTTATGGGTACTTATAAATTTTGTTTTATTATATTTATAGAGATTCAAATATTTTCATGAAAAGTTGAGAATCAAAAGACAGTTTCAAATACAAATGAAAAGCCTGAAACTAATATTATAATTTAAATATATTTTAAGGAATAATTCATTTCTTAAAATCCATGAATATGTTATGAAACTTTTTTTTAACATTTTAAATATATTTAACATATTTAAAATCTTATATGCACACAGTTGCGTTGCCAGTTATCTCAATTTAGATATAAATTAGAATAGACATAAAAATCTACTTAATATTTATTATCTTACCTAATAGATAAAATATACATCAAATCTTAAAAAATAAATTATAAACAGGGAAATTAGAACTAATAGTGAATTCTCTTTGAGAATTGAGAATTCTCTTTGAATAATTGATGACTTTATGAATAATTGATTAATATCGCTATTTTTACAATCAAAAGCAATTTACCGTAGATATTTCTGAAATTTTCTTTGAAAGTATGTACATTCGTAGAAAACTCATAAATAAATACTTACTGTTTGTGTTTAAATCTAAAAGGAATGAAATGCTTTAATGTAACATTCTTTAGGAATGGAAACTATTGACTCTGGTTCAATTCCTGTAATTAACCCTGGATGTATAGGATATCCCCACCCTTACCATGCGACCGAAAGGCTACAATTTGGGTGGGTAGAAACAGCGCGTGGGAAAAGAGGGACTAAAACTGTTTTTATTCAGAGGGACTCGGCAATTAAAAATGTTTATAATGTCTATTTTTGTTTTGTTTTTTAAATTATACTTGAAAAATATTTCTGCACGTTTTAATGATCCTGTGATAATTTTCAGGTACTATTTTTACGATTTTATTAACTCGGAAATTCTAGATTTTTCTCACTCTCACCACTCCCCCCCCCATAACTCACTAAAGCTGTTAGATACCAAAATTCATCAACAAAACCTTTTGGGGTCATGTTTTTTAAATCACATCCTATATGTGTGAAAATTCAATTATTGAGGTTGTTTTTCGACACATTCTGGACTTATATCAAAGACTGGCCAAATTTGATGTATTGGAAAAATGCCTTCAATGTAAAATCCACAAAGGAAACGAGTCTCCTCATGCTAATAGTTGGATCAAGTTTCCAAAAGACATAATTGTATTTCCAAGAAAGTAATTTTATGTTTAGTTTTGGAGTGCCCAAAACAATTCAGAACAACAAAGCATTTTAAGAAAGAACAATGCAAATGTGAATCCAAACTGTGTGCATAGTTGGTTGGAATAAAAAAGGCTCTGCGTTTTGGTTATATCTCTTTAAAAAGGTAATAAACACACATATAAACTATAGTAATTTGAGGGAAAATACCATTTTTTTTTTTTTTTTTTTTTTTGCCTTTTTTAAACGATTTGTACGAATATAAAATGTTTAAATTGTTTGTTTTTTTGCTTCGATTTTTATGTATCATGTCATGATTATGACTTGTTGAAGAAGTCACTCCGAAGAGTGCCAGCACAATGAGTAATAGTCTATTGTACTGAGACCCCTACTGATCCACTAAAGACCGATTGCCGAAATAAATTTCAGCAAGTACCTGATTGGAAGCCATGCCTTGATTAAAATGCTAAAGATTTTTACAATTGATTCAAATTACCTGAAATTTTTAAGAGACGTTTACAATGATCAGAGTAATGAACGTTTTTAGTAAAAATGAATATAAACTTTTTTT
This sequence comes from Metellina segmentata, assembly GCA_947359465.1. Taxonomy (NCBI): domain Eukaryota; kingdom Metazoa; phylum Arthropoda; class Arachnida; order Araneae; family Tetragnathidae; genus Metellina; species Metellina segmentata. Next base: position 66,680,408 of record OX375874.1, on the reverse strand, counting down.
ATTAAAATTAAATTTGAAAAGGCTAAATTGTCATGTTTTTGTGTCTGTGATTTTTTACCTTTTTTAAATTTTAATTCAATAAATAGCTGAGATATCCGAAATTCCATCCTTAAACGTCATCAAAAGGGTTTCATTTGTATGATAAAAATATCAATTCCAAATTAAAAGAGTAACATTTTAAAATGTGTTTAAAAAAATTCCAAAAATGTTTACTTTTCTCAAAACTGGGAGGTATAGATACTTTCAGAGAGTAATTTAAAAAATTTTTCTTCCGAACAACTTTTATTTAGACTCAAAAAGATAAATTGACTCCTACAATATTATGAAACAACTAATATTTGTGGAATTAGCTCTTTGGATGCCAAATCCACTTAACTGTGATGTCCTCGTCTACTGCCGAAATAAACGTACTGTCCTCAAAGCTCTCCTTGTTCTTTTTTATTTAATTTGATGCCAGTCATCCAAACTCACCAAAAATAATAAAACAGTATATTTCTATCTTCTGTTTCATTAAAACATTCCTTGGGTGTAATCCCATTATTTTACTCTGCTGTTTTTTGTTTGACACGGATTGGCCGAATATGGAATTTAGGTTATAAGACACAACACCAACCTTAAGCGTAGTTTGCATTTGAAATTGAAAACGTCCCATCTAGAAAATTCAGAATGCTGTAACTACTCATTTTGAGATTACCTCATATTTTTAATTTTTAGGAAAAATAAATGTTACATTTTTTTTTAGTAAAATAGTTATGTTGAACTGTTGGAAATCGAATGTTTTCTCTGGTGTAAGTGTACACGTGGCATATGGGTTGATTCAGAGAGTAAAAATATATAATAATGTGAAAGTATTTTGTCCACACAGGTTTGGGAATTGGTTAACACTCTAAGAGTCGATAAATTTCCAAATAAAGTAGTGCTCGTTTTACCCCACAGTACGCATAATGACTAGATAACCATATTAACCTGGGAGCAGGTGAGCGAAAAAAAGCAACATGAGTAGGCGCGCATGGTTTCTGATACCCGAACTTTTTCATCGCTCCTTACAATCATAAATGGTGTGCAAAATAATTTTTATAACTAAACTAAAGCAGAAAATACATCTAATAACATTTTTAATTCCGCTTGTTGCCCAAAGATCAGTAATGATCACATGAGACGATTTGTGAACACAAATATATAAAAGTCTTATAAACGTTTTCATTTCAGCTCTTGCAGACTTCGCATCTCGTTCTCGTGAAAAACGATCTGAAATCGATGCAATGTAAATGTGTAGTGCAGTTCACTAAATATTTCACCATTTCATCAGAAGTTTCCAAGATTCTAGCGGTGTACTAACATCTCTTGAAATAGCTGTGTTTCCAGGAAGTTTCATCATTATATTTTTTTCAGAAACTCGTACATTAGTTCGAAATTTCTCTTTTCTCCATGTCGTTATTTTATATCGTCTAACATAAAAATCATTTTCATTTGACGAATCTATATCTACTTCAATCTCTTCACCGTCTGTTGATGAATCATGATTACTATTATATTCATCATCATCAAATTCTTCTTCGTCATCAAATATTCTTCATTCGACGAAACTATATATATATATATATATACAAACGCTTCATTTCTTCGTTGTACATGAGAATACGTACCATATTTGCAAGGCGTCTGGGTGCCGTGAAAGAAAAAATCTGAGAGGCAAGAATGGGCGCGCTGGGTATAATATTTCCGAAACACAAAATACCGGAATTTCTATTTTTAGAATTCGCTTGCTGACCTGGCCCGTCCAAGGTCATGACCCTACATTCAGCTACACTGACGGCCATATTCACAAGTCTCGAGTTAACTCGAGGATCAGTTGATCCGCGAGTAAGAGTTAACTCGAGGATTAGCAAGAACGGTATTCTCAAACAGCGTGTTAAGTGATCCGGGGATTAAAATGAGACGCTCGCTGTGATTGGCTACCTCACGATCACGTGGTATTGTTTACATTGGTTACGACGCCCGAATCTGCATTCATACTGATCAAGCACGTACTTCGCCGTAGAATTGATTCCAAATTGTGAATAAATAGTACTCGTACAGCATTTTAATAAGGGTTTGGGAAAAGAAATGCAACAGTTTCATTTCCAATTGGATTTTTATGGAAACCTAATTTTTGCAAGAAAGAATTGTACACAATGTCTTGACAGATGTATGTAATCCGATTATCTTTGTACTTGTCAGTATGGTGTGTGTTGGTGGTGTGAAAAGTGACTTACATTGTCAATTTTTTTCATTCGTAGTAAATCAACAGAATAATTTTTATTCTACGACGAATTTGTATCTGCCATGGTCGTTTTCTACCGTTCGCTCTCTCCGGCTTAGAGGACAGAGGTGGCGCCATCTATCTTTTCGCTAAGCTGCTTGATTCAGATTGCACAGCTACCTTTATTTTCATTTTTCTTTTGAATTTCAATAAAAATATATTTAAATTTTTCCATTTAAGCAACATTATGATGAGGAGATTAGCTGCTATGTAGTAGGTGCTCGGTAATGACAGATCCATTTCAGTCGTCGCAAGAATTCTGTAATTGAGAATAGAATGAAATGTGTCATCCATTTTGTTTTTCCAAAAAGATGGTACTGCGCATGCGTTAAATGTAACTCGCGAGTTAACTCGCCGATTTCGGAGGATCAAAATGTAACACCGAAACGGCAGTTTAAACCACGGATCAGGACTTGTGAATACGGTTTTTTCGATAACTCGCGGATTATCGTTGATCCTCGAGTTAACTCGGACTTGCGAATACGGCCGTGAGACTCGTCCACTTTTAAATGAGGGGTCGGGAAATAGACAGAACAAAAGATTGGCGTGGGTATGTCACACCCTACGCCGCGCCCGTTCCCTGGTTAATTGAATGAAAGAATCTGACCAAAGCTTCTATTGGTAAAGGAAGTCGAAACTTGCTTAGAAGTTATGCGGAGAGGATTACAAGTTACATAACGTGTTTATCCGTGTGTACTCCCTCAAAAGGGGCTGCTGTATTCCAGTATATATATATATATAATTTTTTTTTAATTTAAATTTTTTTTTTTTTTTTTTTTTTTTTAAGTTTGAATTTCGATCTAACGAAATACTGTCGTGTACGTGTGGTCGGATACCCGTTAAATCTCTTTTGACCTAAAATGTCTTCACGGTAGTTTGAATAGGGGGTGGGGAACAGTTTCAGGTATTTACCTCGACATCTGACCATATTCGTGGGATGTTTCGTCCTTGGATCTTTCTCTTCGAGATTGGTCTCGGAACGTCTCCAGTAGCTCGTTATTTTACTCTAGGGCAACGTGAATTAACTATCTGCCTACCCCCTCAGAAGGTTAAATGGTCTTTCATCACTGTCAAATAAAGTGTGTCAAATATGGATTGTCAATCGGCAGCAATCATACTGATCAGATGAGCATGGACCAAAAAGAAATTAGAATCTGCGTAGCATATTTAAATTTCTTTCACAGTGTATGCAATACAAAATTATGTATTAAAGGGAAGAAAAAAAGACAGTAGATAATGTTTATGTAATGCACTCTGTTTTATGTGCTTTGACAAATCACTAGTTCCCTCTGTATAACTGAATTACCAAACATGATGTTAGAAAATACGATTCACCAAATAATAATTGTGTTTGGTATGAAATATTTTAATCTAACCTTTGAGGCGATCACAGGTATTCATAGAAGTTTTCATTTTTAACTTTATTATAAATTCTTATTTACGAAAAACTATTTAAATGCGAACTTTAAGATGTATTAATTTAAATATTTAGTAACAATAACATAAACGTTTCATTAATAGCAGAAATTTACAAAACAAACAAAGGAGGGACTAAAAAGGATTATCTATAAAGCTTCCATCACTAATTAAAACGTCAACCACTCGCTTTCTCATAAAAAATTCAGCTTCAAAATCTCAAGTTTTATCGCTTTCAGCAAAATAGGGTTTGAATTTTTAATTACTTATGGCAAGACCATAGCTTATTCTTCTTTTTCAAGCTTTTTTAGGTTAGCGTTAACTTTTCTGCCACCTATTTTACGTTTTCAAAAATACGCAATTAGTTACTGATATTAACTGATTCACAGTTATCTTCAATTTGAAGATGGAAAAGCTAATTAATACGGTATGCTATATTCAATGTTCTTACATTTATTTTCTCAGTTAAACATATTCTTATTCAAAAGGCTTTTATGAAGTGAGACGGAAAATTTTGATTTATTTCTGAAAGGATATTAGAGGCATTTTCTGTCATGCTAAATGCAGGTAGCGGTGATATATTTGCTGCGATTCTGAACATGGCGTCCAGATTGCTTGTTTTTCAAATACAATCTCAGCACTTCACCAAAGGAGTTAGAAAGACTGTTCCGAATTTATTTATTATAGATGATTCATCAAAGTCAATTAAATTAAACACCAAACGTCGTCAACATGGATATGCCGACCAACCGGTATAGTGGTTAAGGTGTTAGCCTCTGGATCGGAAGGTTCCTGATTCGAATCCGGGTTCTGGCATGGATGTTTGTAAGCGTATGGTGTAGAGGCCGAAATTCCTCACGTTGGGTTGGCGTGGAAGTTTGGAGAGTGGGGTGCCAGCTCAGGTGTTGCTTCGTCATCTGACCGTGGTTCAAAATTACGAAGTGTTGTCCTCGGATCTTTCCCTTAAGGGACTGATCCCGGACCGTCGTCAATAGCCCGTGTTCTGTTGCTCTAGTACGACGTTAACTAAAAATTACCAATTATTACCAATCAACATGGATATGAACTACATTTTGAGGCAACCCCGATGTGTATGGTGTGCGAGCATTTGAGCAGCAGAAGAAAAGTGTAGCCTGTAAATTTGCAAAAGTAAATCCCACTCTTCATGCTTTCGGGATAAAGTTTTGGAATTAATAATAGTTTAAATTACGTCGCGCTGGCGCAAAACAATGGGCTATTGGCAACAGTCCGTGATCAATCCTAAAAAGAAAGAACTAAGAGCAACACCTCGCAGTTTGAAACTACGGTAAGTAATTTTGAACCATGGTTAAGAACAACACCGAGCTAAGGCACCCCATTCTCCAAACCCATATCACACCAAACTTCTGGGCCACCGTATCCCAGTTGGAAGAGCAAAAGGATTATTAACCTGAGGGTTCAAAGATCGAAACTAGGTCCAGCCAAAGACGTGGGCTGGTGCAGTAAATCTGTCGTGGCCTCAAATATTCTCACGTTGACGTGGTAAGGAGTTTTGAAGTGTGGAGTTCCAGCTCAGGTGCTCATCATCTGACTGGGATTCAAAACTACTAAGCGTTGTCTTTTGATTTTTTTTTTCTTCGGGATTGATCCTGGAAAGTGGCAAATAGTCCGTTGTGTTGCTTCAGGGCGACGTTAATTAACTCTCGACCTACTTACTTTCAACCTGCTGATTGGAAACCTACCATAATAATATTGGAATGCCCCTCTTTCTTTGCGGCACGCTCATTCATGAGTTTTGGCTTTTCAATTCGTGTTCTTCCTTTGTTCTTTAAAAACCCAATGGAGAAAATCGCTTTTAATTTGAAAATTATCTTCTGGGTTGAGAGATTGACTGTGTTTAGGAAGTGTTTTCGAAAATTTTCTACTGTTACGAAATATCGGTCTCTCGTGTGTAACTGTATTTCAAAATAGAAATAAGTCCACCTTTCAACATGCTATCAATTATCATTTGAGAATTAATATAAATGCACTAAAGAACTAATAAGTTATTAAAATTCAATTACAGAAATTCAAGAATAATCTTAAATTTTTAATCAACTTAAGTGGAGTTGCATGGCCAAATTAAATTAGTAAACTTATTTCAATCAAAGTATGATTGGGTCAAAGTGGATCAATGTATTTGCCCATTGCGCTAACAATCTGGCACTACCTCCTCGATTTAATGGTAGATCCTCTAGGAGGTAGTGGTTGTAGGCTATACAGGTTTAATTCCTCCTTCTGTGTATTTCTCTCTTATATATCAGTAAAGTTTTCCTTGTGTGTATTCATTTACTTGTGGCTGTCTGGCGCAGAATGGTCGTATAAAGTCATTGGGCCATAAAACCTAACTAACCAAAGTATAGGTGTGGGACTTAAATTGAACATTTTGATGTCTGAATTACTTTTAACCAATACACGTAATATGAAGTGTGTGTATTTTTACAATTCAAATCAGAATGCAATCCATGCACCTTAACTCAACTATCCAAGGTGTGGTTGTCAAACTTAAATTGGACATTTTGCTGTCTGAACTTCCTATGGAAAACTAGGAAGGATGAATTTCTTAAACAATTCAAAGCTGAATACAGTCCAGACACCTTAACCCAGCCACACACGGCGCAAAGTCGATTTGGGTTTTGTTTGCTACCATCGGTCGTAATTTGATGCCCCGCTAAATAAAAAAAAAAGATATCCGAAACTTTTGCGTTTTTTTACAATTCAAATCAGAATGCAATCCATGCACCTTAACTCAACTATCCAAGGTGTGGCTGTCAAACTTAAATTGAACATTTTGCTGTCTGAACTTCCTATGGAAAATTAGGAAGGATGAATGTCTTAAACAATTCAAACCTGAATACAATCCAGACACCTTAACCCAGCCACACACGGCGCAAAGTCGATTTGGGTTTTGTTTGCTACCATCGGTCGTAATTTGATGCCCTGCTAAATAAAAAAAAAAGATATCCGAAACTTTTGCGAGGAGCCTTTCAAGTGGATCCATACATGCATGAAGGCAAAGAAAAAGGCTATTTTTTATGCCCTTCTTTTCTTAGCAACGGAATAACAAGGAAAGTCAATTAGGTTGCGGTATGTAAGTGTTTTTTCGCCGTGATTCTGGTTAGTAATCCGCAATGTTTGATCTCGCACAAAAGAGGTAGCAATAAGGAGGTTTATTGCCATGCCTTCGGTCGAGGCTTTTTGCACCTCCCCTTCCAAATTAATTATTTCTCAGCTTGAGATGTGGGAGCATGAAAATTAAAGCGTTTCTATTAAGTTTTTTTGGAAAATCCACTCTGGTTGAAAGTTACTGATTCGGATCTTTTGAATCAAACTTTTAAATTAAGGATATTCTTGATCAATTTTTTCAATATGGAGCTCAACGGGGAACTGAAATTTGGTCTTTTCGGCTTACTGTCTTTGATGTTGGGAGATTTATACTTTTTTCGATAAATTGACTTTTATTGTCTTTAGTTTTGTGATTGAAAACTTACCTAATTGAAACTCTTCAATCGGGTCATTTATTAATGTGCGGAAACACGCCAATTTCAAACAGTGGAGGTGTAATTAAAATTTCCGTGTATCAAAAAGAAAGGTATAACTATAAAAATATACCTATTCAAATTTAAAACTGTCATTAAGTACAGATTTTTTATTACTATTATTTTGAATCTAATCTTATTTATGTTCCATATTTTTTATTTGCAGGTGCATTAGTCGAAGAAATTAATTAGGCTTTCATTAAAGGATTATATGTATTATGCATGTAGTTGCCAAATTGTTGTGAGTAAGTTGAAAATAAAACTAAATTAAATATAAATTAACCTGAATACTGATAACACGCGAAACAAACAAGTGTGGGAACGAAAGTGAGTTTTTTGTAAATGTCTTTGGTAGAAATGTGTTAGTGTTGCTTCTTCGTTTATCGTATATTATTTAAATAACTGTTGTGACTTAGTACGGGTAAATTGCAAGTTTACAAGTTGAAATACGCTAAATCAATAAACATACTTCTCAAAAAACGATGCTGAAAAAATTCTGCTTACTATGATTTACTCACAACGTTTTCTTCTCAAGAGCAAAGTTAACCAACATGCAAAGAAAAATTTACTTACTGGAGCAACAGTTAAATAGAACCAGATTCCGTTATAAAAAGCTAAGCAATCCATGTCTCAAAACTTTTGACGTGATGTATTTTACTTGTAAACCGTCAGCGTATTCTTCTATAAATCTTCTTAAAACTCCATTCACTTCATAAAATCAATAGCTGATGTAATTAAAATGAACGAGTAATTCTCGTTGTTTTAAAGTAAAAAGTTTAAAGGTAAGTAGGTAGTTAAGTAACGTCACACTGGAGCAACATAACGGGGTAATGGCGATGGTCCGGGATCCATCCAAAAGGGAAAGATCGAAAAATAGTTGAGAGTTATGTTATGTGTCATATTGGCGAATAATTTTAAGCAATAATCTATCATTCTGAAAGAGAACGTTCGCAATTCGCTATACAAATTAAATTTTGAGAAAAACTCAAGAGTAATCCCACAACCTACTATCATTTTAGTAAAGATTGTGAGGTGTTCAATGCCAAGCAAAACGTAATGAATTCAGCTCGCATTTCGGAAAACGAATACCCATCGGAAGATCATAAATTTCAGACAATTTTCAAAAGATCTTTTCCTATCTTGCAGAAACCAAATAAAAAGGTACCTGCTGAGTGAAATTTATATCTCACGTGATTTCTTACAAACCCTTCCTGCCTTTATCGAAATCGGATAAGAATTTATATTTCTTTCTCATCAGGGTTCCAGGAGAGGTTTCCCCGGCATCAAATCATCTCAACTTTTGGCCATAAAGAACCAATGTTTACACACGTTTGCCTCGGGGACTGAAGCGAGAGAGATGAATTATTTAGCTTAAGCTTCTATCGCTGGAAACACGTAAAAAGTACCGCAATGCGACTCCGCCACGTTCCTGTGTCAAAGTTAAAATGCCTGAATGGCTACTGTTGGTTTTATTTCCGGGCTGTTCACAGAATGGGGCAGTTACACACACAACGCAACGCTGAACTCTTTTCCTATTTTTGCAGCTTCGAACGAAACAAAATACCTCTGGAACTTTACACAATCGAGTTAATCTGCGACAATGAGTGTCACGCAGTGGGTTTTTCTGTGTTTAACATTACGTAAACGAATTTCAAATTACAAAAATGAAAAAAGCTAAGTACATTCTAAAATTATTTAGGAATTCTAAGTACATTTTAAAATTATTTATGCATTCTAAGTACATTTTAAAATTATTTAGGAATTCTAAGTACATTTTAAAAGTACATTTTAAAATTATTTAGGAATTCTAAGTACATTTTAAAGTTATTTCAGAATTCTAAGTACATTTTAAAATTATTTAGAAATTCTAAGTGCATTTTTAAATTATTTAGGAATTCTAAGTACATTTTAAAATTATTTAGGAATTCTTAATACATTTTAAAATTATTTAGGAATTCTAAGTACATTTTAAAATTATTTAGGAATTCTAAGTACTTTTAACAAATGTTCTATCGTTAATTTTAACTAATTCCGTCGCTTGAAACACGTAAGTACCGCAATACGATTCCATCACGTTCCTGTGTGAAGGTTGAAATTTGTTAACGGATACTGCTGGGGTTTTTTCAAGACTGCTCACAGAATGTGACAGCACCACACAATAAAGTGTTCTTTTTCTGTTTTTCCTCTTTGTACGAAAAAAGCAATATGGAATCGAGAAACTTTATACAAACGGTTGAATCTGCAGTAATTAATTTCATTGAACATCTTTTCTGGGTTTAGAAACAGGCAAAAGAGTTGCAAATTGTAAAATGAAACGAGGAGTACATTTTTAAGAAACACTATTCAGTATAAATCCTCACAGCACATGGAACATTTATACTCTTTTTCTATTTTTAGTCCTTCAAACTTAATAAAAACTAGAAGCTTTATCCAGGCGGGTTGAATTTGCAATGTTGTTGAACAATGAGTTTCAACAAGTATGAGATAACGACCGAACCGAAGGGTGCCACTATAACTGAAGGGCTTTACTGGGTGTGTAGAGAAAAGAGTGTGGAGACATGGAGGTAGGTATTTTAATTAACGCCGCACTGGAGTATAATACAACGGGTTATTCGGAGGGATATATATATATATATATATATATATATATATATATATATATATATATATATATACAGTCCAGTCACATTAATGTGACCACCACCTACTTTCGACGTCAACGTGTAATAACCAATCACAAAAAGCAGGTGGCAGCACATTGCAGTGGAATGTATATAAATATAGGGCATCGAAAAGCATTTCAATCGTTGTCGTAATGCAGAAACGTAGCCATTTATCGGACGTCCAAAAGGGCATGATTATTGGCTTTCGGGCCAAGGGTGGAAGCATTTCGGAAACGGCTAATTTTGCGAACTGTTCGCGTGCCGCCGTGGTAAAAGTATATCGTGCATGGCAAAATGGCAATATCCAAAATCAGCGGCGTGGCACATGTGGTGCACCACGGGCTATAGATGACAGAGGCGAACGAAGGCTACGGAGATGCGTTCGGACGAATAGACATGCAACTGACAGCCCAGATGAACCAAGGGGCTACCAAGGGTGTATCCTCAACAACGGTTTGGCAAACGTTGCATCGCATGGGCCTCCGCAACAGACGCCTGGTTAATGCACCTATACTGACTGCTGTTCATCGGCGACGAAGGCTGAAATTTGCACTCCCGTACCGCAACTGGACGTCCACAGAGTGGCGACAGGTGGCTTTTTCCGATGAATCACGTTTTATGCTCCATCGGACAGATGGACGTTGGCGTATACGGAGTGAAACGTCTGAAAGCAAACACCCTGCATCCTCAACCCATGGATCCTCAACCATGTAATCTAGCGCAGCTGGCCACGGCACTGGAGTCGGCATGGCTCAACATCCCAGTGAACACCCTCAGAAACCTAATTGACTCTCCTCCTGCACGTCTCGCAGCGGTCCGCTCTGCCAAAGGTGGTTATTCTGGCTTTTGACAGGTGGTCACATTAATGTGACTGGACTCCATAAATGAATCCATAAATGAGCAATCATCTCAGAGTCAGCTATTCCATATTGTGTATTTACCTTGTATTTATATCTCTCTTTTATGTCAGTAAAAGTTACTTTATGTGTATGCCCATTAATATACGTTGTTTGTCTTGTTTGGCTATGACGAATACTATACCATCATGAAACTCAACCAATCACATTCAAATTCACGCTTCTTTTCCCAGTCAAAATATAATTTATTTGTATACACAGTTAAAAGTACTTATAATCATATATGTAGAAGGTTCAGTAAGTTTTCACATGCACTAGTAACCTGTGAGGTGTAGGCGGCGTGTGAATTCGATTCTTGTAACTTATTAAGGGTGAATTTCTCAGTTCTAAGTTAGTAAAACTTCCCTTGGATGTGTCAATTACTTGAAGTTGATTGGCATAGCTTAACAAGAGGCCCTTTCACAATAACCCTCTACAAAAATACCATGTAGAACAGCAATTATACGATTAAAAATTCCAAAATTTAAAAACAAATTAAAATAAAAAAGTCAAAGCATACATAAATGTCTTACAAATGTTATTTCTTATCTAATAATTTCCTAATGATTTATCAATGTTGATAGATGCAGTTTCTTGAAAACGTTTCAGAAAATATGTACAAAGTTATAAATTGTAAACATCTCATCTCTCAGTATAAGAACGCATAAGCTCTTACATCCAACTAATGTAACTTTTTGGAACTAAAAACATTCACCGCCTATTTCTCTAAACGTAAAAGAATGTGTTCATCATAAAGAAATGAGCAGTGGTAGAGTTGAAAAACAGACTCAAGCTGAGCTGTGCTTTTTCTGACATTTCCAGCAATTTGTGGCATTAGAGTAGAATGAACTTGCATTTTCATTACTTTACTCTTCCTTTTTTTTTTTTTACCACCCCGTCTCTTGCTCTCTGCACTGAACACGAATCCCAAAACACTTCAAAAAGAATTTATGCATGAGAAAACAAATGCAACAACATACAACCGGTCTGCATTTAGAGTAGCATAACAAAAAAGCTCGTAAGAATTTCCACAAGATGGACTCCACTGTACAACACAGGTACAAAAGGAGGAAAAACTCTGTCATCGTTTCTGGTCGTTCCGCCTCCTGCTCGCTTGCACAGTTCCATTTCGGTATCTATTGTACTCTTTGCCTACAGGTTTTTATTCTTGCTGCTTTATTTTATTAGAAAAAAGTTACTCTTTTCGCCATTTTTTATTCGTGCTGCACGACTGAGGAATGCTGAGTGCATGTATCCCACAAAGGGAATTCTTCTCTTTGAGTGAGCGAACGCTCCGTGAAAGTAAACAGCTTAACAAAACTTATACATTTCTGGGCGTGTAGAACGCGACAGTTTTATTGAAAATTCTCAACGTACCGTGAAATAATGGATCGGAAACTTTTGTAACTCAGAGATTAGACTCACAGATTCCATCAAGAAGAATGGTATAACTTGCTATCAGTATTCCTTGATCTCCTGGTGGGATTTCTATGTATAAAGTTGAAAAATCCGAAGACTGCTCAGCTTCTTACGAGTTTGCTTTATATATATATATATATATTTTTTTTTTTTTTCAAACAAAACTCTTTCATCTAAACCCCCATTGTACGAATTTTGCGATTGCAATATTAAAATAGCAGATACATAAATATGAATAATTTTTAAAAAAGAAAAAAACCTTTTTAATATAATGCAACAAATTTTACTTCAAATCTTCTAATTTTTCTGCGTGGTATGTACTCTAAAGATGTCCGTTATTTTGATCTGTTTCATCAATTGGGACCAGGTTTAACTCCTTGTTCTTTTAAAAAATGTCGAAAAGATGTAAGAAAGTGAGAAAAACACAAAAAATCCGGTTAGCAAAACTGTCGGATTTTGAACAATTCCGTATTTGGGACTTTGTACTGTATTCATATTGCAGTAGCATCGCGTAAGTCATGTATAAATGTGCAGTGCATTCTCAGGGATTTCATTCGTACTCAAGTAATTCATGTGAAACGTTTTCTTACCTGATTATGGTCGCACAACTGTAATTAACATAATTCGAATGCGGAATGCCAGTTGGAGCTAGACGCATGGGGCATTCCATTTCAGAAATGGTTAGGGGATTCATGATTCCTCTATCCAGTGTCAAGAGTGTGCCGAAGAAAATATAATTTCAAACATTACCTCCCACCATGAACAACGCAGTGGGCAAATCGAGGTCTCCCACGATATTAGGAGGTATCCCATGACTTTTGGCACTTCAGTGTATTTTTTAAATTAGATAAATACAGTTACTTCTCATGAGTTAGACTTTAGTTTAGTACTTTTTCACTAGTATCTGTACCTTCCTCATCTTTTTTCAGCGAAGTCAGTTCAGCAATCTTGGAATTGGGAAATCGTTGGAGAAAAAGTAGGACAGCTACTTCATATCCAACTTGCTTTCAGTATTCTTCGATGTCATTGTGGTTTTTGAAATTCTTTTATTCTGTAGTTTTTCATTTGTATTACATGTATACCTTTTTCCTCTTTTTTCACCTTACTCAGGAAAGTCAACTTGGGAAGCGAGAAATCGAAGGAGGTCAAGCAGGACAGTTACTTCATACTCTGTATATATCACTATTATCTTACCTTAAGAACACTTTGAACTTATATGTTTGCACTCATGTTTCCCTTACCTTGTTTTATATCTCACCGATACTGTGACTGTGTGTGTTCATTATAAAATATTGATTCCTGTTTTAAAAATTTGGCGAATATATTTCAAGGCAGACTTTTAAAAGATCTGTAACTTTTATTGTATATAAGGAGTTGTTCTTGAACTGTTGTTAAAAATTTATGCTGCATTGCGATTTAGGATACCTTTCAACGACTGAAAAAATACCTCACCGTAGGATTCCAGCTTATTCCGAGCAACTTTCATGGTTTGAAAGAGGTCGTATCATTGGATTGAAAGAGGCAGGTTGGGCAAATCAAAGAATCGCTCGTCATGTGAGTGGAAGCGATGCGGCGATTAGAAGATGCTGGCAAGAGTGGGTGGACAATGGCAGATTTCAGCGACATGATGGTAGCGGTCGACGTAGAGCCACAACAGATCGCGAGGACAGAGTGATTGTGAGATCAGCTGTCACAGCGCCTGATTCATCGCTATCAACTATCAGTCGTGCGACCCACACACGAGTGTCCACCATGACCATTCACAGACGGCTGGAGAGCAAAATCTACGCTCGTATCGACCGTTACGCCACCTGCCACTCACGCCTGCACACTGTTGAGCCAGATTACAGTGGTTCTTGACTCGATCAGGCTGTAATGATGCTGCATGGGGACGTATAGTCTTTAGCAACGAATCCCGCTTCCAACTGTGTCCTGACGATCATCGAAGACGTGTTGGAGACGCCCAGGGCATCGTACCGATCCTGCTTGCACTATTGCACGCCACACGGATCCTCAACAAGGAGTTATGGTCTGGGGTGCCATTTCCCTTGATAGCCGGACCCCTTTGGTCGTCATTTAGGTACACTTACTGCACAGCGGTACGTTGACGACATTCTGAGACCTGTTTTGCTACCGTTACTTTCGTAGTACCCTGGGCTTATTTTTCAGCCAGACAATGCCAGACCACATACGGCACGTGTTGCTATGAACTGTCTTCAAACTTTTCAAACACTTCCTTGGCCACCAGATCTCTCTCCCATCGAGCATGTCTGAGATATGATGGGAAGGCGACTGCATCCGGTAGGGAAAGTTGATGACGTAGTCCGACAATTGGAGCAAATTTGGCAAGAAATACCGCAGGAGATCATCCGGGAGCTTTATCGGTTTATTCTACGCCGTGTGGCAGCTTGCATCCAGGCTAGTGGGGGGTCAACTACTTATTGAGGTCGTTACTGTAACTCTGAAATAAATCATTCAATTGTTCTGAAATTTTAACAATTTTCTACTCTGTACATACTTTTCCTATCCACCAATTTTTGTCTCGATCGGGCAACAACTTCTTCTTGGGGCGTCGATTTTTTTGTTATAGAGTGTATATATATATATATAAAGATTCGTGTTGTTCTGTTTGGTAAGGTCTATATTAAAGACTTCGAATCTCACAGCACATTGACATTTAATGAATAAATATCCACAATTATTATGTACAGTTTAGTTATATTTTAAAACAGTTCCGTCATTATCTGCGGCAGTCGTCTCTGCTCGGAAAAAATACGTCAGCTCTCAATGGCGTCCAGGGGAAAAAGTGTCTGTTCTATTAATTTTCTCGTAACTGAATACCGGAACGTGACTGGCTCCTGACAGTCTTGCCTTGCATTCCTACTACAATGCAACTGACTCCTACCAGTCTCGTTGCTCTTATAATGAGTTCTTTCCAGACTAGTAGACAACTACCGTTGTCTAGTATTCCTACAATCGGCCATCCTGATGATCTTTCGTCCTCGAAAGGAACACGACAAACCTAAAAAAAACACAAAACAGTATCTGGGAATACATTGATTCAGTATTAGTTATTGAACCACGACTTCATATGGTCAGCTGCTGTCGACGTCAAGTTCGGTCCTTCATGGTTTCTAACTTTCTCAACGTCATAGCTATCATGGGGTTTCACTTTCTTCACTCTATATGGTCCTAAGAATTTCGGTCGTAATTTCATTCCGACACCAAATTGAGTCCGCTGAATAGCAATAAGATCGCCCTCTTTGTATTGATGAGGTTTCTTCCTCTTCTTATTATACGTTCTTTTATTCTCTTCCTGAATTTTTAGGATATTCTCTTTGGCATCGTCTCTTAATTTCTTCCTCTTCTCTAGAAAAACTTCAGTATATTCTTCTTCTAAAAGCTGGACTATCTTGAGATCTTCTTTGTTTCGCATTTTCACACCTGTCAAAAGTTCGAAGGGTGTCCATCTTGTGCTTCTGGAGGTTGTACTATTGAGTATTCTTTGTACGGCGTCAACGTGTTTGAACCATTTGATCGGTTCTTCAATTGAAAGTTTGGATAACACTGGAATCAGGGTTTTGTGCATTCTTTCTACTTGTCCATTGCCTCTTGGGATTCCTGTTGTGATTTTTAGGTGTTCAATCCCGTTTTCGCAACAAAAATCTGTAAATTCTTTAGATGTAAAAGCGGATCCTCTATCCGAGATTATCCTCGCAGGATTTCCAAAACTATTTTGTTGTTGTTTGAGTTTATTTATTGCGTCACCTGATGTCGTAGATTTGGTAGGATATAACCAAGTGAATTTTGTGAATGCGTCTACTACCGTGAAGATATGCTGATAGTTCTTAGATGTTGAAGGTAACGGACCTATGAAATCAATGTGATAAGTGTATAATGGAACGTCCTCTTTAGGAATTGGATTTAGAAATTTGTTATCCTCTGCTATGGTTCGTTTTGTCTCCAACTTAGTGTTTGGTTCCAGACGATTAGTTACTTCGAGATGAGTTCCGGTTTGAATTTTAGTTGAATCTGAAGTGTTCGCTAAATTAACAATTCTTGAGTAAATCACTCGAAAATTATCGCGTCTGCTCAAAACATGAATTCCGCTCTCTGATAAAGTAAGATTTAACTTATTTATGCAATCGAACCCAAGAACAATATGATCAGGTAAATTTTTTAACACATAAACATCAGTAACAATAATGCATTCATCAATAATAATTTCAGTAGAAAAGAAACCTAGAGGAGAAATGTGTTCTCCTCCTATACCCATTAAAGTCACATTATCAAAACTCAATTTTGGGGAACCAATTTCAACATAAAATTCATATTTTATCATTGACACATCACTTCCTGTATCGATTAGCGCATTAGATCTTTTCCCGCACATTTCAACATATTTTCTTAGCTTAGTACGAGAATTAAAAGGGCTATTAATTAAAGTTCTATTTACATCTCTTTTGGGACCTTAGTTAAATATGCCATGTCATCAAGTAAAACAAAATTCTGTAATCACAGTTTCGAAAGTTCCTTCTATCCGTCTTTTCCGTCAACTCGTCTTTTGCGTCTACGCGTTTTTTCGTCTACGCGTTTTCTTTTTTGTCGTTTCAGTCTATCATCAGCACCATGTCAGGAGAAGTCATGAAACTGTTCTTGCAGATGATTAAAACACAAGTCCAGGTTTGCATAGGGAGTCAAAACATTCCGCCGGCCGGTTCAATCGTCACTGCTTTCGGGGTCTGCTAATCCGTCGTCGCTACCCTTAGTTGGAGCGGAAGCGGGGTTCACGCCCTCGTACGAAGGAGGAGAATCGTCGCGGTCGTCAACGGTTTTTCACATCCCGGCCGAGCCCCCATTTTTTGTAAGATTCGTGTTGTTCTGTTTGGTAAGGTCTATATTAAAGACTTCGAATCTTACAGCACATTGACATTTAATGAATAAATATCCACAATTATTATGTACAGTTGAGTTATATTTTAAAACAGTTCCGTCATTATCTGCAGCAGTCGTCTCTGCTCGGAAAAAATACGTCAGCTCTCAATGGCGTCCAGGGGAAAAAGTGTCTGTTCTATTAATTTTCTCGTAACTGAATACCGGAACGTGACTGGCTCCTGACAGTCTTGCCTTGCATTCCTACTACAATGCAACTGACTCCTACCAGTCTCGTTGCTCTTATAATGAGTTCTTTCCAGACTAGTAGACAACTACCGTTGTCTAGTATTCCTACATATATATATATATATATATATATATATATACATTAAAAGTATATTTCCAAAATATATTTCTCTTAATCCTTTACATATTTATTTTATTACTTAATATTCGTCTTTTCGAATAAATATACCATTTAAATATTCGTTATATTACCATGCAGTAAATTGAAATCACTGAGTAGTTTAAAGCAAATATTTAATAAAAGTAGAATATTGAATACTTAAAAGTCTGCATTGAAATTGAAATTAAATATAATAAACAAGAAAGTAATTTAAAAAATATAAAAATAAACCACACTGTCAGAGGAGTGCGCTAAAGCTGTAACTATATCTGACTGGTAAATACTTATATCATTAAAATACGTAATTTAATGAAAAATCAAAATCATATGTATTAAACCAGAAAACGAAAGTTAGAAGAAAAGTTAAAACTAACCATGCAAGCGCGCTGAAAGCTGTAGACATAGCATGGAAAGGAATATGTATATATATATGTGTGTGTGTGTGTGTGTGTGTGTGTGTGTGTGTGTGTGTGTGTGTGTGTGTGTGTGTGTGTGTGTGTGTGTGTGTGTGTGTGTGTGTGTGTGTGTGTGTGTTATTAGTTAGTAGTTATGTTAATCCTTTAGTATATGTATATATAAAGGTTAATCCTTAAATTAAGACTTCTGTCATTATCATCTGACATTAATTAAATTAAGACATCTGCCTTATATCAAATCAAAAGTATTGTTTTAAAATTTTAGCTAAAAATAAAGAAATATTCTGCAGACATTTTTCATGTTTGAAGTAGTCTACTATTACACTATATTTACAAATATAGTAAATATATCATTTATATAATATTTCAAATATAGTAATAATTTTTTATTTCGGTTAAAATGCCGTGTCACGTTATTATTTATATACTTATGTATTTCATTCACTGTTTTGTTATTTGTACTCTGTACATACTTCAATTCTTCAGTACAAACATACTACAATTGATTATTTTTAACTACTTTTTATAAATATCTACTGGTATAATGTATTTCAATAAATATGCATGTGTTTTATTTTCCTGCCTCTTAACATGTTCTTGATATACTATTTCCAAATGACTTAATAAGTTAACAATGCTAAGTTCCAATGCTTAATAAGTTAACAATGCAAAACTAGTTACAAAACTAATGAACTTGCTTAATATTCTTCACAGAATAATTTTTTTATTGTTCTATAAAATCGTATTCATTATACAAATCATGTCAGAATGATAAATTCTGTTAATACATGAGTTGGTAAATGAATTTAATTTTTCATTTTTAAATTATTATTTTTCATTTTCTGTAAGCATTATATATAGGTATTGCAATAAATTTATTTGTATAGTTAATATGTTCTTTAAAGTATAAGTACGGAATTTTTAAACTGTCGCGAGAGAGAATATCAAATTATAAAGTTCCAAACCGATTAAAATATTTGTTCATTCATTTTTCCCGTTTTTAAAATACATTCATTGAAATCTACATCCACTTAATGAGAAAAATGCGAAAAACTGACTCAAGCACAACGAATATGTTATGTGCTAAAGTATTTCTTAAACTTCAGTTGGATGTTCGTATATTTCGCAGCATTTAATTAGAAAATTCCTCAATTTGACTCGACAAAATGACAGAACTCACATAATGGATTCTTATCTCTAAATTTGAACTGTCACAACTTACGAATCGGGTAGTTAAAGGCAACTCATTTTCCATCTAATTGTGGAATTTCCGAAACTCTAATGTATTGTTCAATAGAAGCGATTAAAGTACTACTGGCATATGTCCTACAAACTTCTTTCAGAATCAACTAGCAATTTCAACGTCGTCCCAAACACAACTGTCTTCAGAAAAAATTCGCGAGACCCTAGGGTACACCAGAAAACACAAAAATGAACATGGAAGACAAAAAATCTAATAGAATCAGTAAAAAGTAAGTAGTTTTATAGTGGTAACTCTTAAACTAGTGTGACACAGACTTGGACCAGATGCATTTCCACCGTTAAAACGTAACGCTTATTTTAAAGCGAGTTGTGTCAATCACAGTACCAATATATATCGCTAAGCCTCTTTAAATGATTTATTAGTGTTAGAAGATAGTAATGAGCATTAGCATTGTTTATCTAAATTGCAGCAGATTATTTCCATTAGGATTTTCGTAATTATAAAAGTGACTAAACAAAATTTACTGATAAAGTAGGAAGCACGAATAATCATAATCACGTATAAATATAATCATATTCACGTAATGCATAGTATATTTACGATAATCTGGATTTTTCTTTAGTTGGATAAGTCAGTTTAGACTATCTCTCTCTCTGTCTCATATTACAATTCTGATCCCCCCACAGTTATATTTATAATTCCTTGAGCATGTGTATGTTTAAAATTCAGGGCAATAACCTTTATTTGCCCGTTTAGAACAGAGTGCAGCGGTCGCACAGAATGGATATTTAGTCTTAGTTTGTTAATTTGTTGGTAGGGGTTAAATGTAAATCCACTGCAAAGTTCTTAGGAGTGACTCAACGGTTTCTGGTGAATCTGACTGTTGTCGTTGTTCATTATTAATGAGTTCCAAGGGCGATGCAACAAGGTCTCGGGAGGTAGCTGTTACCAATTTATGGGTTCCTGAAAGGTACGGGTTCATACATTCCAACAGTAAAAAAAATCGCTCTTGCAGTGAAATTAAAAATTTTCTCTCTTGTAGGCTATACTTTATTGAATCCAAGATTCATAATAAAGGCTCTAAGCAGTGATGCTGTGGTATATTGTCACACTGGCCTTATTTTATCTGCTAGAAAATACGAGGGGTAAAAGAACAGAATAATTGACTGTGAGATGAACGGATTTGATGGTATTTGTTAGAGCATCCATATGAAAATGGCAATCACAAAGAGAGTGTAACTAGCGGGATATTTAATTGTATTTTCTCGTGCTAGAGCGAGAGCGATCTTTTCGAGACTGGAGCGTATGAACCTGTTATGAATGTGCACCTCGATTAACCTAGAAACTTGAAACTACTTCAATAAGTTAGCTCTACTGCTTCGACGTGTACTTGATCTGTTTTTGATATTTAGTAATAATATTTCGAGTCTACATAAGCACTCTCTTTGAATAAGCCCTTAACCCTCCTGATGGTTACCTCGACGAGGTATCTCGTCCTTAACAAAACTGATCATATTTTTATGGACGAGATATCTTGTCATTCGAAGATAACTCACCAGATCTTGATCTCGTCATCATAAAATAAAATAAATTGCCAATATCTTGATGACGAGTTATTTCGTCAAACTTGATCATATCTTGATGGACGAGATATCTTGTCCAAACCACTTGTAATGTTGAACTATGTGAACTGAAGCTAATGATTTTAAGTGGCTACTGATTAAAGTGATTTGAATCTGAAGTACAATGAGGAATAGTACAATTGTAACAATGGAGAAACGGCAGTTTTTTCTAAATGATTGGAGCTCTGTTTGAGCATTTTAAAGTCCTTTTCTACTGATCAGGCCAGTATCAGTAATTATTTTTCTGAAGATGTGAATCGTATCTCTTAAGTTACGCATTGCAGACCATGAACTGATCTCGAGGATTTGGTATCTACCATGCATATTGATTTCATACCCAATATCGGCTTCTATGTTCAAGATCGTTACGATCCTAAAATGCGGAGAAGGGTGATTCCGTTCAAGGTTTCTTCGGGTGGAACTGAAAAATAAAAGTAGGGTAGAACTGAAAAATAAAAGTAGGGTAAAACTGAAAAAGAGAAATTCCAAACTAAATTGAGCCCGGAAAATTTAATACATGAACTTCATTTTAACAGTGGTGCAATTCGAATTCACGTTTTTGGAGAGGGTATACAAAATCTTAGTATTTGATGTCTCATATTTTTCTAAACTTGCTGAGACTAAACAAGTAATAATGCTTCGAAACTATTAATAATTCTATCCAAGCAATTTTAAAAAGAATATAACTTTTAGAATTTTGTACGTTAATGTATGATTTGTTTCATTTGATTAGACAATTTAGGTCTTATGGTCCATATAAAATAATAGCCTTCATATTTTAACAACAAATGTGATTTAAAACTTATTAGATAAATCTTAAGGTCGTTTGATTTATTTTTGTTACTGTGTGTGAGTGTAATTTGGCCAGTATGCAACTTGAATAAGTGGTATTTCTGGGGAAAGAAAAAAGATCCCCCTTTTTCCCTTAGAATGGATGATGATGATCGAATCTTCCAGCAAATGTATCCAGAAATTTCCGTCATTTGAATGTGAACAATTGCATTAAAATCTTATTTATTTCCAATTCTATAATGCAATTTTATCATTTTAATTCCTTTGAATTAATTATAAGTACATTCGCGATTTCTTTATTCATATCGAAAAAAGTGTACATTCTTTTCGATGAATTTTTAAATTAAGGAATTTAGTAGTTGATTAACACTTCAAAATATATTCTAGTAATCAATTCTTTTACCTTAATGTGTAATTTGGACCACATCACAATGTGTAATTTCGTCCAAATTGCACAACGCTAAAATCTTTTTTTTTCCAGATGACAGCTGAAGAAGCTTGAAAAGTGAACCTTTCATTTTTGAAGTTGATTCAACTGTTATCTGGGAAAAGGTAAAGATTTGTTTAACAAGCTAAAAACCATGTTTATATAGTAAATAGGAAATTAGAATTTTAAAGGGACTTTGTCAGGTGTAAAGGACTGTGTCAAAGTCATTGATTCATCCATCGTACTGAAAATTAGAGTGAATAAAAACTCATCATAACTCCAACAGGCATTCTACCTGTTCAAACAATGCTTCATCAACTGACATCTATAAGCCTGAAGTCAGATTGGATTTTAACACAGTATTTGATGAAAATGTAATCTAAATTTTGTTCTACACAATTCATTATAAAAACGGTTCGGATTATATGCCAGTTATTAATCAGTTCTATATTGAATACAAATGGTTAGAGATTAAATTTTTATGTTCTGACCGGAACTCCTCATAATGAAGCGCCAGAAACTTCGAAATCAGCAATATATAATTTTTTAAAAGAAGACATTTTCAGGAAGTAAAAGCTATAAAAGCGAAGAGCAAAGTATGATAAGCCTTGATGTGTAGTATGAAAGGAGTCAGGACGATCGTATTCAGCTTGAAAAGTACCACTTTTGTTGCATGAAAACTTCTAATATCAATACCCATTGTTCTACCAAAGGAGGATCTAAAAGACCTATAACTAGTTTAAGTCTAATAAATAATAAAGGATTGAAATATAATTATCATAGTATAAAACTTAACTAATTTATTATTATTTTATCAGTTATTCATTTAGTTTTTAATTGTTGGAAATTCGAACAGATGGAGTTTGGATTTTTAAAATTAATCATTTTTAACGAACAATTTTATTTTATAATCAAGCATAATATGAAACAAGCATAGGAAAAATCATTATTTCTTAAAACATCATAAATTATTTCAAGTGTAATGGTAATGATAATTAACGTCGCATCGGAGCAATACATCAGGTTAGTTTTTAAAGGGATTGGTCGCAGTACATAAAGAAGTAGATGATACTCATTTTTGAAATCTCAGTTCTGAAAATAAGTTTGATGCTATATAAAATAAGTAAAATTAATTGTAATTCAACGGGTATAATCTTGATCCTGAGAAACCCTAAAAACTAAAATGAATTCCAGTTGCTTTTTTTGAATTCTTTAGTCGCATGAAGTAAAAATAGCTGATTTATGCATAGCGCATACAACAGTGTGGTAGCTTGGATTTCAGTAGATCGTTTCGTCAGAGCCATCTATTGACAATATTATAAACGATTTTAAATCGTAATTGCAAACTAACACATGTTAAATCAAAAATTAAGATTCTATGTAATGAAGAAATAATTTTCAGATATATTTTACTCTACAGATTTTGCTCTTTTAATTTTAAAATTGTCAAAACTGTAATTTTTTTTTTCGCACTTTGCTATATCTCTTAATTCATTGCGATCAAATAGCTTTCCTTTATTCAACCAATTATCTTATAAGTGAGATTTCTAATTTATTGAAATTCGTCTTTAAAAAGTTTTCAGGTAATATCATATTCTGCGGGATTTTATTCGGCGATTTAAGACAAACAGATTTTGCAGATAAAGCTTAATAGTACTTCCACTAAATAGAAGTATACATTGTCGACATTTTTCGGAAAAATGTTTTCCCAAAAGTATGAAATAAAAATATTATTTCACATTTGTGAAAGGTACTGATCATCTGTATTACTTCAATGCACAATTTTTAGTAGCTCTCATAAAGCAAAGTCAACTTGTAAATAGAATTCAGTGGGCACTTGTATGAGTCTATCAAATTACTATGGACATCAATCTCAGGAATTTTGTGGAATAAAGCTTTAGTTAATTAGTTTGATTCTTCCTGTTTGTAGTCTATGTATGCCTCTCTTGGAATCCGCAAATGTGAAAATACCCTAAAAATACAATAGATAGGATAATAGAACAAAATAGAACAATTTTTGGGAAATCGATAAAACTGTTTCTGCGTTAACCGACAACCTCTATATTATTGTTTGTAATAAAATGTATTGTTTGGAGCTAAATACAATCTTTGTGCTCAATAGAGGTCTCAAAAGATAAATAATTAAATTATTATGGATTTTTAAAGTCAGTTGATTTATGGGGTTTCTCAAATACATATACTTTTGTAAAAAGTAATTGCATTCTAAACTGCATAAAATAAAAAGTACACTTAGTACACCTCAAATATACATTCT
The DNA here is from genome assembly GCA_947359465.1 of Metellina segmentata. Taxonomy (NCBI): domain Eukaryota; kingdom Metazoa; phylum Arthropoda; class Arachnida; order Araneae; family Tetragnathidae; genus Metellina; species Metellina segmentata. The sequence goes on along the minus strand of OX375874.1, from coordinate 66,656,138 downwards.
AAAGCAAATAGAAACATTAAATAAATATGAAACACAAATAGATTATTTAAATTTATTCTATGAATAAGAGTGGTATAAATGGTGAAATAAAATTTATTTATCAGTAGCCTAGTTCTCTGGCAACTGAGAATCAGATGTACCTGTAGAACACTGGTGAACTATATCTTTGTAGAATGCTTGAAGGATTTCTTCATTTGGGATGTATTTCATCAGTTTATTTATGTCTTCAATTATTTTTTTCTTGTTGATGGGGATTTTCCTACTTAGATATACTGGTTCCTTTGGGAGTGATAGAAGCAGCTTTTTACTGTTGTTAAACCGAAAAGTGTGTCTGCAAAACCCATAATTAAAAGGTTTGGCGATTTCAACATCCTAACATTTGAAAGAGTGTGAAAACTACATGAACTGCGAGATTTTAAAAGCGACTTTCTCATCCTTTGGAACTATACGCCTATAAGTCAAGTTTTTCTCGAAATCGAGTTTTCGGTAAAAAAATATATTCTTCAGAGGTAGACGCATCTTTTAGAAGTGAAACCCCACGAGTAAGGTCATTCTACATATAATTTGGTCCCTATGAAATTTTTCGTTTGTTCGAGAAAGCCCATAAGTCAGTGACTTATGGGCTTTCTCGAATAAACGAAAACTTTCATAAGGACCAACTCTATGTAGAATGACCTTACTCGTGGGGTTTCACTTCTAAAAGATGCGTCTACCTCTGAAGAATAGAGTTTTACCGAAATAAAAGTGACTTATTGGGTTTCTCAAACTACCCATTCATTTACTCAGTTGAAGACTGGATCTTATACATGGGCAGTTGAGATACATTAATGTCAGGCATAAGCCGTGTCCACTGTGTGGCTTCTCTCCGAATGACCGCGGAGGTCCGCTTGGGTGAATAAGAGACTAGGTTACAGAAATAAAGGCGCGACGGGGGTTTGTATACCTTGAGGTTTTTTAACATATGGTGGTTTCTGTTATGAACGGTTAGCTCATAGTAAGGTTACTCGGGGAGGTAACAGGTGTTATTATTACATATCCCCCCCACCCCTTCTGGAAGAGGCTTGCCTTGAGTGCTGCACTGCAAGCAAGACATACTACAAAGAAGGGAAAACAAGGAACACCGCCACTGAGTCTCGCCATCACTTCCATTGACGCATATTCAAAATACAATTGTATACTAAACATCAACACACAATACTAGAATATATAAAATATATCAACATTTTGGAGTACATATGCCATAAAAAGCAGATGTAGATTATTTAACATTTTCATTTGTCAAAATCGAACACACTGTGTAACTATACAATTTAAAAATAACTAAATATTCTCACACCTTTTTAACTATAAGAATGAACATGATAACAATGATGTTCTTGTACAATTGTGCATGAAAATATTCATTCATACCAATAAAGTAAGTATAATTTATTTACAAAGGCACACGATCTGTGATATCCTTCAGTCTCTAAATAATCCCTTCTTGACATTAGTTCATGCACTTTTATTTCACTTATTTATCTCTCAGGTGAATTAACCTTTATTAGGGTGAAAAACATTTCAATTCTTTCACAATGATATTTTGAGTTAAACTCACTGCTTATTTCATAGAGCAGATATTATCTTGATAACTCTCTTGAGATATTTATTTCTCAGAATATTGATAGTGAATTTTTATATACAAATTACACAAAATGGAGACATGGATATAAATATGTATTGAATGCTTTTTTTTTTATTATTCGCCTTTGAAACTATCTTTGAAAGAGAGTAAAATAAACATCAATTCGTATACATCTATAGTGGTTACAAAGGAAATGATACCAAGAACTGAGTGAGGAACACGTTAAATCCGAGATATAGTCGGGTTCGGATTATACCCCTTCCCCTTTGCTTAAGTTAACCATTTCTTCAACCTATCATTGTGTAATTAATATTCATGAAATAGTTTGAAATGCTCAGGAGGGTAAAAATACCTTAGTTTATTAACATGCACAATTTCAGATGACTTTTTTTATTTGAAGATTGGGTGTATTAATTTCAAAGTTTACATTAGAAATTTTCAAGAATTGTGTAAGGTCCAGAATATGGTGGAGACAATTTACGCGTATTAGGATAATGAAACTATTCATATTTAACAATATCAACCTGGTTAAAAGGAGCTGGGAGAAATTGTGTGTCATAATGGATTTTGTTTTTCTTGTGAAAATCTATAATTCTTGTAAATGCCAATTACCTAGCCTCTTCAAGAGCTGTGTAATATTCCTCACCTTCCAGAGGCGGATTATAGGTAATATTCCATACATTAGGTAAGCAAGAAATTGAGTTACTGAGTGGGGAGTATTGTTATATTCCAATGTTACTTGTTCTAGTAATTTAGTCCAAGAAATTTTGGTAGAAGTAGTATTAACTTTACATTTAAGTCTAGTGACAATAGATTGATTAACGGGTTCCATTTTCCCATTGGTTTGAGTGTAGTGAGAAGAAGTTAAAAGTTGTTTGATGTCATAATTTCTAAGAAATTTTCTGAATCTCGACGAAGTGAAGGCATTATTTCTATCACTGAGCAATTTCTTTAGTGTTTGAACTTAAAATACTTGTTATAAACAGTTAGTGTAAGCTTCTTTTTTTTTTTCATTTTTGGACGTAAAAGTCTAAATGTAACTAGTGGCATGGTCTATGACAATGTGTAGATATATTTTGTTGAATTATAATAGTTAAACCCGCCAACCGTATCTATTGAAGCTATATCAAAAGGGTTTTCAACGGAATGTAAAGAAGAAAATAATCCATATCTTTTTTGATGACTCTGACATGCATGTTTCACAATGTATTGAGAGACCATCTGAACAGTCTTCCTGTAAGATGCTTCACATTTTAAAGCCATACTAAAGCGGCATGATCAGTATGAATCGTAAATTTGGAACCATGGACATAATGGTGGAATTTATCCAGAGAATCTACAGTGGCTAAGTATTCAAGCTCTGTGATAGCATAATTTTTTTCGTAATCCGTTAATTGTCTAGAATGAAAGGATATTGGATGATGCATACCATCCGATCCTTTTGGTTTAAGAATGGCATCAATTGCTTTGGTTGAGGCATCAACAAACATATGGCATGGGTAATGGTAATGGTAATTTTAGTTAACGTCGTACTAGAGCAACACAACGGGCTATTGACGACGGTCCGGGATCAGTCCCTTAAGTGAAAGAGCCGAGGACAACACCTTGTAATTTTGAACCACGGTCAGATGACGAAGCAACACCTGAGCTGCCACCCCACTATCCAAACTTCCACACCAACCCAACGTGAGGACTTTAGGCCACGACAGATTTAAGGTGCACCAGCCGCCTCTACACCATGCGCTTACAAACATCCATGCCCGGACCCGGATTCGAACCAGGAACCATCCGATCTAGAGGCTAACACCTTAACCACTATACCGGTTGGTCGGTCATATGGAATGGGTAATTAGGATTAAACAATTTTAAAATAGGTTTGGAGATTAAGACATATTTTAATATTTGGTATGCTTCTTGAGTCCTTAGACCAATTCCAAACTGTGTCTTTTTTCAACAATTTGTTTAGGGGAACACTGATTTTAGCATAATTTTCTATGAATTTATTTTATACATTTATACTACAGAAGTATCTCGACAGTTCTTTTACATTCCCAGGAGATTGTAAGTTTTTAATGATTTCAACATTCTTGTTATCTGGTTCAATTTGACCAGATTGAATTTCATAGCCTAGAAAATTTATTCTATTTTGTACAAAAGTACATTTTGCAAATTTTAATTTCAATCTTTCCTGTTCGCATATTTGAAAGAGTGTCTTGGGATGGACTAAATGTTCTCCTTCAGAGGCAGAGAAAATAATAATAATATCATCGAATTAATTTAAGGCGAAATCGACTTTATGTTGTGCCACAATTCTACGAATTGTTCTTTGAAACACAATTGGTGGGTTTTTCCATCCAAAAGGTAGACGGCACCATTCATGAAGTCCAAAGTTAGTGGCGAAAGCTAATTTTTCAGCATCATTAGGATATATGGGTACATGCGAATAACCTGAAGCAAGGTCCAAAGTTAAAAATACTTTAGCAGAGCTTAGTTTGTTTTAAATTACATCTATTCTTGGAAAGGGTTCTTTATGTCATATTATTTGTAATATTATTTAATTTTCGAAAATTTATGCACAAGCTAGTTTTTCCTTCATCTTTCTCAAGTGCTAATGTTACAGTTACGGAGACAAGGACTGGAACTTTCATTATGAGAGACCCAAACCCCAAATTTCGAAAAAAAAATTCAAAAAGTGTTTTTTGGTTTACTGGATAAAACGATGCATCAGATATTCAAGAACAATTAGACAAAATTTCAGAGTCGAAGAAATTGCTACCAGCTGCATTTTAACTTTTATTTGACCTTCCGACTACATAATCTACTGCCAACCATTGGCTTCGGTTTCCATGAAAACCTTCATTTATGCAACATTATATAAAAACGTATCTACCGATTACTATCCCAAGCATTTTAAATACCCTTAAGGTGTAGACTCCTGGTTTTTCTATCAATCGACTAAAGCTAAAAGACAAAATCCAGCTCCTCATGTAAAACATGTGGTGACGCCATTGAAGGAAACACATTGAAAAAATAGCGCTAAATTTCGTCGCATGCGCATCACTACAATAAAGACTTGTTTACAGAAAAATATAGCTATAGAAAAAGAAGGTCTGGCTTATATATTGGTGGTTTATTTTTAAATAGTACTGATCCAAAAAAAAATTTAAGATCATTAAACAAGAAATATATAATTTTTCAGTGAATTATCACAAATCACACAGTTGTCGTCAGAGATAAAACTGGCTTTAAAAAAATATACACGAGTAAACGGTAGAAACTCTTATTTTGATAAAAGTTTTAATGTAATAGAAATTACTAAAACAATTGTACTTGCAAAAAAAAAGTTGTTTTCGTTAAATTCTGTTGTATTTTGTACTTAAAATGCGATTCTCTCAAAATAAGTTTTTTTGCAATTTTGCCAAAGTTCAAAGTACTACGGCTTTTTGATATATGCACTTTTTACATTTTTTTGGTATTGAATAACTTTTTAACAGACACGGGGAAACTTTTTTTGTATAGATACACACTATAACAAAAAACTCGACGCGCCAAGAAGGAGTTGTCCGATGGAGACAAAAATTGGTGGGTAGGAAAATTATGTACAGAATAGAAAATGTTTAAAATTTCAGAACAATTAAATAATTTATTTCAGAGTTACAGTAACGACCTCAATAAGGTGTTGACCCGCCACTAGCCTGGATGCAAGCTGCCACGCGGCGTGGCATAGACCAATATAACTCCTGGATCGTCTCCTGCGGTATTTCTTTCCAAATTTGCTCCAATTGTCGGACTACGTCATCAACATTCCCTACCGGATGCAGTCGCCTTCCCATCATATCCCAGACATGCTCGATGGGAGAATCTGGTGATCTGGCTGGCCAAGGAAGTGTTTGACAAGCTTGAAGACAGTTCATAGCAACACGCGCCGTGTGTGGTCTGGCATTGTCTTGCTGAAAAATAAGCCCAGGGTACTGCGAAAGGAACGGTAGCAAAATAGGTCTCAGAATGTCATCAACGTACCGCTGTGCAGTAAGTGTACCTCTAATGACGGCCAAAGGGGTCCGGCTATCAAGGGAAATGGCACCCCAGACCATAACTCCTTGTTGAGGGCCAGTGTGGCGTGCAATAGTGAAAGCAGGATCGGCACGCTGCCCTGGGCGTCTCCAGACACGTCTTAGATGATCGTCAGGACACAGTTGGAAGCGGGATTCGTCACTAAAGACTATACGTCCCCAGTCAACATCATTCCAGCCTGATCGAGCCAAGCACCACTGTAATCTGGCTCGACAGTCGTGAGTGGCAGGTGGCGTAATGGTCGATACGAGCGTAGATTTCGCTCTCTCAGCCGTCTGTGAATGGTCATGGTGGACACTCGTGTGTGGGTCGCACGACTGATGGTTGATAGCAATGAATCAGGCGCTGTGACAGCTGATCTGACAATCACTCTGTCCTCGCGATCTGTTGTGGCCCTACGTCGACCGCTACCATCATGACGCTGAAATCTGCCATTGTCCATCCACTCTTGCCAGCATCTTCTAATCGCCGCATCGCTTCGACTCACATGACGAGCGATTCTCCGATTTGCCCAACCTACCTCTTTCAATCCAATGATACGTTCTCTTTCAAACTCTGAAAGTTGCTCGTAATAAGCTCGAATCCTGCGGCGATGCATTTTTTCAGTCGTTGAAAGGTATCCAAAATCTCAATGCAGCAGAAATTTTTAACAACAGTTCAAGAACAACTCCTTATATACATCTGCTGGATGAGCAGTTCCGATGCGCTGGAGATCGCACTATTCATTCATTGGACACCAAATTTTAATCATTTGCATATTTGGTCAAAATATTTTTGCATACGAAATTTCAAAGCAATCGGAGGATTCCTTCTTGGTGCTTCGATTTTTTTTTTTTTTGTTATAGAGTGTAGTACAGAAAAATTTATAAAAATTAAAAAACATAAAAATTTGGAAATATTTATAGAAATTTAATGTATACTGAGTTAAATATTTTTTTTATGAAAACTCGTTAATAAATTTTTTTAAATCTCTCCCTGGGTCTATTGCATATACTATAACGATATTGTAGAAATTTATTTCATATAAAAATATTGACAATTGACAGAGGAGTAGGGTTTATAAAAGGTATGTATTTCGGCATAAAGAATATATTAAAATCGTAATATAAACTATAATTACCAATAAAAACTAAGGGTCACTTAATGATATTTACTTTTAAAAATTGTTCTATTTGGCTTTTAATTTCATTTTCTTCCTTAGGGGATACTCTATATGGTTTAAGGGAGATAGGTAATTCAGAATTTAATATGACTCTTTGAGGTTCCATTCGTATACTACCAACATATTTATTTGCATAAAACACGTGTTGAAATTCTCTTATAAATTTTGGTAAACCACTTCCTGTCTCATTATTTATTGGATTTATATTATTAATATGTAGTGATAGATATTGTGAATTCGAATAATGCTTATAGCTCAGTCAGGTGTCATTTTGAAAAACTATTTTGAAGATTGTATCAATGTGCAATTTAAAGGAAGCACTATCATCGGGGCCCAATAATGCATACGGAAGTTTATTATTAATAAGATAAAATATGACTTTTTTTAATAATATTTCCAATCGTCAATGTCAAAATTAGTTTCTCCCTGATGACAATGTTAACCCTGTGTTTGTTGTAGATGATCACCTGGACAATTGTGTATTAATAATAAAAATAAAGCTAATTTGAAGCTAAATTTAAAGCTATACTGTTCGCTTGAGTTTTTTAATGAACATGTCTGTTCCCAATGAAAATCATTGAATATTCCTCTAATGTCACAAATTATACAAGGGGATGAGGGTAGCCGGGTCTGAAAATGGACGGGTCTGTGAAATCTGGCCGGACGATTAAATCTAAAATTGAGTGATCCATAATTATGTTGACCCAGCCTATAATAAATAGTTTGATTTGGTCTATACACAAATTAGGCTGTCTTGGCCTATAATAGTTAGGACGACTTTGTGTTGAGTCATCTAGAGTGGTGTTGCGAATTGTCATTCCACGGGTTTTGCATAATTTTACAACTAAGTTAAGCCTTTCTGTAGGATTGAACTAGGGATTAATTATCATCAATTGTTTCATGTCGAAGGGAGACCATCCGTCAATCCTCCCAACAACATTTGACTCGATAGACCTATACTCCTTCCACATTCACGCTTTTTATGAAAATACTTGGTTATGTTTTCTTTTGGGTCGTATGAAAAGTTTGTAAAGTCCCCTAGTGATGAATAGGTAGTATCTAAAAAAATTTCCTCCAGTACGGAACACAATTGCTCCCAATTTCTAAGGTTCAAACAGGAGTTCACATATTCCGTTATTGCAATAACCTTTAAATATCTATGTATATTGTTAACTTTCAAGATATCTTCTGTATGATTTTCGTCACATTTTGACTGAAATAGATTAACCAGAAATTTAATTTCATGCCTCCTTCAGTGTCGAAATTAATTATGAAAGGTTCTGTTGTGACAAAAAGCTTCGACTCTACTTTCTCTAATCTGTTGCTTATAATTTTGGCGTCATGCTGCTGCTCGTTGACAATTTCAACACTATTTTCCCATTTTGAATTAGACATTTTTCCTGATGTTAGTATTATGAAAACTTGTAAACCAATGTATACACAGTTAAGCAAAATCAAATCTAAATTTTTACAGAAATTATCTTAATTAATATTGATTAATCACGGTCATCTATCTTTCACAAAATATACTAAAAGCTATCACTCACTATAAAGCAATAATAATCAAAAGTGAAAATATCACTATAATTGGGAAAATTGAATAAATGATGTAACTTTCCATATAAGATTCAGTAAACACAGAAAAATTATTCACTTTTCTAAAAGATGGCACATGATTTTACCTTGTTCGTTTTGGAATATATTCCTTGTTATGTTAATCTCATCAGCTTTCGATATTGACCCTATTACACTTTTATTACTACAGCCGTTTCTGGTGTGTATTCCAAGGTCTCCTCGATCGGTTGAAGAAAGGAAAGGAATACGTGCTGCAACTTGTTCTTCGGGGTTGACTTTTAGGCCAAGAGCTGGAACGTTAGGCTTAGCCTTAGATTATCCTCGAAATAGGCAATTATCCTTCCGGCTTGTGTAGTGGTCTCGTAACTTAGGAATCAGTCCATAGAAGTATTACTAAGAACCACTGAGAGATCTATTGAACATAGCAATTATTCAGGTGATGACGGGATCTTATACATGGGCAGTTGAGATACATTGATGTCAGATGTAAACCGTGTCCACTTTGTGGCTTCTCTTCGAATGGGAGGTCCGCTTGGGTGAAAAAGAGACTAGGGGTTACAGAAGTAAAGGCACGGTCTTATGACGCGACGTTGTCCATGGGAGGTTTTAACATATGGTGGTTTCTGTTAGGGACGGTTAGCTCGTAGAAGGTTACTTGCGGAAGTAACAGGTGTTATTATTTCCTTATATATATATATTATATATACACACACATTATCTACCAATAAGTATTTGGACACCTGAGATAGAAAATAAAAACAAAATTTATTCATATTCAATAGTTGGTAGAGCCTTCACGAGAGACAATTACAACGTCAACTCTCCGGGGCATGCTTTCCACAAGTCTTTGTATGGCGGCTAGTGGTATTTTCTTCAACTCGGCTTGGAGAAGACATGTAAGTTCCTTAACCGATTTTGGGCTGTTGTTTCACCCCTTAATTGGGCGATCCAGCTCGTCGCAGAGGTTGTCGAAAGGGTTCAGGTCTGGGCTCTGGGCAGGCCATTCCATTCGGTTAGCCCCATTGTCTCAATACTAATCCATGGTGGACCTCGCAACATGACAGCTGGCAGTGTCGCCATGGAAGTAACATGGGTCCAACCCGCAAAACTGCCATAATGTAGGAAGCACACTGTCATCCAAAATAGTGCAGTAGGACTCGGAATTGAGATTACCATGAATTTGAAACAAGTGATGAGGTCCATATGAGGATAAACACCCCCAGACCATATTTCCACCTCCGCCGAACTTCACTGTGGGCACAATGCATTCTGGCAGGAGGCGTTATGTAGGCAGACGCCATACCCTGCCATCCGAACGGTAGAGGGTGAACCTTGTTTCGTCGCTACTGAAGGAGAGCTGACGAATGTTCTCCCAATTTCACGTGTGCACGGTTTTACATGAAAGGACTGACACGACCAGTCGCAGAGAGTTAATAAACATTCCAGCAGACAGGGAGAAGTAACCGAGAAAAAGGGGGCACTTTCAGACAGAAGCGCTTCCTAAAGGGGTGCTAAGCGTGGGTGCTCGTACGAGGACTCGTTACAAGGGTAAGTCAGCCTTCGTTCCTCCCTTCATGAATTCTGTTCCGTCCCTCTTGTTAATTGTATAATTCCGTTAATTTAAATAAATATTTAGTTTAAATCTAGTGATTGTTGTCGTCATGCTTCATTAGTCATGAGTCGGAGCTGAAGATCTTAGCAAGTTAATTGCGACCATAAATTAAGACATGTACTGAATCTATACGATCACATCTATTAAACATCAGCTCCGGTTCACTACAGAGAACCCGTTTTCACTGATCTTCAGTCCACTTTGGACGTGGTTTACACCACATTAACCGAGCAGCGAGGTTGAACTTTGTGATCAAAGGCTGATGGGCAGCAGCACGACCATGAAAACCAAGCATATGTGCTTCCTTACGGATGGTATTAATCGAAACATTTCCGGATGCCTGTTGAAACTCCTGGTCATATGGAGTATATGGGTCATCGGTTAGGTGCGGTTCTTCCTAATTCCTCTGGGCAGCACCCGTCGGTCTCTATCTCCCAGTTTCGTGGGTCTACCGACTCGGGGCACATTCCAACAATCACCGCTCACCTTCCACTTCTGAATCACATAGGCCACTGTCAATTTTGGATAATTCAGCTCGCTAGATATGTCCCTTAAGGATCGGCCGTTTCTGTGATACCCGACGATTACACCTTTCTTGAAATTAAGTAAATATGCACTTCATGGGATCTTGCATGCGACTAATGCCAATGTTGTTTCCTACACAATATTCAACTGCGGAGGACATGACGTATATCAAGACCGCAGTTATCGTCATTTGCATGGAATCCAAATACTTATTGGTAGAGAGATAGTGTGTGTGTGTGTATATATATATATATATATATATATATATATATATATATATATATATATATATATATATATATATATATATATATATATATATATATATACAAGATGATTTCTTTTAAACTGTCATTATTCAGAGCCACCTGTACCTCGATCTAACAATCCAAATGGCACCAAACTCTGTACGAAAACTAATGATGACATAGAAAGTAGGATTCCGTGAGGACTGTAGAGAACCGGATACATCCAACAGTGGACGACAAAATGTTACGACATCAAGGGATGACAGACATCTCGTTTACAATGATCCAACATGCATTGTAGAGCGTCGGAATGGCCGAATGCAAATCGTAATGGTGTGTGACCTCATTGTGTACCATTCGCGATCTTGGCTGCTACGAATTAAAAGTCAACTCAATAGTAACCACCACATCAAGGAAGTTCTAGAGAGATAAATCAAGCCCTTCCTTCAGAGCACCCCTGAGGTTATATTCCAGAAGGACAATACCTAATTACATATAGCCAGTTTGTTAAAGCTTGCTTCCTCTCGATGTAGCTTCTTCGCACTTCTTCCCTGGCCACCACGTTCGTTAGACATGTCGCCTATGAACATATCTGGGGTATGGTCACTGCGACTAGCTCATCAGTCTTCCAGAAACTATTACCATTGAACAGTGTAACAGTCCCACATACCAGCAGCTTGACAAACAGTTCTCAAGGAACACATCCAAAGCCTCTTGCATTCACTGCCACAAAGTATAGCAGCTAACATGGCAGCTCGTTGAGGTTTCACTACATACCGATTGTTCAGATTATAATTCTGTGCTCAGATTGCAAAATGTTATAAGTCACTTTTTTTAATTTTTCGTGACAGCAATTTTAAGATTCAAGATTCAACATGTGGATCTGTGGTTTTTTTATTTATTACAATTTCCCCACCTTTGTTTTCTCATAAACTGAAAGAAAAAGACTTACGGCATTTTGCCACCTTCTAAACATTAACAAAAAAGACTCCAGGATAGGACTTAGTCATTCTTCTGGGAAAAGTGCCTTATAACATTTTGCCATCTGAGCACAGAATGTTCTGTTATGAAAATTCAATCGCTTAGGTATAAATTTCATTGTTCGCACGCGTCCTTTGGTGGTGTTGGAATTTTAATAAACAGTATAACATATATAATTGAAACACCCAACTATTGATTTCGAGGGACACCAATAGATGGCGCTTGGGAGGTTCCTCAGCCACTGCGCAGTTAAGTTGCGCGAATGTTTTACCGAAGCCCCAGATGTGAGAAGAGATTAACTGAATGCTTTTCTGTGAACATGCTTTTCTGACTCAATCGCGGCCTTATCCCTCTGGAGAGCAGTGAAGAAATACAAAAAGACTTCCAACCGCATTCCGCCCCTTAAGGGCCAGTCTAGCACTGCATACACTGTCGTTCTTTCAATTCAACACCCTCAAAAATATTTTGTAAGTTGCCCGGCGCCCGAGATGAAAATTCTCTCTATATTAAAAAAAAGTTACCGCCGTCGCAGGATTGAAAACTGTGTTGTTTAGCTCGATTCTTAGACGGTTTCCCGAGAAAGTACTGATCGGAAAAAAATGAAATTAACATGGTTTGTTCTTCATCGTATTCCCTGGACAATTATCAAGATTTTTTTCCGATGTAGCTATTAGTTTAGGTTTTATTAAGTGTCAAAATTGAATAAGTGAAATTTCTTCCGCGATTGAGCAAAACACATACAAATTTTCAGCCTTCAGTCGTGAGTTTTTTTTAAGAGTACCTCTCAACGTAAATTTTTGCAGCTCGTCGAGTTTTTTTAGAAATTTCAATTTGGTTCTTGATAATATTTTTTTGAAATTCGGGGAAAATCGGGACATTTTTCTTATTTTTTTTTTAAACTGCCGTATTTATATCTAATTACAATTAGTTTTTAATTTTTAAAATATTGCAGTATACCTCAGAATATACTCTTTTTTACGGTACTATTATTTTTGAAATCGGTTAATAATTAAACTGTATGCGATCAAAAGTTGGTCATACAAAATTCGGAATCTTTGGATATTTTCGCTACTTTTTGTTAAAACCATTATATCTACAGCAAAAACCATTATTTTTTAAATTTGAGAACATCACTGAATACATTACATTACACTCTTTCTTATGGTACAATTTTTTTTTTTCAAATTGGTTAATAAATAAAATCGATGCAATTAAAAGTTGGTCACACAATTTTCGGAACTTTCATATCGTAATTTCCGATACAAAACTAAAACTGTCATATTTATATCGTATTACTATTAGTTTTTAATTTTGAAAATATCGCAGTATACCTCAGAATGTATTCTTTCTTACGGTACAATTATTTTATAATTGGTTCATAAATAAATTCAACGCAATCAAAAGTTGTTGACACAAATTTCGTATTTTTTATTTCGCTGAGCATTGTATTCTCGGAGGGTTGTATTTTTGACTATCGGGTTTGCCACAAATCAAATTTATCGTAGCACCAATTGCCATAAAAACGATTTGTTTTTATTTGGCGAGGAAAAAGGATCGCTTTTTTCCCTCTGTTCTCAGACGGTTTACCGAGAAAGTAGTAAGTACAGATCGTAAAGTTTGGAGATTAACACGGTTTACTTAAAATTGTACAGGGAACAAGATGCAGAAGATTTTTTACTCATGCGGCTATTAGTTTAGAGTGCATTAAGTGTTAAAGTAAAAAAAAAGTGAAATCACTTGCGAAAGAGGTATTGGTTTGCGAAGCAAACCAAACGGTATTGCGTAGCAATCCCCGGGGGGTCGGCGAGCGTAAGCAAGCAGTGGATGAAGCCCTCGCTGTGGCGTCATGGACCGTAAAGTGAAATCGAGATAATACAAATTATTCAGATAGTTTAGTCTGCGAAAGGAATGTTGGTTTGCGAAGCAAACCAAATGGCATATGTAGAAGGAGTGTTAGCTTGCAAAGCAAACCAGATGAGATTGCGTAGCAATCACCGGGGGTTGGCGAGCGTAAGCGAGCTGGGGGCGGAGCCCCCTAGTGCTTGAAAAAGTTCCTTCAGCCCAACCGAGTACTTACAACAGTAGTACATTATAAAAGTACATATATAATCTATATACATCAAAATGGAGTTGTTTGTATATTGAATATTTCAGTTCCATTTCAAGTTATTTTCCTTTTGGAGCCATTTTTATCCATTATCAGTGATTTCAGACGGCTGCATTGTAATTTCATGAACTTTCGTATAACTTTACTACCCTCGGTAACCTAGTGAACGAATTTCAGCTTCAGTAGCTCCGTTTTGAGTCTTGTTTTTGTGCAAGTATCACATAGAAACAATTTAATATATTTGAAGTTTTATAATGTATATATGACTTCGTATACTATCTGACTTGGTAAACTATTTACAATTCACTGTGTGCATTTTAATACACTAGGGGACACGCCCCCTGCTCGCTAACGCTCTCCAACCCCCGGAGGATAGGTTCGCTGCACAAACCTATGCTCGTTTCGCTCGCATCAATGAAGTCATGTGTCCTAGCAGAAGGGATTGTTTACAAAATATGATATTCCAAAAAAAATGTTTTTCAAACCTTAATTTGCTGTATTACAGAATATATATATATATATATATATATATATATATATATATATATATATATATATACAGTACCTCTGAAATTAGAATTCAAATGAAAACTTTGAGCAAATTTTAACTCGAAATGTGAGCGCTGCTTTCGAAATTGAATACCCAGCATGTTGTTTGTGTGTACATTTCCCCAACACTCGAACCACCCACACTTTTTCATTGAGTTTGTTGCCAGAAGTTATAGTGCAAGCGTCTTGTTGAATATAATTGTTGGCCCTGAAAAGGACCGTTGTTTAAATGGCCCTGAAAAGATCCTCCGCTTTCTTTTATTTTTATTATAAACTGCAACAGCTCAACTAAAATTCATTTTTTTTCAATAAAATTTCATCCGATAGCGTATAAATTCAATTGATGCGCGAGGCTTTGTGATAAACAAACAATCGTGCAATGTTGCCAAAACGCGTTAACAAATAACGTCTTTTTTGCGTGCCACGTAAGAGAATTATATATATAGATGTTTATCGCTAAAGCAGCTGAATACATTTACCCTTCACGATACTTAAATCAACCTCAACCTGGATGTGTTGGAGAAGATAAGATATAAATTGATTTGAGATTGAAAATAAGATAGTTTTACTAATATTACTGGAAGAACTATTTTTATAAAACTTGTTGAAACAAAAATTAAATTCTAATACTTTATGTGTTGAACTTATTTTTCTTTCCGAAATAAAAATAGTTTTCTAACACCTGAGACATTTAATAAATAAGCCTAAACATATTTGAATTCCTCTTTGAATTTCACTCAAGTTTGAGTCAATTCTACGACTTGACGAATTCTACGAATAAGTCAACGACTTTCGATCTCTCAACTTTATGGGGAAAAGAATTTATTCCATATTTAAACAATTTTTTACGTTTTAAGAGACAACCTTGAAGTCTGAAGCAGACTTCGAAATTTCCTTACGTTGGAAGTCTTGAGTATTTCCTTATAACGCATTTTCAAGGTTTTCCACTTACAACGGTATTTTCAAAATTTGTAATAACTTCAAATATATAAAGAGGTGATTCGATTGTATTCGTAAGGAATAAATGTGAACGAAACAATTCATATTTAAGTACCAATATAGCATAAAATTCTCTAAAATGATGAATTTTTAAATGCATTTTCTACTTAGTGATTTCTGTATTGTTGAAAATTTGATAGAAAAGAATTTTAATGCAACATGAAATAAATACCAGTTAAAATATTTCATAACTATATGTTTTGTAGATTCGTTTATGTGTTTTAATCATTAAAAGTTTGTATATTGAACTTGATGCAAAAGTAAATATGTTTGTAAAACAGAATTCATCTAACCGAAATTAGGAATAAATTCCTAGAGTGAAATTATTCAAAAAAAAAAGCTCTAACTAGAAAAGTTAGTGCAGTGTTTCTAAAAGTATTCAGACTATACTCGAACTTTAAAAAAAATACTATTTTCCATTCCTGCGTAAAAATTTATAAAATGTAAAGCTGCATATTTTTTTTACTTCGATGTAGACTTTCTTACTTTTTCCATTGTACCAAGTAACATGATGACATCAGCTCTGAAATGACATAATAAAACAAGAATTCAAAAGCTACAGAAAATTTTGAAGCTTAATTTTTTTTTAATCGATAGGATGTACCCACTTTATCCTTTCTCCCGTTCTTTTTTTTTTATATAACGGAAGTCTTTTTAACAATACTAGTAGTATCAAGCACTCAGTGCAAAAAGGAAAGTCAGAAATTCGAATATACTGACAAAAAAAGAAAACTCTCGGTACCCCACGATGAATTTGACGTAGCAATGTTTCTACCTTGACTGCCTAGGAAAGTTTTTAAAAATTTATCTCGTAACAGCAATACATAATTTCAATATTTATTTTTAAATTTTCGTCTCGAATGCAGTTATTGCCCATTTCGCTTTCTGAATAAGTTTAATAATTTCCTGGTTCAAATTTTTATTTAACAGAAAACTGCCCTGTGCAGGAGTTGCATCCTGAAGTACGCCTTAAATTCTGTACCTAGGTAGAAAAAATGACTAAAGTCCATATATTCGCTGTTTTTGAGTTATGTCTTCAAATCACTTCAAAATAATAAAAGTTGTAATAGAAAAGTACCAATGCCTTTCTTTCAAAATATTGGAAAGTATTTTTTGTACGCTGTACTAAAAATTAAAGAAATTAAAATTTTAATAAATCACAGCAGTTACCAAAAACTTGCAAACTGAACAATTGGCTATGTTTCTACCAAGATACATAATTGTTCTACATGAATTATTTAGATAGCAAGAAGAAAAAGCCAAACATCTCCAAAATGGCTATAAATCACATTAGTTTTTATCCTGAAGAATTTTTCTACTTCAACTAAAGAACTATTCTAACCTTATGTTACTGAAATCTAAGACAGTTGCTAAGATCAATTTGAAACATTTTTCTTTTAAACTCACTTTAAGCAATCAGCCCACATTAAGACTCGATTTATAATTCTCATGGTTTGAACCCGGAGGACATCAAAGTTCCGTTGTAATTCAAACACAAATGAGAAAACTCGAACACCGCTGGGACAAGAAAATATTCTATTGCTAAACAAGCTATCAAAGTTTCCCCAGCTAGTTCGGAATAAAGGATTATTCGCATTCTTCGAGTTCACAAATTCGTAATTCGAGTGACGCGTATGTGCAGAAGGTTAATTTTGGTAATGTTTTTATTAGCTCAGACCAGCATGAGCAATAAATCCCAGTCCTTTTAACTAAGCAAACAAGCAGAAATTTCCTTTAATTGTGTTAACAGGAGAATTCACTTGTGGACCAATTAAAGCGTGAATGTTTCGACCAAGTTCCGACGTTTGAAGCCGTTAATTAAGAGAGCTTTTCACTTGGGATGAGTTATACGAAAAATGCGCTCCGACTTCGAAGCAGCAATTGGATTTCTGAGCACATCAGACCGAAAAAACTCGCTTGGATGAGCTTTCCTATCATTTACTTTTTTGTCCCCGATTTCTCTTCCAAAGGTGAAAGATTCGGTTCTATTATTTTCCTCAGGTAACACTTTTAGGTTTATAGGGATTGACACTACGGTTTTTAGCGTGATTATGGTACTACATTACCTTTCCCATAAAGTTAAACGGAGGAAATGTCAAATGTCACTACCCTAAAATAACTTATATAAAACTAGCAGACCATCTACATTTGAGTTTATATTTTTTATACTTATATACTAGGGCCTTCTCTTATTTGATACCTTATTCAAATCCATTTTTTTCTATAACTACAATTAAACCTAATTCTGTTTCTACACGATAGATAACTGATAAGATTGATTGCATAAATATGAAAGAATAAATCATTTAATTGAGAGTTTATAAGATTTAAAATATGGTGATTTATATAAAATCATACGTATCTTACTATTCTTTAAAAAAATCAATGAACAACTAATTGTTGAAAATAAAATACACCCCTAATATCCTAATTCTATTTTTACACGATACATTCGTTCCTGAAGAATACGTGTAAAAAAAACTCATTGTATCTGTGGAAAAATAAAATATTAATTCCAAAACCAAAAAAAAAATCCCCCCAAAAAATTTTTTGAACGTAAAAATATTTCTACCCAAAAAATATTTTATATTTTTTTATTCATTTTCACTTTCTGACAGTAAACGGCGTATACGTTTGCGTCCGACTGGAATATATATCCCTTGAAATGTGGACATAATCTTGGTCCTCTAATGAATTTCTTTCTGTGATCTCTTGAGCAAAATCAGCACGAATCTCCTCTGGCTACTGATGTATCAAGGTTTTACTAGCGAATTCTGCTATTAATAGTTGTGTTCTTGTTTTATGTAATTCTCGGAAAGAGGCCTACATAGATACCTAGACGTACACATCGGTAAACGAAAATACGCATTTTAAAACATCTACACTAGCTGTTATGCAATCTATACGTGTGTGTAATATAGAAATGATACTACTTGCCACAAAAAAAATATATTTCTTAGAATTTAGGCAAAAGAAGTTCATAGAAATTGGTTTGGCCCACCGCTCGTGTTAAATCAAGATAACTATCGTTAAAAGAGAATGAAATATTTATGTTGAATACATGTCTTAAATCAAATTCGTGTAAAAAAAGTTCCTGCAAAAACAGAATTAGGTGCATAATATAATAATAAACCTTAATCATATTACCATGATTAGACTCTGAAAGTCCATACCAATTGCATCCCACTAGGTCGAATACAATTCGGCATTTTTTGACGCCCCAGACATATTTCGAAACTAATTAACTTCATAGATTTCTCATTGTCTCCTTTAATCAAAAGTCTTCCTTAACCGATGAAGAATTTCTGCAGCAGAATCAGACTGGATGCATGAAGAATTTCGAACTCTTGCGAGTAGATTGAGTCTTCATGGCTCAAATCTAGCATATTTAAACTAAACGGAAAATTGGCACATGAATCCTGTAGCGGTGATTTTATATTGTTTATACCGTTTGTGCCATACTCTAATATACAAATGTCAATTTCTGTGTTACGTGTGTTAGTGTTACATAAAAGTAATATTTTAAATGTCAATGCGATTACAATGATGTATAATACAAAATAATGAAAATACAAAAATAAATAAATTAACACAGTATTTTTCAGTGCAAAACAATTAATTAGATATCTAGCAAGCAATCGTAATGCAAAAGTAAAATTATTGCAAAAAATTAAAATTCATAACCTTGGTCGAACACTCACACAAATTTCTATCCACTTCTTTTTCTATTAACAGGAAAAGTTTTGTCTGGAACAACAGTTTTAGCTTTATTCTGCTGGGCTATCTCACGGAAACAATTCCTTTTTATGTTGACTTCTTCCTAGTCAACTTGAAATATTGTAGACTTCTACTCCTTTTCATGTAGTTTTAATCCTTAGCGTTTCCATAATCCAGTCCTTAAATTTCTTTTGCATTTCCTCGGACCGTATAGTGTTAATTCCCAAGAAATTTTGAGACTATGTGCAACACAATAATCAAAAGGAACAGTGTAAAATAATACCAAAACCTAAGAGAATCAAAAATGTTACTGGCTGACAGCAGGTAAGACATCTCTTCTTATTACACCTGATTTCATTTCACCTACTGGTACCCTGAAGATGTTATCCATATATTTTCCCATTGTAATTTAAAAACTGAAATGGAGGATTCTGAATAATCTTCCTGAAAATTATAGTGCGTCCACCTTTGTAGGTGAAAAGAAGCATTAACAAACAATTGTGTTAACACGTGGATACATTTTGCAACATTTCCTTATGCGATACTAATGCTACACAATGATCCAAGCAGAAAGATCTTTTTAATGTTTCGGTTTTCTATTCTTTGAAGACCTCATGATAAACTAATGAGTTTTCTTTCTTGGTGAAGGTTTGTTGCAGTAAAATACACCAATTTCTCAGCAATCTTTATTCTATGTTGCACGTCTTTATTTTCTAACCAGATTTCGTTACGTCCATCTTTGTTCTCAAAGACGGTTTAAATGTTCCGTCAAAGCAATTAAAAGATTTTTTTAAGTAATCCAGAGACTACTTTTACAATTCTTGCTTGGATTTTGTTCCAATTTGATCTCTCATATCTAATGTGACCTGATTTCAACGATTCGTTATTGAGTCATTTCGAGTTAAGAGAGATGAACGGTTAAAGAAGATAGCCATGAATTATGGATACTTGTCCTAGAATTAACCAGCCCAGTTTGGTTTCAATCGCTATCAGTTCACACTTTAGCTTGTTACTTTCCTTGAGCTTGTTCCTTTCCTTGATCTTGTTTTAGCAAAGATTTCTCCACAAATATTAGCTCCAAGAGCAATGCACTACCTGGATGATCTTTACCATAATCCATTTTCCATATTTTACTCTTAATTTCTTTCCCCATGGTCCTTTCTTGTATGTGGGTAATTTTCAACTCACGAGAATTTTATCCATAACTTTAATGGTACAGTTGTAGTCATTTTTGAAATGTCTCAAATTTCCATGTACGGTAATGTTCTTTTCTCACTGTTGCATCTCCAAATAAAGAATAAGTCAAATCCTTGGTTGCTATTGGTTTTTATTCCATATCATTAGCAGTTTTTTTTTTAAGATGTAAGAACGCTATGAACCGCTGTCTATTAGTGCTCAAACGGCTCAAAATCCCTTGCTTGACTTTAGCTTTACCTTTAAAGTCTGAAGTATGTCGAATGGTTTTTAAAGAGCTTTGTTTTGACAAAGCATACTAACTTTGCTCCCTTTTTCTAGATTCAAAACTTCATTTTTTTTTTGCTGTTATTTCTGGACACACTACAACGCAATGCTTTCACCCACAAACCGCGTATCTAACTTTCGATCTACAAGCCCCTGAATGGTGCCAAAACTTCAAACAAGTAAATCATGCATTCGCTTTAATTATGTTCTGTTTCTCTTCCAATGAGATTTGCTGTGCTTGAAAACATTATTTACTCTTATGCTGTTTGCAGTAAAAAAACACAACTACTTCATTTTCTTTCTGATTTTCCACATAGAATTAAATTATCTGAAGTCGATACGTATCCCTGATTATTATTATTATTATTATTATTATTATTATTATATATATATATATTTTTTTTTTGTTTTTAAGAATCTTTCGTTAGTCACTGATCTTTTAACATCAAAACTTCAGTTGTGATTAAGATACGTTTGCTACTCCTTACTTCATTTCGAACAATGCTCATAATTAAATATTTTTCGATTTCATTAAATTATTTTAAATTTAATTAAATCGACGGTAATGTACAGTTAAAAATCACGTCTGGTGGCGCCATTGTTGTGAAACTCAGCCAGAATTAAAATATATTCAGTCATTCTCTTTAAAAAATTTATTTTATTTTATCTGACTAAAAATGCTATGACGATTCTTTCTTCTCTTCTTCCTTCTCACTACAAAAGATGAAGCGGGTACCAGTGTGACATTAATGTATTATTCCGTTTATTTTCAATTCTTAGTTTAATATTCTAAGTATATTTTAATAGTTTCAACAAATAGGCAACTATATATCTCTTAGGCATAAAATTGAACGCCCCTCCATACATCTTTTCTTCTCAGTATCCAACACTCGAATCCCTTTACCCAAAGTTCCGTTTACTGCTACCCGGATAAACTTCCAAGAACATTCACCGCTATTTCTCTCAAGAGAAAATTGCTCCTTCCAGCTAGCATTGAAATTGTAAGACCTTTGGTCTTGCAATTAAAAACCTAAAACAAAAACGGAACAGATACACTGGTGCACTAGTAATCCCAAGCGTCATCAACGAGCCAAACTGAAGTCTGTGTTTGTGACTGTCAATTTTCCCATTGGCAATCATTCCCTCGACATCATCTGTATGCATTTGCTTACAAACCAGGCTTAGATTAAATCATTGACAACATCCAACACTGCAGATTAGAGAACCAGGGGAAAGTAAATACACAATAATCAATAAACAAATAATAGTTCCACAATTTTTAAATCAACCAAATCTTACTAAATTATCTGCTTTGGACATAGAATCAAATTCATAATTTAGTACACCATAATAACTTCAAGAGTAATTTTGCAATGTTCATGTCCCGAAAATAGTTTATTTCTCAAAATAACATTTCTCTGATAACCCTTTTTACGTCTTCTCACTAATTAATTACTCAACCTCAGGTTTCTCGTCAACCACATAACCATCAGTCAGTCTTTTGAGCTATTTACTATGCTATAGCAATTAAATTACACAGCTCTCGTTTTTTATTCTTTTGTAGAATCTTTCTTTTTGAAAATAGAATTCAGTGACAATAGCGCATTGTTTGCATTCTTTGGAAAACAAGTAATGCGGTAGCTAAAATTCAAACGATGTGATTAATACTACTTTTAACAAAAGGCATGAATCGGCAATATTATTCTTTCGTGAAAAATGCATAAAGAGTATCGATGTTATCGAAAAAATTATGTTATATTGAAAGAGTAGTTATCAATTTAGATTATTTTGGTTACGAATCATCGCTTGTGCCTGTAAAATGTAAAATATCGAATAACAATAACAATCTAGAAAATGTTTTAGGTGAATAAGCCAAAAATGTAGATTTGTGTCTTTGGCATGATGCCGACGATATTGCGCGTTACTAATGGGAATACAATCATAATATGAGAGAATAAAACTAAATTATCAACAAATGAATTCAAAATATTAATAAGCTTCTCTTTGTTAGACGTTTAATAAAACAACGTTAATATTCAACGCTGTTCAGACAAGAAAATAACGACATGGAGCTATTTAAAATTAGTAGCCACAAATTTATGGTATCTGTTAATTAACATAGAATTTTGAAAATAAATAAGTTTTCTAACTGTACAGTCCACTTATTTGAACCAACTGTATTGCACGGAATACCCTATATTGGCGAAATTTCAAACCTCGTATTTTATACTAGCCTATAACTTGGTTCCTATTTTTTTATCGCTCCTGAAAAAGTTTGATACGAGTTTAATTGTACGGTTTCAGTTGTAAACTGACTATATGCAATTGTAGGTCATTTATTACGATTTTGATTTGATAAAACTCTTAAATGGTTGATGATTGGTGAACATATGCTTAAGTAATTACCAATGACCTTTTACTTACAACTGCGTCATTGTTTTCCTAAAAGACAATTCTTTAACCGTTATTTATGTCTGAAAAACAAATAAGCTAATTTGTTATGTGAATTTCATCTGTTTGTGTGAAGGATTATGAACCTTTTCCTCTTATGAAGTAGTAACAAATGGTAGTCTACCTCTTACGCACTACAGGAATCATTTTGTAAAATATTGATAGGTACATTCTCTTGAAATTCTGTTCTTGAGACGGACAAGGCTTATAAATCATAATAATTGCATTTTATTCAATGGTTTCAAATTTGTTTTTCCAGAAATGGACGCACTGAATATAAATTTTAAAACCTCTATACTCAAAGTTGATAACGGACGAAAAAAGATCAAAATTGTTAGACTCACTTATTCAGCTATTATTTTAGACACTTAAAACATTGTCTGAAAATCATGTTTGAATTTTTTTTTAATAATTTTAAATTTCCATTACTGTATTTTTTAAGAGCACTTATTTCATAAATAAAATAATATTCAACAAGCTGCAAATAAGAAAAACTTATTTTATATTAGAATGGTACATTATAAGCTTTCGTACAAATGCAAAAAAGAAGTATATCGTTTAACAGGCGAAACGAATTCATCGCACAGCAGAATGTATTAGTTTGTAGAAAAATTTTATTATGTCAAAACTTTAGAAAATACACGTCTGCGTCTTTTAAAAGAGCTGCATTTATTTTTTAGTTCAAAAAACGTTGCTTTAGAAATGCGCTCGTTAAAAAAATGCAAACTTTACAATAAATCGCATTTAAAGAACTAACACTTCTTAACAGACTGAAGAAAATAATATTTAAAAGCTGTCGTTTCGGATAATTAACTTAGTTCCTTAAAAACAACATTTTTAAATCAATTTGCGTAATGTTTTTATATATTTTATGAGTTTATGAAACATGTGTTTTAGTTTACAGCTAACAGCTAAAATTTTTAAATTTGATATCCCAACTTGCAGGGCTTGGCTAACCTGAATAATTTGGGTTACTTGTACTCTTTTTAACTCCGAGTTTATTCCTTGGATAATTCATAGATATAAATGGCTGCGGAGTGCCTTTCCGCACGGCTATAAAAACTAGTTAAAATTTAGATTTATGAAGCTAAGAACTAAACTGCTCATAATATACTACCCTACAATAATGGACGGGACGCCAGTGGATTTGCATAAAATCCGACTACTTGTTTGGGGGTGGTTTTCGTGGTATGGCCTGGAACCGTTGCATGTTGTTCCTGGTCAATTGAATGCCAACGCCTACATAAACGTTTTGGACAATAAAGTTCTTCCTACGCTCTGCCAATTTTACGGAATGAACGAATGTTACTTTCAGGACGACAAAGATTCATGTCATGTTGCAGCCTCTGTCAAGCAGTGGTATCAAGATATGGATGTAAAACGTCTTCCCTGGCCTGCTCAGAGTCCCGACCTAAATCCCATAGAACATTTGTGGGACGAGTTAGAACAACGCTTACGGACCAGGGAACCACGTCCGAAATCTACAGCTGAGCTGGCGACATTCTTGCAGCAGGAATGGACACAAATACCCTTAGCTGTGTATCAAAACTTTGTTGAAAGCATACCCAGTAGGATTGCTCGTGTAAATGCAGCATGTGGGGAACCATCCCTCTGTTAAAGCATGTATATTTTCCCTTATACCATCACATCTTGATGCCCGGTCCATTATTGTAGGGTAGTGGTAACAGTTTTTGCTGATGCTGTTTAAGCAAGTGGTACTTGTTTCCTCACGAGTTTCGTTGCGTAGACAAACAAGGTTTTAGCTTTGTCCGCTTCATGTACTTGTGTTTTTCCATTTCCAATTGCTCGGCAGACTCCAAAACTTCAGAGAAGTAACGGTGACTTTTGAGTGTACCGGTTATGCATTAGACGTGTGAGGGAATAGAACCTCATAGAGCCCCAAGACCTAACGCCATGTACGAACCGGTATGGAAACTTATAACTCAAGAGTCATGGAGTATGTCGCCCCGTGCAGCCAGATTCGGATGCGACCATCATAGTGCTGTAGACAGAATCAAGATTCCCAAAAAAAATCATGCTCTGCCATTCGTTTGTCCTTGTGCGGCATTCTATCTAACATTGCAGCTTCAGATATTTGTAGTGTAGAGTCAATGGAAGCTTGGGAAAACATCCACGCCTCTGCGGACGGCGTCAAATCGTACGAGCTGTTGTGCAGCACACCCTCATTCTTGAATAAAGCTACGGTTTCCTAAGAAAGCGGAGCCGTTATCTAGCAGACGTAATGTAGCTGTGGATGAGGTCACTAAAACGTTATTTATACAAACAGATGGCGTTAGTTTCCTAGAGAACGTTGTTTGAGAGCGTAACGAATACCACCATTTGCATGACGATCGTCATAACGGTCTCAAACAATTGGGAAACGTTTTTTCTCTTGTAGCGGCAACATTTCATTTCCTGCGCACACACAATTCGAGCGAAGGGAAGCAAAACAAACAAACATTTTTGACTGGCATTGTTTAGTTCGTTTTTGTAAAATCGGGATCGTTAAAAATACATTGAAATTTTCAACGGATTTGAAATCTGTGGAAAGTTTTACAACAAATCGAAACCTTAATATGTGATTTTCTTTAAATAAATAATTAATTATTTAATAAATAATTAAATAATCACATGGTAAAGAATTAAATAGTAAATATGTTTTTAGTATAGATCTGGCGTAGAATTTTACGCTGATTTAAATTCCGTTGAAATTTTCACACCATATTCAACGATCGCGAAGATAGAAACTTAAACTAGAAAATAAAAAAGACCCTTTGTTTTGTTTCTCGAATAAAATAGACCATGACAGCCGTCTGAATCGCCCATTCTCCATCGCATTCTGTTCGTCTGAGTTGACATCTCCGGTCTTCGTTAAGACGGCCGTCTATAGTTATGCCCGCCACATCATGACGTATCACGAACGCTAGATAACAGCTTCCGCTTTCTTAGGAAGCCGTTGCTTTAGGGTTCTTGACGTTGCAGTACAATCGGCAATAGCTATGCGAAGGTGTCTGTCCTTTCGTTCGGTGATGTAACAAGGTTGTTACAATCGTTCATGTCGGTCCTGCAAACATCGATTCCGTATTTGCATCACAATGTCTTGATTTCGTCGGACACGATCTCCAATTTCTCGAAAAAAGTCTCGATGAGTCACGATTCTTTCTGTATCAAATTCAAGGCATAATTAAGCTTCGTTACGCAGAAAGTGTGCGAAAACGCAATTTAAATCTTAAAACATTCTCTCTGTTCTCCCTTTTTACAGAAGGCGTTACTGCCGCATATGTGCTGCAGTGCTAATCATTTGCATGTCCTTCCGTCATTTAAATATCAGCTATTGTATGCACAACAGACACATCACGTCGTCGTAAAACAATTCTTCTAAAGACATCGCGAATATATCGTTTATGTTCCTATCTTATAACCAAACTACTACGATATCAGCGTCAACTCGTTGTTCCCTCCCATATATCCCTGAGATGTTTGGCTCATTAGCAGGTCCCTGCACAGAGGAACTTGGAAAGTGGGACGAGTTGTGAACCTACCACGTGGGGCTATCTTATAACCAAACTACTACGATAGCAGCGTCAACTCGTTGTTCCCTCCCATATATCCCTAAGATGTTTGGCTCACTAACAGGTCCCTGCACAGAGGAACTTGGGAAGTGGGCCGAGTTGTGAACCTACCATGTGGGGCTATAGCACGGTTAGACTGGAGAGACAAGGGGAACTGGGTCTTTTTTTCATGTCAATTTTCATTCACCACGAGACGTACTAAACACACACCACATCTCCACTGTTCTCTAATTGATCTGTTCGTCTCATTTGCATTCCAAGCAGCGTAAATATTATAGTGAGAAACAAGTAATATATCATTGACATCATCTGAGAGAGTATATATATTGTACTTATCGATTATCGTCATCACATCTTAAATACCTGCTGTGCTATTTTGGTAGTATAACTAAGATAAAAATTAATGTTAGCAAATATTAAATGTTCATATTATTGAAACCGCATTCTAAGCACAAAATAATTTATTAATTATTTACGAATTATTCCTGATTCAGAAACAACGAATTAATAATTTTCGAATGTACGGTCAGTTAGTGAATTTTGTAATAAAACTCTCAGCTTTAGTAAACACTGGTCCTGTCAAGAGCACGGTAACTTTTCTCAATGGTACGCGATGAAAAGAATAATTGTAAAAATGTATTATTTATATAAATTTAATAATAACTAGTGTGTGTAACTAGTAAAGAAAACATCGAGCACCTCACAGATACGCTTTGATCATAAATGTTAAAAAAAACTCGCGACGAATAGATGGTTTAAACAAACATGAACTGTGATTTTTTACTACTTTATACTAGAAAACTATGTAAATATTTCCTCATACCTTCATATATATTTCAGTATCAAACTTAATAGATACTAACAAAATTTCCCGACCTTACTCAGTTTGAATTGGTTAACTTTATACTGAGAGAGAGAGAAGAAATGGTTAGTATAATCCCTTTTGTAAAATAGTAATATTGTAACACCTTCTCTGACATCTTTATAATTTTTACAACTTACTTTGGACACAAATCCTACACTTGCATATCCATCCATGTTTCATTTCACATATATATAAAGCCCTATAACAAAGCTATGATATGACGAAAGGTGACACTAAGGTTACTAGTACAATAGACGAATTTGAGAGGAATTCGCAATTCTCTTTCTTAGGTTTTTATATGGTAAAATTAAATCATAAATGACGAATCTACGGCGAGTGCTCTAGCACTCGTAGTCATCAAAGTAATGATTTTTACTTGGGCACTCTTGCATCAGGAATGTCACATTGTCTATAGCCTCCATCTTCAAAGGAACATGTCAAATTAATTTGCTAAAATCTAAGATTAAAATATATATTTTTTGAAGATTACATTTTGCATTACGTCTAATAATAAACTTGTTTTAAAATTGATGTCTTCAGTACAGAAATACAAAGCTAACCTATTACAATTTTAAAAAATGGTAAATCAATTTGTTTCGATTGCCTTTTAAAAAAATCATTCTTTCAATCAACTTTTAATATATTGAATAAATTGCTTAAATATAGCTTCAACTCATAAAATAATCCACCTTGATCACAAGTCATTATGACATAGAAATTTTTAATATTTCAAAAGTTCTAGTTCGGAATTTTTTAACATTATTATTCTTTCAATAATGGCAAAATTACGCATAAAATTTGCTTTGTTCTGACTTACCTGCAACTTTAACGAATACTTTGTAGTGGTGTTGCGTGTGATGAAAAAAATAAAATTTATTAAAATAATAAATATTTAAAACTGAAAACAAAACAGCGAAATAAAACAAAATAAAAGTTGACAGAAAAAGAAAGTTGTTTTAAAGATAAAAATTCGTGACTCTTTTTTATCTTTTGATCTCGCAAACTACCAAATTATGGTTGTTTTAAGTACAGTTATTCAGACGTTTTAACATGAAACTTGCCTCAATATGTAAGCAAAGAAATAGTAAATAACGTATTCACTAAAGTAAAATATGGTGTATCATATTTAGAACATTGCATTAATATATGTTGAATTTAATTTATGTGATACTTGTACAAACACACAGATACAAAATCGAACATAGAACGACAGACAGACATACGCGACCGAGTTCTGTCACTAAACGATTGCAAGTACTCACAGTATGCAAAGTTTCATGAGAATATATTCAACCTTTTGGACGTAGCATGGGCACACGCATACAGACAGATGGGCAAACAGACAGACAAATGTACAGACAGACAGACAAGTGTACAGACAGACAGATGGAAAGACACCAAACTCGCACGCGATAGATTTGGCATCATGAGGGTCCAAAACGGAAAGAAAACTTGAAATGGGTCGAAATTATACAGTGTACAAATACTCCATTCTTATTTATATAGATTAATAATTTACACAGAATTTCAGGGGTATGCGCAATGATAGTCCCCTGATAATACCCTGGTTTCGATTGATGTTTAACGTCTCTTCAACAATTAAGATCTGTAATAGGTCAACACTTAAGCCAGTTTCCCTTCCCCCAATTAGAAGTAATCTAAATTCAATATAGTTTGTTTACAAAATTTATTCCTAAACGCCCACGTTTTATTCCAAACACTGGCGAAAACGATAGAATAATGTGAAGTGGAATCCTACATCGTTCCTTTCGTTGCCAGTAATGAAAAAGAAATTTTCAGTGGAAAATAAATTGGTTTAAAATACTTCTCAGCACTTTTCTCTCTTTTTAAATAAAAAAAAGGGTGCATCATTAAAACTTAACGGAAGGCTAAGCTATCCTTGAAAAGAAACTTTAGTAAATGACATAAGTTCAAGAAAGTAACGTCTTTTCAGAAAATGCTCGTTTCTTTGTTGTTCTTTGTAATGTTTAGAAGACATAAAACCATTTTCCTCGAGGGGGTAAGAACTTAGTTCCCCGAACCGTGATCGTTTTGTTCTCAGTAGATAACTCGAACATAAAAATGAAACCACCGCCGGCTACAAAAACATGCGACAAAGCGAAAATCTACAAAGTGAAAATGGTAGAAAATGACTTCGAGATCCCAAAGTAAATAATAGAAAGCGGTTGACAAAAAAAGACGCAAATATATATAGATTAATGTCATTTTTATATCTCTTTACAGCTTTAACTTTCAGCGCTCTAACTTTTTACCAACTTTTCTTGGAGGCATTTCGATCAATAAGCAGCCATTGATAAACTAAAGATATTTCTGATAGGTAGATGATTTATAAATAAAAAGCATATGTTCCTTTAAAATTTAAATGATTTATGTGTTCGTATAGTAGTTGTGATTTTATTTCTAAATGTTGTGAGGAGTTTAAAATTTGTTCACGGAAACGTTAGAGTTTGTATTCATATAATTTTCTTTTAAGATACGAAGCGAAGAACTAAGTAAAATAAAATTTTATTTCGTTATGTTTTTATAGCATTTTTAAAACCTAGCTTAATAAATATATGATTTTCCAAAAGCTAATTTTTAAAATTTGATATCGAAAACCTATATTGGGAGATATTGTTCTTCGCTGGGGACTTGTCTCGTATTTATTAATTACATTACTTCAAATTTCACAATACAGCTTTAGTTTCGGTAATTTCACTTAATTCCGTTATATTCAATAGGATTAACGTTAATTTTAACTTTAATAAATAAGGCGAAACCGGTATTTTTTTTTAAATGGCATACTAAACAGAAAAGACTTTAAAGCCTAGATTAATTTAAATGGATGACCCTTCTTAACCTTGTCTTTATAACTTTTCATTATTCGTTGTTTTTTAATTTTATTTTGTTAAAACTATAAGATTATTTTGTTGTCTAACGATGTCTTCTTCGTGTCCTTGACCTCACCATGAGGTGTAAAGCCTATTTGAGGGAAGAAAGGAAATTTATATTGAACCCATGTAAAATCGATAAATCGTTCGTGAAAGGGTCCGTGTAAGGTTCAAAGAGTCTATGTAGAGTCCAATAATCCATACAAGGTCTATTTTCTCATGAAATGCATTACTATGTGGTCTGCCTAAATAAGTGACCTCACTGGTGCAGAAGAGTTCCGACAAAATCGTAATTTCCAGTCTTTCATACGAGTTCAAAAGCTGAAATGTTTTTTCATTAGATAGGGTGTTTCGAAAATATCTCGCAAAATTGTAAAGGTCATAGAGGGACCCAAAATAAAAAATAATAATAATCAAAGAATGTTTGTTCGGAAATACTAGACTTAGGTGGTATAGGACGCTGTTTAGGTCAGATGATTATATCATTTCTACAGCATAAGATGTTATTCCTTGCTCGATTTTCAACGGCATGTGGTGATGAACGCGATAAGGGAAATGCGATGCCATAATATTTTTAGAAAAGGAAATGCGATGTAGTTGCAAACACAACTTTATTGAAATGAGACCTGCGAGATACTACACAGACTACGTCCATTCTCCGAGTGCGATAGGACACAAAAACAGTTGCTCTTGTATTCTAATTGCTATTTATTTTAGTAAATAAACATCGATAGATGATAATCCATGAATTCTGACACAGAAAATAATATAAAATACTAGCCACTGCGTGGCTAGCACGGCGTTGCCCTTGCGGAGCAAACCAACACAACGGGCAACTCCATGATATAAGGTATTATTCATGTGTGTGTAAAATTTTCCGCAGATTTCAAATCCGTTGAAATTTTTAATCTATCTTTAACGAATCAGCTTTTACGAAAAAGAATTAAGCAATGCCTGTCAAAATGTTTTTATTTTTTGCTCTCTACTGAAATCGAAGAGGGCAGGAAATGTAATCTGTTTGGCAACTTTTTGTAACAAATGCAACTTTTTTTCACACGTTCTACACTGCATGTAAAGTACTAAAATCAAAATTCCTCCTACATGGGGTGTATTGCAATTGAGTTATAACCGCAACATAAATGCAACTTTCTGCATAAATGCAACTTTTTGCATAAATGCAACCACTTGCAACTTTTTAAAATTTAGCTTAAAATTAAATAATAAGAAACTACTATTTCAATTTTTGCCCAGTGAACCAACCCTTCGATCACGTGTGTCGAATCTTGCGAACGCCGACGTTTTGTAGATGAAACAAGAAGTTCATAGAAAGAAGGTGTTCTTCTTAACAGACGAAAGTGAAATAAATGGCAAGAAGTACTTTAACACATTGATTGACACTCTTGATAATCCAGAGGAAACTTGCGTAATCGACTGCAGAGTTTGCGAGGTGAGTGTCGATCATCGATATGTTGTTCGCCTTGTAGATGACGTTTTAAAATCTCTGAATGTTGAGCGTAAGGATTTTGCGCTTCTGCTATCCGATACAGTAGATTATATGACTGCAGCTGGCGCTGTTTCTCAATGTTAAAGAAAGAACAGGCCGAGGATCGGCCATTCAACGTTCTTCCGTATTTAATTATGTATTATAATACTGTTGTACACGACTAAAGTTGTCGATATATTTAGAAATTTTTTACGAATATTTTATTTTAGATTTTAGTGTTTCAAAAATAAATGCAACTTTATTTCCATGAATGCAATTTTAGGGAATGTTAACTGCAATTTTAGGGAATGTTAATTGCAATTTTAGGTTATGAAAAATGCAACTTTTCACATTTTTGCTGCAACAAAAAAAAGTTGCCTTAGTAATCTGTATTTTTTTTAACGCGAAGGCCATGAAATGCAATCTGTTTATTTTTGGAAAGGGAAAGTAACCGTGACGTCACAATCTCCTACGAAAATATAAAAGATAAATCCAATTTAAAAGCTATTTATATAAATAAAATCATTTTTTTAGGTATGGATCTAAAGTGAAATTTTCCGCAGATTTCAAATCCGCTAAAATTTTTACTCTGTCTTTAACGGGCTAGGACAGGGGTGGCCAACCTGTGGCGCATGCGCCAAACATGGCGCATTGGATGATTACAAGTGGCGCTTTGCATCCTTGCGCCTACATATTCTTTGATTACAAATGAACAAGCATTTTCATCCATGAAATTCACTAAAAGGAAAACGAGGTAGCGAATGAATTATTCAAATTTGAAAAATTCTCAGTTGCTCTCAATAACAACTTTACACCACACATTGAAAGACTAGCAAAATCCAAACAGGGTCAAAAGTCTTATTAATGGTAAGTAATGTTTATGTGCTGTAATAGACATTGTTTTACGTAGAAGAGTTAAAACATTCAAAAATGTTAATCATGTCTATAAACATACTTTTATTAAAAAAGTATTAAGGATATGGCAGGGCCATGAACGTAAGGTAGAAAAGGTGCTTGAGTTATATGGCGCATCGGAACTCGTATGTGAAAACAAAATGGCGCATGGTATGTAAAAGGTTGGCTACCCCTGGGCTAGGAGATAGAATAAGAACTAATTGACTCCAGTTAAAGGATTGTTTGATTTTATAGTCTGGCTGAAAAATCTGCGCAAAATCAAAACGAAAACAATACATTTAGAATCTGTGATCTCTTCTATGTTGTAGCATTCAATAATGAAAAAAAAATTCAATTCATTTTAAAATGTTCTAGATTCAATTTTAAAATTCGCCGTGACCCAAAATTGCAAAAAAATTGAACTACCTATGTGCCAAATCTCATTGCTGTGCCATAGAATTGTCAGGATTTTGGGGCAAGAAACAGACAAGCAGACAAGCAAACACTTCCTTTTATAATAAAGTGATTAAAAAAAATCAAGAAAAATAAAATTCATATTGAATGTGTAGCGGGATAAGTGGAGAATAAATAGCGCAAGTTTCGCGGTCATGACGTCATTGGTCAGGCCTTGGCAGCCGGCCAAGAACGCTTAGCTTTACTTTCACCTACAGCAAAAATGGATGTGGCACGCGAAGTGCAATACACTGCATTGAAATTTTGTTTTCGCCTTAAAAAATCGTCAGGTCTTTCCAAAACCAATGTCATGTGTGTTCCCCATTCTCCATTTAGTCCTAATGTACACCATGTGATTTTTTTCTTTTCCCGAATTTGAAGAAACACCTCCGGAAAAAGCGGTTTTCATCATCACAGGCACTGGTAAAAGTTGCGTAGGCGATTTTGAAGGACCTGTCAAAAAATGGCTTCCAGCATGTGTTTGAAGACTGTAAAAGAAGTGGGATAAGTGCATTGCATATAATGGGGAGTATTTTGAGAACGACCATAAAAATTTGGAGGATTAGCACAGAAAATTATTTTTTATAATTTTATGATCCTTCTTTATTGAACAGCCTTCTTACATATCTCTACTACTTTAAAAGGAAGTGTTTCTCTGTGTCTCTGACGAATCTATGGCATTTACAATAATGAAATTTGGCACACAGACAGTCCGATTTTTTTGCGATTTTTGTATAGAGCCCTAATTTTAAAATTTAATCTAATTCGAACATTTTAAAATTAATTTATTCGTTTTTTCTCCATTCTTTCTTCTCTCCGGAATGTGACGTCACCCGAACCTCGAATGAAGAAGGAACAAATTTTGCGATTTTCGACCTCTGACGTCAGTCTTTGGAATCATGCCACGTTTTCCGATTCCAGCATGTTTTGATTTACGTTGTTGATAATATACACTTAGAGGTCATCACGGCGTTGCATGTTTAGTTAGTTTAAGAAGCAAACTAAATGGGAATACGTAGCAATCACAGGGGGTTGGCGAGCATTAGCGAGCAGTAGTCACACCTGACCCAACGATAAAAACTGTCACGTTCAACGCCTTGCTGGCCAAGCAGTGGCTAGTAAATAATAAAGAACTAAAATACAGGTAACAAACAAAATTAGGATATGCCTCTATTCACAATTCCTTGAGGCGTTTTTATGATGGCAAGTGACGCAACAATGAACTATCTTCCTGACAGTGTTTCTTTCAACCAAAGGTCAAAATTTCTGTCTTACAAGATGAAGAAGGGTTTATGGCCTTACAGGAATATATTTTATATGAAAATGTAATATTGTTATAATGGTAATTCTATGATTCTTAGGCAGTACGAATGTGTGTTTTTCATTCAATGACATATCTGAATTACACAATCTACTATCCACTTTAAGCATACCATCCTTGTCTAAAAAGGGATTCAAAGAACTCATCTGGCTCTTAAGAGATTCTTACCTTTGAAGGATAATTGATGATATTTCATCAGAAAAACAAGTTACCTGTACAAATTTGATTTATTTAAGTTTAGCCTCCTGGAGTTCTATGGTTGTAATAGGACCCGTAATACGATTTGCATCTTTTACACTGTTCACACACCTGTAAATAAAACTAAAAATACGAATGAGTTTAACGAAACTATTACTGAGGTTAAGGAAGTTATAGATAAATTCTACACTGGAAGAAACCACGAGATATATGTCTGTAGTTCGTTTCAGTTCACACAAGTAAGCTTGTCTTCTAGAACGTCAGTGCTACTTTGAATGTTTTCACTATATGGGGGACCATGCTACCACAAGTTGTTGTCTATAATGTCCTTAGGATACGCTGCACGGGAAATGTTTTAGGAAGGTTCTTTCGACAACCAAACAACTTGACATAACCCTCGTATTCAGCAGTCGTGCTCTTCAAAATAAAGACGTTTCCGCAATGCTCAAAATAGATGTGGCTAAAGCACAGAGGGTGTGAAAAAATCATTATTATTCCTTTTAAACAATTAATCGGATTTTTTTTATTTAAATCGGATTTTTTTAAATTTAAATTTCTATAGGTCCTATACACTGTTTTTACAATAATTACAAAAAATTTGTTAAATAAAAAATTGAGTTTGTCACATGGTAAACCAATATTTACTTAACATTTGTTTAACTTTAAAACACAGGTTAACATCCTACATAGTTTTCCTTGTGTAAATTACATCATCATATTAACAAATTTATCAGTAAGTATATGTGACAGACCTAAACTATAGTGTGAGAAGTAGAATAGAAGACAGAGAAATAATCAGACTATAGTAAATTCTAACAACAAAACTGCCGAGCAGCAACAATGTGAAAGAAGAAGAATAATGAAAGAAGAATTATCCCACTCTTTACTTTTCTGAACACGTGACCTTGCAATCAACCTTGGAACCATGCCATTCATTTTCATCGCCCCGTAGAACGCTCAGAAAATTATATTTTTCGTTTCCGCTTTGATTTTGCACGACGTAGGAGCCCTTCGCGTTAAAAAAAAAAAAAAAAAAAAACAGATTACATTTCCCGTCTTATTCCATTTCAGCTTCCATTCTCATTTTCAATGAGAACAAGAAATAAAAAACATCTTGACTGGGATTGTTACGTTTTTTTTTCGTAAAATCGGAATTGCTAAAGATAGATTAAAATTTTCAACGGATTTAAAATCTGCAGAAAATTTCACTTTAGATTGTTACCTAATAATATGATTTTCTTTAAGTAAATAATTTTTAAATTCAATAATTCTTCAACGGATTTGAAATCTGCGTAAATTTTTACACCAGATTAATACCTTACATCAGGGGCACAGGTAACGTCTGGCTAGTCATGCAGTGGTTAGTTATAAATAAATGCCAATAAATTAATTTTATAAATTTTTAGGTTAAATTTAAAATTTGGGCTGGACACATTAAATTTTTTTGGTACTGAAAACATAAAAGAAAAAGCAGTAATTTTAAGAATGAGCCTCACCTCCACCCGACATAACACGAGTTAAAATTGAAAAATTATTTATTTAAAATTTTCAATTTTTTTTAAATCACATTTAAGGTATCAATTTGGTGTAAAATTTTACGCAGATTTCTAGTCAGTTGAAATTTTCACTCTATCTTTAACGATAGTGATTACAGAAAACCTCAAATAGTCTTTGCCCTTGACAAAGTTGAAATCGCTAGCAAGAAAGTTTAATCAACGACGTAAAGCAAAGCAAGCTAGAATCGGAAAAATTGGCATGGTTCCAAAGACATTAGGACGAAGAACGCAGAATCTGTCCTTTCTTCAATGTGACGTTCGTGAGTTGGCACATTTCCTAGATCGAAAAAGCAAAATCCTTTCCTTTCTTCAATCGAAGAAGTTATGACGTCACATTCGCGAAAATTAGAACGAAGAGTGAAAAAAATAATAAATTAGTTAAAAATGTCCTAGATTAAGTTTTAAAATTCGGGTGCCGGGTTATTATGCTAGCATTATATCAAGTACAGGTGTCTCCGCCCCCTACTCTCCGACCCCCGGTGATTGCTTTTGCAAGTTTTAAAATAATTATACCATAAGAAAAAGTGCATTCTAAACTTTCACGTGGTATTTTTAAATTTTAAAACTAGTGGTATTCGCTACATACACTGAAGTGCCAAAACATTATGACCACTTACTCAATAACGCGTTGCGCCTCCTTTGGCCTGCCAAACAGCTGCAACTCACCTGGGCATAGATGCCACAAGTTCTTGGTTCATGACTGGAGACAGTTTGTACCAAATATCTTAGCAGAGGTCACGCAAAGTCGAAGTATTTGGAAATTGTGGTGTTTGAACTCTGAGCTGCTGCTCCATGACACCCCAAATGTGCTCTATCGGATTAAGATCCGGCGAGATAGGTGACCAGGACATTAAGTGGAATTTATCAGTATGCTCCTCGAACCGCCAATCGGGAAGACAGACGCCATGTAAGGGTGCAACTGATCCGCAATGATGTTCATATAGTTCGCAGCGTTCATGATCTGTTCTACCACAACTTTGGTCCCAGAGTCGCCCATGAGAACGTCCACCAAAGCATAATACCACCACCACCAGCAGCTTGTGTATAACCTGCTGTACAAGAGGGGAGCAACTGTTCGCCTGGCAGACGGCGCACACTGACACGGTCATCGACGTGAGGAATGAGAAATCGGGATTCATCAGACCAGACAACTCTTACACTCATCTACGGTCCAGTCTCGAAGTTCCCTGGTCCATTGTAGGCGTAATTGACGATGACGCTTGGCCAAAGAGGCGCACTAGTGGGACGTCTGCTGTACAGTCCCATATCCAACAGTGTCCGCTGAACTGTGTGTTCCGAAACACTTGCTCTTGGACCTGCATTGTATTGGGCTGTTAGCTGAGCCGCTGTCTCGCGCCGATTTTGCTTTATCAAACGGGATAGTCTCCGACCTCCTTTTTCCTTGATGACGTATGGACGACCAACACCTTGGCGTCTACTGCTGGTGTCACCGTCATTTATCCACTTTGTATGAATACTAAGGACGGCAGATCGTGAACTACCTACCAGTCGTGTAGTTTCGGTGATACTCGTTCCGAGTCTTCGGGCCATTACGATCTGCCCTCTATCAATTTCGCTTAGATCAGCAGCCTTTCCCAGCACTCGCAAAAGTAAGTGCGAGAATGTTTACTTACCTTCTCCAGCAGAGCAGTTAAATACCATTCTCACTTAATCACGTGCCCTCCAAGTCATCCAGACGAGTTCATTGAAAAATGTGGTGATGGTCATAATGTTTTGGCTCGTCAGTGTATATGACAGTTTTAGTTTTGTATCGGAAATTACGATCTAAAAGTTCCGAAATTTGTAGGACAAACCTTTAAACGCATCGAATTTATTTATTAACCAACTTCAAAAATAATTATACCATAAGAAAGAGTACATTTTAAGGTTTTCAAATTTAAAAACTAACAGGATCAGGATCAAGTTACTGATGTGACAGTTTTAACAAAAAATAACGAAAATTTCCAAAATTTGTACGACAAACTTTTAATTGCTGCATCGAATTTATTTATCAACCATTTTCAAAAATAATTGTTCCATAAGAAAGAGTACATTATTAGGTTTGCTGTGATGTTTTCAAATTTAAAACTTATGATAATAAGCTATTGATATGACAGTTTTAACGAAAAAGTAACGAAAATTTCCCGAATTTCAATATTGCCATGACTTAAATTGATATTTCTAAAAATACTCGGCGAGGTGCAAAAATTCAGTTGTTTGAAAGTTTGGAGAGTGTGGTGTCAGTTCAGGTGTTGCTTCGTCATCTGACCGTGGTTCAAAAATTACGAGGTGTTATCCTCGGATTTTTTGCTTAAGGGACTGATCCCGGACAATCCTCAATAGGCAGTCGTGTTGCTATAGTAGGACGTTAACTAAAATTACCATTACCTTATAATTTCTATTTTATCAATCGATATCAAGACCATTTTTAAAATGTTTTATTCCCTCATAGTATATTACTTTCCTTTTGTGAATGAAAATAATTTGTATAAAGTAAGATGGACATATGATGGAAATAATTATGTATCTTTACACCACAGAATTATGAAAACATACTGTTAAGAAACAGTTTGCATTGAAAATTACAAGATGGCGCGGTCATGACAACTGGTAAAAGGAATTTTCACCTTTTATAATTTCAGGCTTTGAATACGAATTTGATTTCGATTACAGAAGATTAATTTGATTGAACTCATATTTCTGAGAATTAATTTGTCTGTAAGTACATCAATAAATGTCATTTTAATTCATAACTTGTTCACGACTATGATTTTGTTGAGGGTTAGTTGAATTCATGTTGTGGAGCATTACAACTTTGGCAGTAATTGGAACATCACAACTTTGCTGAACTATTCTGCACTTATTTTGAAATATTTTAACCCTCTTAGCGTCACGAGATTTCTGAGTAGCATTGCATTACCCTCACAACACGCACGGTGGGTTACACAAAAAAGGTCACATCGATTGGCCACGCTAAAGTCACGGTTGGAGAAAAGGTTTTTCCTCTAACCGTGCGAGCTCAGGTGTTGCTTCGTCATCTGACCGTGGCTCAAAATTACGAGGTGTTGTCCTCGGATCTTTCCCTTAAGGGACTGATCCCGGACCGCCGTCAATAGCCCGTTGTGTTGCTCTAGTACGACGTAAACTAAAAATTACCAAATTACCTCTAACCGTGCGAGCACAAGACGAAAGGAAACAGACTCTTCTCCGACGAGAAGACGCCGTTATCCGCTTGTGGAAAAACTCTTCGCCATCATTACACGCAGTTTGTCTCTATGAACTTCCAAGAAAATAAAATGCGCCGTTCTAATGAAAAAGGTTTATGTTAATATTATCCAATAATGTTTTAGAG
Source organism: Metellina segmentata (assembly GCA_947359465.1). Taxonomy (NCBI): domain Eukaryota; kingdom Metazoa; phylum Arthropoda; class Arachnida; order Araneae; family Tetragnathidae; genus Metellina; species Metellina segmentata. Next base: position 66,616,468 of record OX375874.1, on the reverse strand, counting down.
AATGAAATGGTAGAGCTATTGCATCCATGACAGTGACATCTCAAAGGAGCTGGTGAAAATTAAATCCGTCGTGACTTCAAATGTCCTCACGTTGGCCTGGTGTGGAAGTTTGGAGAGTGGTGAGCCAGCTCAGGTGTTGCCTCGTCATCTGACCATTGTTCAAATTTACGTGGTATTGCCTGAATTGATTCTTCCTGATCTGCCCTTCGGGATTGATACCAGACTTAGCATGCACCAGTGTGATATTACAGGCGCCTCAGCGTACAGCGTAAGTGTCCGATAAGTTGACTCTGATTGGCTGGTATGATCATGTGACCTCTGAGGCTCTGAGACGTAAAGGTGTTTCATTTGGCTATTTATCTACGTTTTGGCGCAGATCTCTTTGACTGATAGGAACGGTTTTCGAAAGGTTTTAACATTTGGCTTTATTTTTACTGTGGAGAGCGGTCGTTTTTCATACCGAAAAAAAAAAAAAAACATATTTAATATGGCATTTATTTATGCATATTTAAAATAGTAATTCTGGTATGGGTAACATAATTTTAGTGCCTGAATTTCTATTATGGTACTAAAAAAATGTGTTTTTCAACACCAAGTCCCATCTTTCCTGGTTTTTACTTAGAAAAATGGTATCAACTATGTATTTTAAGTGAAAACTACTTTATTAGTCATAATTTAAAACTTAAATAAAGGAATAATTTTTCTGCTTTCTTCTTTTCTTTTCAGATCCATGGCTATGGGTGGGTAGAAGTGGGAGCCGAAAATTGTATCCTTTAATTATATAAGTTAATAATTATATAAGTTAGTGTTTTATGTATGCTTTTTATTACATCAGAATGGTCCTAAGCCAGCGGTGGATACGACATCATCATCCTAAAGCAAAGGGGACGGCAGAGGGGCGGAAAAATATCAGCTGGTAGTGAGTTCAGGAGTGGTTCTTAGATTATTTATGTAAAATCAACGGAAGCTTAGAAAAATATAAAAAGGGTATTAAAAATTAGGAAAATTAATTTTGACTCAAAAGGAATTAAATTGGAATTTTTTTTTAATAATTTGGAGGATCTAAAAATTCTTTCCGACAGCTGGATTCGAACTCGTAAAGTCATCCACCGCTGCCTACGCCAATCTAAAGGTAGGTAACTTTAGACATCGGGCCATCGTAGCTTCTCGGAAAGAAGTTCTTTAAAAGTATAAGTTCCCTTAGTATAAGTTGGCGAGAAATACTACTAACAACAACCATACAACATATATATATGAGGAGCCAATCAGAGTCAACTTGTCGGACACTTACGCTGTACGCTGAGGCGCTAGTGTGATATTACTTAAAAATATCTATTATTCTGATAGTGATACCTCTGTATGCATTGCATACTTTGTAGCTATCTTTGTAAATAGATATGGCAACACATGTTTGTTTATCATTCTATTTTATAAGTTATAGCGGAACTGTTGTCTTTTTCGGTTTCAGTTTTCGTCAGAAATCACCAAATCATTGGTAAAAAGATTTTTGCTTCCATTTGTGGACGGTTTGTCAGTGGTTGACAAAAATTTGTATTTTTCATTTATATGGTCGAACATTGAATTATAATTCCCATTACTTATTTGTTTTGCATAGATACCATCCCACTTTTTATATCCCGATTTTCTTTTGTTTAAGAATATTATTTTTAGATTGCGAATACAAAAGGAGAAAACTAGCTAATATCAAGGAAAATACACATTATAAGCGTAAAGCAGTATTCATGGAAATAGTGTTTTAAAAACTCCATATTTTTTACATATCCTCTTCTCCCATTTCAAGTTTATACTTTTGTTACCTGATATTTTGTATGATAAAATGGATAGCTTGGCTGAGTTTTTTAAAACTTTAGAGTGTATTTCGAAACATGATTTTGAATTTTATTATACTCCTTACCACTCCCTCTAATTGTTTCCTCAAGTCTGCTACACAAGTGCTTTGGCTATATTTGTCTTCATTTAACTTTTTTTAACCACAAAAATTGAATAATCTGTCTTTTAAAAATATACACTCCTACAGTAATGGATCGAACAGCAAGGTGTGATGATATATGGGAAAGAATACATGCTTTAATAGGGGGGGGGGGTCCCATGTGCTGTAATTACATTAGCACCCCTTCTGGGCATACTTTCAAGAAGGTTTTGGCACACAGTTATGGGTATTTGTGTCCATTCCTGCTGCAACAATGTCGTCAGCTCAGCTCTAGATTTCGGACGTGGTTCCCTGGTCCGTAAGCGTCGCTCTATCCCGTCCCACAAATGTTTTACTGCATTTAGGTCGGGATTCTGAGCAGGCCAGGGAAGACGTTTTACATCCATATCTTGATACCACTGCTTGACAGAGGCTGCAACATGACATGGAGCCATGTCTTCCTGGAAGTAACATTTGTCCATTCCATAAAATTGGCAGAGCGTAGGAAGAACCTGATTGTAAAAAATTTTCAAGTCGGCATCGGCATGTAATTTACTAGGAACTACATCAAATGTCCCAGGCCTTACCATGAAAAGAACCCCTAAACAAGTACACTATGGAACTTTACTGTTGGAACGATGCACTCAGGTAACAGGCTTACGCCTAACTGAAGCACGCCATCCGACTGGAAGAGTGTGTAGCGTGTTTACATGAAACAGTTTTCCAGTGGTCCACAGTCCAGTTGCGACATTGCAAGCACCAATCAAGTCTGCCTGGTTTGTTGGATGGGGTGATGTTTGGTTTGTGTGCGGCAACACATCCATGGATATTGAGGGCGGGCATTTTTTCCCACATAATATATGGGTGCACTGAAACAACTGCTGCCTTTTGAAACTGTTGATGATTAGGAGTGGTTTCTTGCTGCTCTTATGAACCTCGTGTTTCAGAACACGGCAGTCCCATTTGGTCAGTTTACGTGGATGACCAACATGTGCAGTTTATGTCCCAACTCCCGTAGTTTTCCACTTCTTCACAACATCACCAAAAGTTGACTGCGGCTGTGATAGTTCTACCGCAATTGCATGAATAGACTTGCTACTAATGTGACAACCAACTGTAACACCTTTTTCAAGGTCATTAAGTTCCTTTCATTTTGACATATTGTCCAGAACTATAAAGACTATACATATTGTCACAGTTTCACACAGAACTATTGACGTTACCACTTCGCGTATCGTATTTAACCTAAAATGGTCATGTGCAAGCCATGGAAGTAGGAAAGATAAGGAATTACCCTAACAATGTTTAGCTACCGGTTTAACTGAAGCCAATATTCCATGGTTTTAAGACACCGAGATGGCGGCCGCGCATGCGCTGTTAAAACCTTATTATAAGGCTCATTTTTTTTTTAATATTAAGATGTGTTCATTCATTTTGCAGTTAAGCGATGCTAAATAAATGAAATTTTTCTAATTTTGGCGATATTCTGTTTTTTAAATGATGTTTAAGTATGATATATGAAAAGAATTTACTACCTTTTTCCCGTTTGCTTTTAAATTTTGTGATTGAATATGCTATAATATAATTACAATAAAGAAACAGAAAACCAACGATGCTAGTTTTTTTTTTTGTTTATCACGGGCATTAAAAATGTTTTAAAACAGCTACATAGTTAATAGTTACAGCTACAGCAGTTACATAGTTGCTTAACGCTAAAGAACTTAACTAACAAAAAAATGCGCTTTAGAAAACCTAAAGTAATATTTATAATTCGAATTTTATAACTGTTAGCTAAAGCTGTTTCATTCTAAATCATGTAACATGAGGTATTATTTTCACCCATGTACTAAAAATATAGCTACTGTTTATTTGACTGTAATACTTTTTCATTAAATGAAAGTTAAACTTTCCTAAAAAGCAGTTTCTAACTCTTATTACAACTGGTAGGTTACAAAATCAAAATCGTACAATTCTGTTAATTAATAAATAAAATTAATAATCTCTTTGGATAAATCAGTCAACTTTTCAAAATAATTCTTTTAATGTTTATAAATACGTCTAATTTTGAATATGTTGAGAATGCTGCTTGGACACTTAGAAGTTACAGGCCAAAAAGCTATCAGCCTAAAGATACATCAAATTAAACTTACCTATGAAACGATATTCCAGGGATCTTCGTATTTCAGTTTGTACTCCCGTAGGCGACACAAGACGTCATTTTCAAATCAAAACTAAGAAATTGGTGCTAATTATTTGGTTAAAATTGTCAATAAAAAATCATGGAAGTTCAAAAATGGTATAACCACGTTGATTAACATGCACGAGCACAATGTTTTTAAAGCACCAAGATTGCGGTTATGGTTTTGGCTTCAACAGTTCAAAGTAAAGGCACTTCCATTATCTTTCCTACTTCCATGATGCAAGCACTGGATTTGCATAAAATCCAACATGCAGTTGGATTTTATGCAAATCCGCTGGGGTGTCCATTATTGTAGGGTAGTATATGTTTGTATTGCCTTATCTATTTACTAATGTATTTTTTTTTCCACAAGGGTTTTTTATAAAAGTAAGCAAAAGCACTAATAAAAATTCAAAAAATCTTGTTATATTTTCTTTTAGCCATATTACTAATTCGTTCAAAATTTCTTTTTAATTTTAAGGATAATAATAGTATTTTCATGTAACAATCTCTTATTTAGGTTTAAAGATGGGTGTAACAGGACTTTGGAGCATTTTAGATGAATTAGGGGAAGATAAAGATTTTAATTATTTGTCTGGTAAACGAGTTGCTATTGACTTAAGTGGATGGGTTGTTCAAGCATTTACAACCCAGGGTCTAAACAACATAAATAACCCTCATATCAGGTAAGAAATTAATTTTGTTCTGTAGTAGCTTTTTCTTAGTTGCTTAAAATACTTGTCATTTAATATACCTACCTACAAATTTAAAAAATTTAAACTGCATTGTGTAATAGGATGAATTTATCTAAAAAAAGTTTTATGGTACACTTTCCTTTCAGCAATAGTTATATTATAAATTATATTTTATAACTAGTGTGACTGAAATTTATATTACATCTGATCTGCCAACTTTTATGAATTTTTAGTTAGTAAGTATTCCAGGAAAACACTTGGTATTCCAGATGTAAAGAATATTTTCCAAATTTTTCTTTTTTTAGAAAATCTGTAACTGATGGCAATTTTGAAGTTTGGGTACCAAACTGCAACAATAAAAGAAAAACAACAGAACATTAGTTGTTAAATTGTTTTGTAAAAACCTTTGGCAATAAATGTGGTGTAAAAATACAAATATACCTCAAACACTGAAGAAAGGATTGAATTGAATATTTTTGTGTATACAATGGACCTGCGTTTTTACTAAACTCCCAATTTATGAACTGCATGTTTTTATGAACAACTACGTTTTTCCCGAACAGTATCTCATAGAAATAACATTAATTTCCCCTCCGATTTTCAAACAAAAATTACACATTCTGTTTTTACCAACTCAGTTTCCTCACTTGTCATTGTTTTCCTTTAGACAGGATAATTTGACGGGAAAGGGTGAAATTTCTTCAGACTGGTTTGACTTCAGACCTCCCAAATCGGTAAGCGGGACAGAGAAATCCCCAAGAGGGATTCTGATCTCAGTGCAGATGAAGCCTAGATCTAATAACTTTGTCGAAAGGATGTTGAAGTTCCTGAAAACCTTACGTTTCTTGATTTTCTGACTGTGAACGGGAATGTTCAAGCATGTATAGGTGAGGTTTTGGAGGATGAAATTATTAATGAGGTGTTGAACGAGAATGCCGAAGAACAATCTGATGAAGAATGTGTAGAGGTCATCCCAAGGCCAACTATCAAAGATGCCACAAAATGGCTGTCAGGACTGCATTGGTTCTTAGAAGAAGATGACAATTTTGAGATGCTTAACAGCATCAACTAAATGGAATCATATGTTTACCAAAGTGCTATCATGAAGCTAACGAAGACTGCTGATATTTTGGAAATTGCTGTTTTGGGTGCCATTTGTGAAAAATATTGTCAAATCAGTTTCACCAAGATTGAACTGCTGCTAAGCATATACATTACAAACTCCCAAATCCGGACGTCCGGAATTGTCCAAAATCTGAACGTTTTGCTAACCAGAGTTTTTTCTTTTTCTCACTTTTTTACATCTTTCAGACAATTTTTAAAGAACAAGGAGTTAAACCTGGACTTAATTGATGAAACAATGCAAAATAATGGACATGTTCAAAGTAAAAACCAAACAGAAAAATTAGAAGATTTGCAAGTAAAATTTGTTGCATTGTATTAAAAGGTTTTTTCCACTTTAAAAAATTATTCCTATTTATATATCTGATATTTTACTTTTGCAAACGCAAAATTTGTGCAGAAAAAGGTTAAATTAAGGTTTTTTTGACAAAAAATGCAAACAATCCAAAATCCAGAATGGCTGAGGTCTGGAGGATTCCGGATTTTGGCCTTTGTACTGTAACAGTAGTGTGCAACTCTTACGACAATTTACCCAAATGCACTTTCCTCTGCTTCATTGTTACCCTTGCCTACCTACCTTGTCTGCATTTTGCTTTTTCTTCCTCCCTCATTGTGTTCTCTGTCTTGTGTTTGTTGGTTGCAACTTGGCCAGATCTGGCTCTAGCGCCATAAACTCGAAAACAATCAACCTACGAGATGGCCTTGAACCTTAGAGGTATGTTAGTGTTAATTTAAGTGTGAAAGCTACTCTGGATGTTTCTCTCCCTGTCAACTCATCATTGCTATCACTTCATCACCAAAGAATAAACTTATAACCAGAATTTGTGCTACCAATGCCAGTTATGGAAGCACTTCCTTTCCATTGACACCATTCCTCTAATTTAACTAATAGACTCGATTGAAACCATGCGACTTTAGTGTTTTCTCTAGGGAGATTAACTATAGAAGAGATCAGGATTATTTTTTCTCTTATGAATTGATTTCATAATGCCCAATTTAGTTGTTGCTCATTTGGCACTTTTAATTAATTTTTATTTTAGGAATTATTATAAGACATTATTTATTTCTGACAGTTCCGTGTTGTTTTTATGGTGCAAAAATCTTCTGAATTTTTGTTCTTGAAGGTTTAATAAGTATGATGTTGATTGCAATTGATTGATACCTTAAACGTTCACATTATTTTAGACACTTATTCTTCCGGGTTCGTCGACTTTTACAAAGCAACATTCATCCTATCTTTGTTATGGATGGCCAAATGCCTGCCTTAAAAGGAGCTGCATTAATGGAGAAAAATAAGTATGGAAATTTATCCAGACCAGTCCTTGACAAGTGTTTACAAGAAGTATGTTTTTTACTAATTTTCTGTTCTTTGTACTGCTTTATTAACATTACTAAGTGTAAAGTCAACTGTGTATAACTTTGTTTACTCATGTACTAGTTTTTTTTATTATAAAGTAAAGTGAAGAAGCAGCTTAAGGTATCTGACTATGTTTAGAGTCCTTTTATCAACATTCAAATTGTCATATTTTCCATTTTAAGGTAAGACAACTAAAAAAAACAAATAATCACTGAAAATTATTTGAATTTATTAAAAAATTGGCAAATATAGATAAAATTGTGATATGTAGGAATAATGGAGACTTATATCCTAGTTCAGACCCTCCAAAATAAATATAAAAATCAATACACCAAATTTCATTTAAAGATGTACTGTGTATTTTTTAGTCATCACATTTTTCATGCTCAAAATCACATTTAGAGAAAAATACACTTACACACTTTTGAAGGATACAACTTAAAAGCAACAAAAATCAATCTATGTTAAATTCTGAAGTTTGTCAAGAACTTTAAAAACAGGGTTTGTACACTTGAAAACCCCTAGCAAAATTGCTTTATTTTGAAGACCTTGGAAAACTTGAAATTTAAGGCTCCTGGAAAACTCATATTCATAGAATTATTTTTTACTTCAATTCTGAATATTTATAATCCTAGAAAAATGTTTCTTTACATTTTAAAATTTGTCTTAAGATAGGAAAATAAATAAGTTGAACCTATATAAAAAGGAACCATACTTCCAAGCTAGCATCACCATGTTATTTTTCATATGTATAAGGCAGACTGAATCATGAGAAATCTGGAAAAACATACAGTAAAGAATATGGAATATATGTATCAATTACTACTGAAAATATTGCTTTGCCCAAATGAAGCACCCAAGGGATGATTCATGGGCCTCAGCCACCGAAGTAATTCAATATTAAATGTTCATTAATTTGAAAGCATTATCAACTGGTGTTTGAAAAATTTACATCCCAGTGAAAGATTGATTTCATAGGTAAAATTAACTTCGTTATACTACATTAGTTTCACTATGTTGTACAGGGTGTCCTAAAAGTTCCCATACTCCAACTTTAAAAAAATTTATTGCCCGTGTTTTTTTTTTAATTATTGTCTTCTAGTTTTATTGACTCTTTAATTTTTATAGTTTGATTATTGTCTTCTAGTTTTATCGACTCTTTAATTTTTATAGTTTGATTTTCTTCGCCCTCAAGTTGTGGGATAATAAAGTTCCACGTCATTTTGTTCTTCATTACAAGATGAATTTATCACGCATTCAGAGAATTGCACTGTTTAAAGCTTATTTTGAATGTAAATCATATGAAAGATTTAAAGAATTTTGACAACATAAATATCCAAATGATGCAATACTGAGTAAAGATACGCTATTATATCAACTTATTCAACAATTTGTTGCATTGTTAGAAGTGAATGAACAAGACTCTTAGTTCCAACAAGACGTTACAACCTGCCATACAAGTTATAAAACCATGGGCATGCTTCAAGATGTTTTTGGCAATCAACTCATTTCAAGAAACTTTTGGCCACCTCGTTCCCTGATCTGTGCATCCCTGACTTTTGTTCTGTGGGGATATTTAAAGAATAAAGTTTTAGAAGATAATCACCAAATAATAGGTGATCTGAAAATTGCCATTACTCAAAGGATACAAGGAGTCACTCCCAGCATCTTGAAACTCGTTTTAAAAAATATGCTCAAATCACTTCAGCTTTGCCTCTTAGAAAAGGGCGGAAATTTTAAACATTTATTATAAATGTAGGTCCAAATTTTTTTCCTATGTTACTTTAAAAGTGCTTTTTACCATTAGCATAAAAATAATTGTTTTAAAGTTTGTTGATTTTATATAATAAATTCACGAATCGTCAGTATGGGAACTTTTAGGACACCCTGTAGTTTCTTTTTGTTTTATCTTATGAAGGGACCATCTCCCCTGACCCTGGTGGGGGAAATTTCACTTTTTCTTTAACAAAGCACTAATACAGATGGATGAGACAGAATACCGTTTATTTTTTCATATTTTCCTGTTATTTTGAAATTTTAATTACAAATTATTCATAACCTACGATTATGGCCAGTCATTTTATTGTTTTGCTGCAGTGCTGGTTTTTCCTGGTGGATTTGTTTTTCCAATGCTGTTGGTTTGCATTTCATATTTCCTAAATTTTTAAGTATTCTTACAACCTCAAAGAGATGAAACTGCAGTTATAATTACAATCTCCAGAAATAATTTATCATCTTACTTTTCCATGAATGGAGAATTTTACGTAACCCTTGACCCGTTTTTCCCATTCCAAGTTTTTTGTTTCAAGGAAATATTGCCAGCTTACCAATTGTCAAGAGATTAATTTCACCTTATAGGACTAGTTAAATGAATAATAGTAATAAATGCTTCTGTTATTTCCGAAAAAAAAATTCTTTTGCATCTTCTGCAAGTTACGAATTTTATTTGGATGGTTGCCATAGTTGCCTCTACAGTTTGCTTCTGTGTTGCAAATAAGTACCTTAGAGTTTGAAAAGAAACCACCAAAGCTAAATTTTTAATTTTATTTTAACTAAAAACTCGAAATGTATAAAAATTTGAGTTAAAATGTAAAACATTTCTCAAAGGATGCACATTCTTTGTTTACATTTTACATAATTTTTTCCATGCCCCTTTAACAATAGTTTTCTATATTTTATTGAATCTTCAAGTTTATGATAAACTGGACTTACTATTGTTTAAAATTGTTATTTCACTTTTATTGAATTTTGTCATCTTGAATTGAAACTGAATAACTTAAAATAGTGTTAAAACCTTTTATATATATATTTTATATTTTAATTTTATTTCTGTTTCAGTGTCATGAGTTACTGAAAAGTTTAGGAATACCATGCTTTAAAGCCTCTGGTGAAGGTGAAGCATGTTGTGCATTCTTAAATTTGAAACAGGTAGGAACCAATTTGATTATTTTCGTTTAATTTTTATTAATGATAAAATCAGCATCATTTCTAAGTGAAAAAGAAAATTAGACAACATGCACATATTCACATAAACAATTAGATTTCATTTAAATTTAGAGCATTAACACTGTACCTCAAATGTCTTTATGTGAACATACTTGATCAAGTGAGCATATCATTTTTAAAAACTTAAGCAAAGCATTAAAATGTAAAATCGGTTTGTTTTTCAGTATCCTTTTTGTGCTAGCAAGTGATTATACTGAGGCAATGCACTCAACTGTTTAACTTGGGTATCTTAGAATTGGATCTGTTATAAAGAAATTAATTTCTCAGAATAAAGTTAACACACTAGGAGCACAAATCAAGAAATTAGAAGATTTTGTTTTAAATCAATGCCACCTTCCTATTGAATTTCTCATAATAAACTTTGAATTCATTGCATAAAAAAATTCACCCTTGTTCCAAAAAGCAATTATACAGTCAACCAATAATATAGTGGTTTCAATGTATCAATATTTTAAATTTCGAAATTTGTCTTCAACACTCCACATCATGATTAGTACAACATTTCAACATCACTTAGTACAACATTTCATATCTCTTGATGAATAACTAGATTTCTTTGCCTGAGGTTTTCAAAGCGTTGTGGCTCCCAAGATAGCCATACCCTTATTTTTCCAGGAGAGTAGCAAAAATTTGAGACTGCTTTGATAACCTGATCAAAGTCATCTGATTTCATGAGTCATATCTGATTTCATTTGAGATCAAAGAAGATATTCCATGCAATCATGTAAGATATTCCATACTATAGAAAAAAATAATAATAAATCCAATTCTCAAAGGTATTTTATAAAAATCTGGGTTTGGTAATTGAATTAAAGTTGTTTGAAGTTACTGTCAAGATAATCTGTTGCATTTTGGCTCCAGCCTTAAATAATTGGAAATATCTCGCAGTATGATTTGTGAGATGATACGTTACTTGTGCAGCGCTAGTGTTGGATTCCATCTTTCACTTAATATTCCCTTGGAGAGGTATTAGTATGAAATTTGTCTTTTTATTTATTTTATCTACAATATTAAAATAACAAATAAGTCCAAGCTTTGCAGCCATCCACTTTCCTTTTAGTTACCTTTTGTTCTCTCTCAACTCTTACACTGTGTGAAGGGAATCCTCACTGTAGCATGTGCCCTCTGGCCAAAGCTCTGAAAATTACTTTAACACTAGGTTAAATCTCTCAAATTACTAAAAATAATTGAAAATGCTCTTTTGCTATAAGAAAATAATTGGTTAAGAACACTCCCAATACTCTATTTTCTATATAATGAAAAGATTATACCTCAAATAAGATTATTTAGATTTTAAAAATCTGTTCACCAGAATTCCAAATTCCTGCTGTAAATTACAGCAACTATTCTGAATTTAATTCCTTAATTGAACATACCTAAACAATACTCGAATATTCTCATTAATCTTGATGACCTTGGTAACTTTATCTTGACTGATGAACATTAATTCTAACTAATACAGGGGATATCCAACTAATACAGGGGGTAATACAACACCATAGGTCATCTCTTTTTCTTGCATTTTAGCTAATCTTTACCTCCATTTTTCTGTATTAGTTGGAATTAATGTTCATCATTCAAGATAAAATTACTCAGGTCACCAAGATTAATGAGAATATTCCATTATTGTTTAGATATGTCAAATAAAGAATTAATTTCAGAATAGTAGAATTAATATCAGGGTGTAAAAAAAATCATGATTTTTTTTTTTAAACAATTAATCAGATTTATTTGATTTAAATCGGATTATTTTTATTTAAATCGGATTATTTTGATTTAAATAAGATTTTTCTATTTAAATTTCTGCAGGCCTTAAACACTGTTTATATAATAAATATATATAAATTTGTTAAATAAAAAATTGAGTTTGTGGCATATGTTAAATCAATATTTACTTAACATTTATTTAACTTTAAAAAACAAGTTGACATCCTGCATAGTTTTTCTTGAGAAAATTACATCATCATGTTAACAAATTTATCAGCAAATGTAAGTAACAGACCTGAACTATAGTCTGAGAAGTAGAATAGAACTCAGAAATAATCGGACTATAGTAAATTCTGATAATAAAACTGCCGAGCAGCAATAATAATTGGATTTTCACTTAGTTTTAATTCATATTGGATCTTCTTTTTTTTTCCTGTCGACATTTTAATGGCTGTGTGTGAAAATGTATATTTCTACTCTTTTAATCTCTATTGCTAACTAAAAGAATAAGCAAACACAGAGGTTCCCAAACTTATCCAAGTGGTGGCACCCTTAAGAGAATTATAATTTTCTCACAGCACCCTCGTCGTCATGTAATATTTATCTGTGGTATATTATTACAAATATATACATATTTCATATTTGTAGCACTTTGAAAAATAAGAGAATTAAGAACATAAACATAATTAATACAACTAGCATTTAAAATTCACACACAAACACTTTAATTTTACTTAATAAGAAAACATAGGTTGGTGAAAATATAAATAAAACAAATAAAATTACCTTCATCATGCTCTTGGTTGGGGAGTAAACCGATTTTTGATGAGTGACCTTAACCCTTTTTTTCTGTTGCTTAGAAATAGCTTAGATTAGAGGTTACAGGTGCTTCATAACACCTCTCATCTCTCCACGTGGCACCCCAGGGTGCTGCAGCACACACTTCAGGAACCCCTGAGCTGACAAATGCCTCAAAAACTTTACTTCCCACTTGCATATTTTTAGCTAATAAAATCAGTCACCCCTTTAGTTTATAATTCTGAATCAAATTATTGTATACTTCCTTTAAGTGTTTATATTATGAGTGCTGTTAATCAGAAATGTTTATACATTACTCTTCCTGGCATTTAGATTTATGTCATGTGTGTTTACATTACTGTTTCCAGTATATAGTATATTCTAATAAGTTACAACTGACTGTTGCAATCTTTTATCATATGCAGTTATTGACCCAGTTCTCTCTGAGCTTGGTGTAGCCATTAGTGCTGAAATCACCATGACTGCAGAAAAATTAAAGCATTTGACCACTTCTGTGACTTTTCTATGGTGTATTTACTTAGTTATAAAAATGTAAGATTTTAATTGTGATTTAAATCAGTGATATTTTTAAAAAAATCATTTGAATAAAATCATGATTTTGTTGATTTAAATCAAGTGATTTAAATCTTGACACCCTGATTAATATACAGCAGGAATTTGGAATTCTGGTGAACAGATTTTAAAAATCTAAATTATCTTATTTGATGTATAATATTTTCATTACGTAGGAAATAAAGTATTGGAGTGTTCGTAACCAATTATTTTCTTATAGCAACAGAACATTAAGAGCATTTTAATTACTTTTAGTAATTTGAGAAATTTTACTAGGTTTTTTTAAACTATGGTTTGTTTGGTATCACGCAATACATCTGAATGCTATGGGATTTTTTATGAAATTAATGTTGTTAGTAATTTTAGGAAATATAATGTTTTTATTTGTTAGCTTTAATGTCTTATTAATGGCAATTTTTTTTAGCTATTATATTATAACCTATATTTACTTTGAAGTCTAAATTCTAAGTCAAACAGGTTTAAGTAGAGATTTTTGCAAAAAAATCCAAATTACAGTTAGGTTTATCTATGAGACTAATGAATAATGATTGTACATATTTGAGTTTTTAATTTCATTACTATTAAAAATATTAGTTTTAAGAATTGTAAAAGAAATCACAAATTTTTAAATATATCGACACCATTTATTTCCACTGAAAAATTCTGAGTAAAGAATATTTCTGCAAACTTTTAAGGCAGAACAGGTCGATGCAAACAATTTTAGTATTTAATTTTATTCAAATACAATTTAACCACAAAATTTGGAAAAGGCAGTTTACTAGAAGTGCATACATTGACAACTTGCTGTCATGTTTGGATAAATATTTATTTAGCAGTATAATAAATATATATTAAGCAGTTGTTTCTGCATTGGACTGAATAAAACTCAGGGTTCCCATGAGTCAGGAAAAACCTAAAATTATCAGGAAATTTAATTTTCTCCAAAAAAATTCAGGGAAAATTTCGAATTTTCATCTAAAACCTGGAAAATTGCCTCAGTGACCTGGAAAATGATTGATCATGGCTTCTAAGACGCTTTGGTCGATAAGATTCATACACAGTTTCTTATCACTTTATTTTATAAATTTTATTTTTCAACCGATTTTTTTAAAAACTGCTAATGATTAACAGGTAAAGAATTTTGTTTCATCCTCTGGTTTAAATAGAAGAATTTCATGCTTAAGATACATTAATTCACAAATTGATTTTTAGTCAAATATGATGGATTATTTGAATAAGTGATTTGAATGCAAAATTACTTGTGCTTTGTGTATTAATTTTTACAGTGTATAATTCTTAAATTGGTTTTTATTATTGGCTACTTAATGTCAAATTATCTCTTAGTTTTTCACCTTAAAAATGTGAATTGCTTAAGTATGACCTGCAATTTTGTAAAAATTTCTAATATCTAGCTATTGCTGTCATTCACATCTTAAAAAGTGAAACATAGTTTATTCGTAAGTTATTGAATTCACTATTAATTTCAGAAGGTTGATGGTGTTATTACTGAAGATGGTGATGCTCTATTATATGGAGCTGACCCAGTTTATCGAGGATTCACAAACTATAATAGGAGTGTAAGATATTTCTCTTATTTTAATTCCATATCATTGGCTTTAATATCAGTATTTTTCAGTATGTTACTACATCAACAACAATTCATAAAAATTTACTCTGAACTATTATTATAAAATAACAAATAAAATCCATTTTTATATATTTCTTATACCAGCCACTAGAAGTTGTTTTAAAATAACAGCTTTAAGGTCATAAAATACAGCAACAATAAAATATAAGAGCTCAACAAAAGTTACAAGAAATTAAAAGTTATCATTGAAATGCTTTATAAAACAACATTTCATAGAAAAAAAAAAACAGCTGATTGCCATGACTGACAATACTCTAATCAGGCGTGGCTTATAC